>VXBA01001588.1:299188-397566 GCA_013399895.1 Serilophus lunatus
CGAACACAAACAGGGGGCGGGGGGGAGGGAGAAAAAAAAAAAAAAAAAAAGGGAAAGAAAAAAAAGGAAAAAAAGCAGCCAGGCATCATGAGAGAGCCTGGCCCTCGTCATCCTCCTCTTCCTCAGCATCCTTCCTCCCTCCCTCTCCCCGGCCCGCTCCGCCCCGCCTCCCCCTCCGGGTGCGTCGAGAACCGGGTCCCCGCCGCGACTCGCCGCCCTCCGCGCTGACCCCGCGCATCCCAGTCCGGGCAGGGGGGTCACCGGGAGGCCGGGGCGCGCAGAGCCCGGCTCCGCCAGCCGCCAAGGAAGCAGCCCCTCTTAAATACCTCCGCATCCCCCTCCTCGAGCAGCACAGCTCGCCGGGCGAGGAGCCGACAAGAGCCACCCCCACGCCGCCGCCACTGCCGGGGAGCTGCGCGCCCGCGTACCGCTGCCGAGGAGCAGAGACAGCCGCCTCATGCCTGCGCACTTGCTACAGGAGGAGGTAAGCGGGAAACCGCGAATGCGGGTGCTTTGTCTTCTCTTCGCCCCTTCCTCCTTCATCTCCTTCGCTCCGGCAGAGCTGCGCTGCTGCTGTCTTGGGAGAAAAGGTCTGGGCATCCACGCGTGTCTGTGCGTGCACACACACACACACGTCTGAACACGTGTGTGCGTGTGTCCTCTCTGCACCGCTTCTCAGTCGCGAGGTGAAGGTATTCCGTGATAACTTAAAGCATCACCCAAGCCTCATGGGGAGCCCACGGGTGAAGCAGAGACATCCATCTCTGAGATTATCTCCCCGGATCCTGTGCCTCCGGAGAGAGTGGGCATAAAATACAGGTTTATCTTGAAAACACTCATCGAAGCATGCTGGTAAGGGCTGTTCAAGAAGTTCTTTTGTGCTGAGAGCTCGTGGTTTTGGTAGTGGTAAGACTGTGATTTTTTGTTTGTTTGTTTTGTTTTCTTGATTCATTTTCTTTTTTAGTAAGAAAGGGTTGTCACTCACGTGAAAAAAACTCAGCGTTTTTAGCCAAATATTGCAGCAGGAAGCGTCTCTAGGACAGGCACAAGGTGAAAGCGGCTGTCTGCCCAGATGAAATGAATGACTGTGTCTGCATTGCCTGAGCCAAGCAAGCATAGAACGAGGAGACTGCCCAGTTTTGGCATCAGAAGGACTGAAAAAGAACCTAACACCAGGAAGATGCATAGAGCTGTTAGATCTTTAAAGAATTTAATTTTTATTTTTACCCCTTCCGGCAGCCACCCTTTGCCCAAGGGAAGGCAGAGGCTTGATCCTGGTGTTTCTGCTGTCACCTTTTCATCCTTCTCCCTTTTGTCAATGCTGTGAAGTGGAGGTAAATCACAGCCCTGCTCTTTTCCTGTCGCCAGCACACGGGGTCTCCCTTTGTGCAGGTGCCATGACTTTCCAGGGATGCTGTGATGTAAAGAACTTTACTCCTCTCCACTCTGTCAAGGTCATTGTGCTCAGACCATGTTTCATGGTTTTGGCATGTGTTTTGGGTCATATCCTGGAAGCTGTAAAGAATCTTCTCCTTGGGTCATATTGGGCATATTTAAATATACTGGACCCGAGATTCAGTGCCCTGGGGCCCCTACACTGTACCCAGAGCGGAGCCTTTGAGCTGCAGTTGGTTGTATAAGCTGGCTGGGTGCCAGGATCACCTATGGTGTGTTCAGTGCTGGGGACATGGGGGTGTAGATGGGGAAACACATCTGTTCTGCAGATGAGAGCTGCAAAGTCATTCAGAAATGAGGGAGAGCTCATGAAAATGATTTAGCTGGCCTCCTCCCTCTCTCAGTCCTAGAGCCCAGATCAATCTCCATTCCATTTTCCTTGGTAGGAACCACTATGGCCATAAGGGGATAAAAGTCCTCTTTCTTTCCTCATTTCCTCCATTTCTACCTAAATAGCTGGCCCCTCTCCCCATCTCTTCCCTCCACACTCCTCCCACCAAGTCTGTAGCGGTGGAGCTGTTTCACAGTTGCTTTATAGCCCTTTTGTTTCAAGGTTAGTTTACATGTGAGAAATGACCAGTTTCATTATACCGGTGTAATTCCAGCAGCATAGGTATGCTGGTAAAATTCCTCATGTGGCTACTACAACTCTGGAAGAAGAGAATTTTTCCTCTCTGCTGTTTTCTTTGCGCTCTCCCTCCTCCTCTGCCCCCGTGTAGCTTTGACAGTGACATGAGCTATCATGGAGGAGAAAAATGCAACTTCAACCTCACATTCTTACTCTGGAAGCAGCATGTCCATATGGGGAGTGTTACCCATCTAATTATATCACCAAATCTCTGTTGGGAATTTTTCCTGCATAGACAAGTCTTAGGTCTTTTTGGTAGATTGTCTTGCAGCCAAGAAAGACAATTGTACCTTACTGCCAAAATGCCAGATGAAAATATCTAACACTTAGTAATGGGCAGGACTTTTCCTTGCTTAATCTCTGCATTAGAAGCCATTTCTCACGGCTCTTGGGGTGGGGGGATTGCCTCTAAATTCTCCAGCAGCTGGGAGTATCATACCCTCAAACATTAATTAGGAAAGCAGGCAGAGACAGCCTATAGCCAGGATGCAGAGGAGGAGGTCCCAAGTTTAGCAGCTTGCCCGGGTTCAGTGAAAGCAGCAGGATACTTTGTGTCCAGGTTTTTTTTCCTTTCTAACCTTTGATTCCAGAAGGGAAAACTTGCAGTGCTCCCTCTATGGAGATCATTTTACTTCCCAAATGTGGGGAATCTGTCAGCCTTGGCAGCTCCTCCCCATCGGAAGGTATGTTTGTAACCCTCTAGTTTCTACCCTTGGGAAAGGGAGGAGTTGGGGTGGCCACGTAAGCTGCCTGGCCTGATTTTAATGCCTCCCTTAGGAAACTAGGCCGTGGCAGAACGGTGGTCTTTTATGAATCCTCAGTATCTGGGTGGGAATCTGCTCTTAGTTCAGGACAGATTTCTATTGGAAAAAGAACTTTCCCAGATTGAGTGTGCTCCCTCCCACAGTCTCAGCTCTCCTGTTCCTGCTGGCTGACCTTTAGTGCCCCTTCACACTGGAGGCAGCAGTGCTGGCAGCAGAGGGATGTGTACTTCAAACAGGTTCCCGGGAGGTGAGGGGATGGGAGTGATGTGTGGGGGACACATCGCTTCCATCCCACGTGCTTGGCACCCTCCAGGGTTGAGCCCTGTTGGACACTTGGGCTCAGGCCTGACAAAGGGCTGCAAGTACCAGCAAGCATGCAGCTGTCATGATGGAGATGGAAATCGGTGATTCAGAGTTCAGTGACCTGTCTCATTAGGGTCAGTCCTTCCAGCTTCTTTCGTCATGCATGCCTGATCAGGCAGGCTGTCATTCAGCCAGGGCAAACAAGCATGTGCAGAGGGAATGTTGTGTCACAGTTACAGAAGGGAGCCAAGCTGAGCCAACTTGCTGCTTAAAACTTCCTCTCTGCATGCTGGTGGCCATGGCTTAGAGGATTGTCTTCCCATGCCTCAGTTTGCCTGTTCGTGGGAAGCAGGAGAGGGATAAGAGGCTTAGCAGCAGGCATTGGATAAGGAGTTGTAAGTCTGACAGGAAGCACCTCACCTGACTGCTTCCATCTGCTAATCTCCAAGCATGTTGGTCTTGCCACGTCCCAGCCTGGAAAGTGAGGCAGAGGAGGTAAGGAGGTGCTCCAGAGGGGTTCCCATGTTCCCCCTGTGTCCCCTTCCTGATGTTCCCCATGTGATCCCTAGTGGAACGACAAAAAGAGGCAGGATATCAAGAACAGCCCAATGATTTATTATAAAACTGTGTTTCAGACCCTATTTCTCCTACGCCTCTTTGTTCATTCACAAGATTTCCTTTATTGTTGTCTGCTTATGCACAAGCCCAGACCACAAACCCACCTAAAAACGCCCACTAATCAAACTGAAGGAAAGTGAAAACCCTTGCAGTCTACAAATGATCTCACCAAAGCCAATAACAGCAAAGAGACTGGCTTTCAAGTCTTTTTCTTTACTTTCTGCACCCTATCTGCCATTCACCTCCACTCCCCAGGAAGACCAGGCGCCCGCCCTCTCAGGCCATGACTCCACGTGGCCAGAGCACGCTCTTCTTGGTGACAAGGGCTCAGCTGAAAGAAAGGAGCTTTCCAGGGACACTACCGGCTGAGAGTCTTGACACTGCCAGAGTAGATGCTTGTGTTGATGTTTCTTGCATTGGTAACCACCAACTTCTTGTTTTGTTTTCCTTTTTTCTTTTCTTGAAAATATGTATTGCCACCTCTCCAAGGAGTTCTCCTCCACTCCCAGCACCACTGGTGTTGGCACTGTCACCTCCCGGGTGACCAGGAATGGGAATGCCGTTGTGGAAAAGGACTCGCTCAATCATGAGGACTTGGCAGGAGACCGGGGCATGATAGATGATCTCTTTGATGAGACCTACCGGGAGAAAGAGGGCCCCAAGCCTCCCCTGCGATACGTCTGGAGGAATATCATCCTCATGAGCCTGCTGCACCTGGGGGCCATATTCGCATTGGTGTTGATACCTTCTGCAAAGATCCAGACATTGGCATGGGGTAAGCACATTCCTCTATCCATTTCTTGGAATCCAGAAACTCCAAATGGGTTGAGTATTGTTTTTCCTCCAGGCCCACAAACTCGGGGATGAGAAAGAAGGAAGCAGAGGTTTTCTGTTAGAAGAATCTACTCCTCCAGCTTCGTAGCAAGCTGTGGAAAGGCTTTGCTAGTGTCTCTTGTAAGGTCATACCTGAGAGGGAAGGATTTGGCAGGGATTTGTCTTGGCTGCTCAAAGAACAAACTTGATTCACAGACATTAGTCTTAAAAGTAGCCCACATCTGAAATGTGCAGCTGCTTCTGGGATGAAGCATGGAAAATAGTTGATAAGAGTACTGTGACAGTCCCAGAAAGTTAGGGAAGAAAAATGCTAGCAAGAACACTTTAAGGGACGGCTGGGGAGGCAAGGTATAGGGCCACTATTAGGCATGAGGCTGCTACCCAGAGATGACAACCATTCCTGTCCTTAGCAGGGAAGAGTAAGTCCTGCAAAGCCTCACATGTGACTGAGACGAAAGAGACAAAACATGGCTGTGCTGAAGATAAAAGTCAAGAATTAAGTCTGAAGCTCAGGTCTTTTATCATTCTTAAAAAAGCACAGATTAGCCACCATCATCCCGGAACTAAGCCTGACAACTTTCAAAAAATAAATAAGCATCTCTCTAGGCAGCAAATTCCAGGGGAAAACACAACCCAGCAGAAGGTAGCTAGGCAAAGTTCTGCATTCTCAGAGACCTTGCCCTGGGTAGGAACCAGACTTCTCCTCTAACTGCTTGAAAGACAACTGGGCTTGGGGCCCACACTGCAGGGGAGCCTTGCTTTCCATGAGCTTTTGTGTGGACCCCTGGAGGAGTCCAGAAGCCAAATGGTTCTCAGTGGGGAGGCTGAGAGATTGCATCCAGCCCCTGACTCCCTGTGAAATAGCATCCTGAAATGAAAAGCAACAGTCTAATTTGAGACCTGCTGACATGCCTTTTGTTTTCAGAAATGCTCCTGCAGCTCCCTGGCCAGCCTGACTGTGGATGGGCCTGGGGTGATCCACCTGGATCGCAGCACTCTCAAAGTGTGTCCCTCCTGACGGCTGTGTGAGATGAGCATTACTGCTGAACAGGGAAGGAGATGGCTTCCTGGATGGCCAGGCTGACTCTTCCTTCTTGACTATATCAGCCTGTCACAGGCAGAAGCCTGAGGGATGAACATCACTGGAGGCCACAGTTGGAGTCTGGCTACAGCATCTGCAAAAGCAGAGGCACTGATGTGCTCCCTGTGCAGCTAGCATGGCCTTTCAGATGGGTGTTATGAGAGAAGACTGCTGGGTCTTTCCCTTGGAAAGGCTGCACTTTTCCCTGGACTGACAGGGTTGTGCAGAACATGCAGCCTCATCACAGTCTTGGAGGAGATTTCAGGGCTTTTGGTCCTCTTCTGTGTGTCCAGTCCCTGAACTCTCAGCCGGAAGGTAGGCAAGGACTGCTGGCTTCTCTTACTGAGCTGACAGCCTTGGTCTTCTAACCCCAGTCAAATATCCTTAGGACACTGGGGCTTTGGGGCAAGGAGGAGAGGAAAAGTGAGTTTACCGGTTTCATTTTAAGTTGCTGAAATGCACCATGATTTCCAAATCTATCCAGCTCTTCTCCCTTGAGTTCCCTTGGGATACTTAAATGGGCTTGAACATCTTTGTCCAGAAGGTCAGTGCTGTTTGGCATTCTGCTAAGCCCCACTCTACCCCAAAATGGTCTCTGAGGCAGTGTCTTTGCAACCAAATGCCTCTTTGGGATGTCTGTATGACATCCCATGGTATTTCAAGAGAATCTGCCTCACAATCTGATGTCACTCCTTCCTACTCTCCTTGTTCAGTCAACTCTGATGTGAAGTGCCAGTTACTCTCCTGCCACTGTGAGGCACTGTGAGATTCCTTGGTGGCTTCTGGAGTGACATGCCCTGGGAATGGGATCCATTCTGCCTCAGTGAAGCTGATATAGCTCCACAAAGCTCTCTGTCCTGCACCCTTGTTCTGCAAAAGGATCACCCTTCACTGCACCTTGCAGCTGAATCAGTGTTCCCCTACAGTCCATTCTACTCCAGTGCTGTCTGGAACTAGGATACTCTGATGCTCCACAAGGCTCCTTGCATGCCCTTTTTTCAGCTCATACCTTTCTTTAGCACCTGTGGCTGTCATGTCAGTGACTTGCTGTTATTTTTCCAGCACCCTCTGGTAGCAAGGAGAGGGCTGCAGTTCCCATTTTACACACAAGGATAGCGCAGGAGGGACTTACATTGCTCCCGGCAGTGCACCAGTGGTAGTTCTGGAGTTGCCGGGTTGTTGCCTTGTTTCTTTGTTTGTTTTTCAGATCACTCTTTCCTTAGGCTGTGTACATATAATGCAAAATTAATATGGTCCCAGATGTTCTCTGTTGTGATGCAATAGGCAGCTGTTGTGCCTGGTAGCTCATCTACTTTCTATATTTTATGATAAGGAGAAATCCTCTGCATATACCCACTTCATCCAGGCTGTCTCCTTGATGTTCCTGTCCCTCTGAAACCAGTTGTATTGGTAACTGTTCTCTTTTGTTTTCATTTCCCTGTGTGCTAATTCCTCTTTGTCTCTCAAGCTCTCCAACCCTGCCTTCATCATTGTTTGCTGTTCTGTGTTGCTGTGTGCATTGTATCCCCTGATCTCTTTCTGGTACAGAGCTTCCCAGAACGAGCTGGGTTGTTGATCAGGTGAGAGCTAACCATAACAAGAGCTCTCCGAGCCTTTCCAGCACTGGCTTTCTAGCCAGCTCCTCTTCTATTTATTGTCCTCTCCACTGCGCTTGTCAAAGTCTTGCACAGTCTTTTCAAGGATCATGGGCAGATTTTATGTCATTTACCAAATGGCACAGAGATTGAGTCTGGAAGGGCAGGATGCAAAGCTGATTGACAGTTTCTTCTCTAATTGCTCAGATGCTCTCTGGAAATGTGATCTGTGGGTAGTCTTCCTAGCCCTTGGGTGCAGCAGACTGAAAATATTTGTGTTAACCACTGTTGACCTGGCCCATAGCGTCTGTAAAGCAGTGATGGTTCCTTGCAACATGGTATTCTGTCGACACCTCAATACCCTGCAGTGCCTAGTAATGCTAGACATATGGGTTGATACTATTTTTTTTTTGTGGCTATATGATCTTTAAACCAAGGTGAATCTTCCTGGATAATTTAGGCAATTCTGACAGCCTGAAAATCTCAGCCAGTACTACCCCAGGGGTGTGTCCAGCAAAGAGTTTATAATTTTTTGATACTTTCCCATCAAGACTACTGCTGGCAACACCTTCCCACTTAGTGTTCTCTCCATCTTAACTAACAGATGGCATGCTATTCCTCTGAGTGTGGCAAGGAAATTAGGTTTCAGTGACAGCAGCTCCTATTGCTTCTCCTAAACACTGCCCCCCTTACACAGCCTGGACATTTCACTGCTCCTGGTATCTTTCTCTTGAGAGTAGCAGGACTCACCCAGCTAGCAGGGACTGGGCAGAAAGGAGGAAACAGTCAAACTGAGCAGAAGCCCAAGGACACCTGCTGGAGCAGAAACACCTCTTCATGTAAACATCCTTGGTGCTGACTGCAGGTGACAATGCTTTTAGCACATTCCTGGCTTCCCATCATAATTTGGGGTCTGAAAAGAGGTAAAGGCCAATGAGTCATAGACATGACTGAATCCTGAATGTTTTGTGTTTAATTTTTATAGCATTGACTGCTTATTACTGTCAGTGGTCATAATTCTTTGTATTCCAATTGAATGGGCCACTGGGAATATCACTGGTGAGTTGACAGTCTTTTGGATCTTGTATAGTTTAAGCACAGTGTGGAAGATGACTGAATCCGCATCTGAAAGAGTTCCTAAATCCTTCAGTTTGAATCAGCATCACAGGGCAGCTGTGAAAATCTGTGCTACTTTATTTCTTTCTTCTCTACTTTCTTTCCAATTGAATTCCTAGTGGATCATCTTGGAGGAGTTTTTCTTCTTCCCTGTGAGATGTTGATTCCCTGACTACGCAATGATCATCACTGTACCTGTTTGTGGGGATGAACCCTCTGAATCATTAGGGTGCTGGATTCTTCTGTATTCCACAAGGCTTTTCAATCTTACTGTCTATATCCTGTCACTGTGACAACAACTCTTAGGTATGGCTGATGAAGCTAATTGTCTCTAAATAGGGTTTGGGTTTCTGTGGGGCTGGTGCCATGTATGCGTAGACTGAGAATCAGCTCCTTTCCCACAGAAAGTGTCTGCCCCTTAGATAAACTACAGCTTCTGTATATGGGCAAGAGGCCAGACATCACAGGATTATAATTAGAGTTGTGGTCATTGTAGTGGGACACAGCTCTAAAAGAAGTCAACATGAGCTGCTGAGGTTCATGGGCTTTGGATGAATGCTGAGGCAGTCCTATGCCAGGGCATCCGAAAGCAGTGGGCACTCCTTCAAATTTTGACAACAGCTTCCAGGCAAGGCTACCCAAAAGCCAGTACTGGGTTGTCCGGGTTTTAGGTCTGTTGGTGTGTGGTGTCCCAACCACATCTCTTTGGTGATTCCTTGTGCTTGCTGATAACATCTTCGTTGCTGATGTAATCTTTTCCCAGCAGGGATATCCACAGGCAAATTCTGAGAACTGACTGTATAAAAGAGAAACAGATGAGCTTCCTTCCTGCAAAGCTTAAATACAACAATACTCAGCTAGAATCATCTTTCTGGAGACCTCTTTTACAAAATAAATTATTGATCAGTATGTGAGGATTCACCAGACAGGGAAAGTGGAAAACTCAAGAGTTATCAGTAGGGCCTCTACTCACCTAACCTGGCATTTACTTTCTTGTGCTATTGAAGATCATGAAAGGTCACATAGTTCATTTCTGTCCCCAGTGCACCATTAATCCACGGGGCCTGCTTGCCCCACAGTGTACAGATGTACTCTTCCCCTAGCAAGTTGCCCCACACATCTATTGCAAGGTTACATTGTTTATCGCAGACTCTCTGTCTGGTGTTATCTGTGGGGATAGTGACCGATTTAAAATGATTCTTAAAATTTAAAATTAACAACTGGTCATGAGTTGGTTCATAACTTTCATGTCATCATCATGGAACTGGGAAAGACCTTCAAGGTGTCCAGCACTAGCAAGGCCAAAGGGAGACCTGAACCAAATGTCCTGTTTCAGCGTCCTTCCCTTTTTCCCTTCTATATCTGGACACCTTTGTGAGCTTTGCTCAGCTCCATTCTCTGTTGCCAAGGCAGGATCCTGCTGCATGTGCATGCACTTTCATCCCTCTTCATGCCCTGTAAATCTTCTATGACCAGTGACTGCTTTGCTGTTCTGAGAGACTGCAGAGGTGCTGGGAGACACCAGCCATAGGTGTGCTGGTCCAAGGCTTGCACTGCATTCAGCAGCAGGCAAGGAAATCAGGGAAGACGAAGATAGGGTGTCATGGTCAGATCAGCAGATGGAAAGGTCACTCTTGTGCAGCAGGATGGCAATGAGAAGGGTTCGTGCAAGTTTAGTGGGCCAGAAGAGGATGTTGCATTAGCTGAGATAGGCTTTTAGTGGATAAGAGATTAGATTGGGAATGCAGAAAAACAAAAAGGAAGTGACAGAAGGAGGAGGGAGCAGGAGATGATAGGAAATAAAGTCTGGATTACTTTGAAGGAAAGAAGAGGCCTGCATATGTCTCAGATTTCTGATTCCAGCAAGTTTCTGGCAGTGTCCAATTTTATGGTTCAAGATAAGCTTGACTAGAGCCATTTGGTTGGGTTGAGTGGTATTGTCAAGCATACCAGCAATTCCTATCCATGGGCTTACATATAAGAATAAGGAACTCTTCATGATCAATGCAATTGGCTGAAATCTGCAAGTTTATACCAAGAAAAGAGTTTCTCTTGAGGAACTGGTAAGAAGGCATCTCTTCCCATGGGAAAGAAGGTGGATCAGTTGACCTATTCACAGATGTTCATCCTTCCCTCTTTGTGTCTGAGCCTGCAGATCAAGCCAACTGTTGAATGCTCTTTGTCTTTCTGCTAGACTCCTTGACCTTTCCTAGAGGAACAGTTAATTTTCAGAACCAATTTTCTTCTTACCTTAGATTCCTAGTGGAATGCTGCTATGACTGTATTGGGGTTTTTTTCTTATTTTAGTTCTATCATCAGATGCTGGAGCTGAGGTTGAATTCTAGAAGTCCCAAGAGGGCATGCAGGAACATACAGACCATGGTAGATACGAACACATGATGCATTGAGAGAAAGATGTGGGTTTTTACTAGTTGCAAGAGGTTCAAGGAATTCCTTCTGCCTTGTGTGGAGACGGAACACATGAAGCAGCCTGAGACCTCAGCTGGGCCCAGCAATGTCTGCCTCTGCCATGGGCACTAGTTGCAATGAGTTGTTTGCCTTGGAGTTTCCTTCTGTAAAAGGTATAGGACTTGAGCAGAGGGATGGAATCAAAAAGACTCTGGATATGGGAGCCTCTGGGCAGATGTTAAATCAGTGGTGGAGCTGAAGTTGAAGCCCAGGCTTCAGTGGGATGGTAGATTAGATCTTTTTCTAGCCAGGTTCTGCTCAGGAAGGGAGCAGAAGAAAATCCTAAACCTAGGCTTAAGCTGTCCACCTGAAGAATGGTAAGATCATCTACCATTTCTAGGTGAAAATAATGCAAAAGAGATTTACTGTGGAGTAGTGAGATAGGAAAACAAGAGCCTGGATTATTCAGGATGGGAGGAAAGGGGAAGCTGTTCCATTGTTAACTGCAGCATTTTTACCATAGGGCTTTATACAATCTTGGCTGCACCATGAGAAATGGCACTCTGCTGAAGAACCAACCCTTAATGACAAATCTTCTAAGAGGGAGCCTTTTAGCTTGTCAGAGACAAGGAGCTGAAGTGATTTGCCCCACATTGGTTAGGATATCTGTGTTAGCTTGGGGACTGTCACAATGGGTTTTATTGCCCCAGTCTGTGCTCTCCGTGGATTCCTCTCTTGCTTATAGAGCTTCAGAGGAAGGTCCACATTCGTGTTGCTCTGCCTGAAACTTTGCTGAAGGGTGATTTGTTCTAACTGCTCCAACATTTTGTTTTCCTCTCTAGCTGTTCTGTGTTTCCTGTTGAGTGCTCTGGGGATCACAGCTGGATCTCACCGCCTCTGGAGTCATCGGTCCTACAAAGCCACTCTGCCTCTGCGTATCTTCTTGACTATTGCAAACTCCATGGCCTTTCAGGTAAGCACTTCTTCAATGTACCACTGGTCCTCAAAAAGAAGTACTCCCATGAATCAGAACATAATCTGATGAAGAGCTTCCTCATTCCTACCATCTCTTGTTGGGAAAAAACCTGCCCTTTCCATCTAACACTGTGGTGCTAGAGTCTGTCTCATTGTCTTTACCTTGTCCCATCAGAGACTGACTCTGATATGAACCCAGTGGGAAGAGCACTACAGAACAAGACCAGGGGTTGGAAAGATCTCCAAAGCAGGAATGTACTTTCCTTCAAGGTGTGGTCTCCCTGTGCTCACAAGTGCTCTCCTGGTGTTGCCTCACTTTCCTTTTGATGTGTGGCTGATAAGGGGGAAGACATCTGCAAAACTCAGGGAGCCAGGTTCTAGAATTTGCTGCTGCATAATGACCAAGAACTTGTTGAGATTATGCAATTAGGGGGGTGTTTCTCTGGTTCAGAAGAGTGATATTTAGGAATAATCATGTTATAAGTCACACCACTGGCTTCCAGAGTGTTGTCCCGGGTCAGTGGTATTTTAAGGCGAGAAGGGTTGGGCCCATTCAGAGTGGCACAAGTGTCTGCAGGCAACTGTTAAGCACCTTGGGAGATTGCCTCGCCTCTCAGAGAGCGCTAACCTCAGGATATTGCCTAACCACTGTGAGAGCAATTCACAGTCCCCAAAGCAAACAAAACTGGAAATCCATAGAAGTTAAGAGTCAAAACCCAGACTGGCATGGCAGAGAAAAAGCCTGGTCGTCTCTCAGGTTTACTTCTATGAGGTAGCCCTAACAACACTCCATCCTCCAACTGTACTGAAGGGACTTCAGACAGGCTTGGTTCTCTGTGGGAAGTATTCAGGAGAGTGACAGAGTGCACCACTTTCTGCTAGAAAAAGGTCAACAGAGAAGTATCAATGCTCTGCCCTTAAGTAATTCTCCAGAGGATATAACTTTGTTTACATGTAATCAGAACAGGGTGGGGATGGAGCATTTTTAGCCTTGAAAAACTTTCAAAAACACCACTGACTTTCTTCTCCTTTGTTAGTACCAAACCAGAGTCTTCCATGAGGAAAAGGAAGGACCAAGCTGCTGATTCCAGCTAGTGATCCAGCACTCAGCAAGGCAATGGGATGGGGTGCTATATATTGGCTAGGCCTGTACAAAGACCATCTTTCACAGGGTTATAGGGCAGAGGGGAAAAGAATTTGCTGAGGTATTGCTGTAGGGGATAGGAAGAGACAAAGATGAGAGACAGACAAATATTTCAGCTTCAATAGGAACTAATCCGAAGTTTTATTGAAAATTCGGTACAATTCCCCGTGGATTTTTTAATAGTTACTTTCAGTGAGATCAAGAGAAGGTTTATGTTGAATTTATCTCATTCCAACTATTGGCACCAGAGGAGATTGGTAACTTTCAAGGTCAGTAAAGTCTATAGACTGTTTTATCTTAGGTTGTCCAGAAAATGCCTTTTGGCTACTCAGAGACCTGTAGTTTGTAATTTCAGAGAATTTGGGAATTCTGCCTCTAGCTGGCTTTTCCTCTTGCAAGACTTGGCAGCTGCAGCACAGCAGAAGCTCTCCTTGTTATATCCTGTAGCTGGAAATTTCCAAGGAAGAAGGCATTCCCCTTGGCTTTGCTTGCTGTTTTCAGAAAGTCCTGATTTTTAGTCAGGGTTGCAGTTAGAGGTGGTTGCAAAATAAGATCTGTAGAAAAGATAATGTGCTAAAGTTTCGGTCAAGATACTAATTTTTCAGCTTTGAGTCTCCTGATGTGTGTTTGTAAACAGAGTGTGATGGATGTGGTGATACCATGCTCCAACTGCGGTACATGGTCTGTTTCCAAATTCATGTCTCCTGCCTCCTGGAAGATGGGGAAGCCTTCCAATGCATCTGCCTTTCAACTTTCAGATTGGTCTTTCTCATGTTACGTGATGCTGTTTAGGGTCTGGATTGTGAAAGAGACTTTGGGTCACAGGTGAAACATTTCCAGCATACTTGCTGGTTGAGTTTCCTTACTAGGTAGGAAGGGCAGCTGTGCCACCCTCTTCTGGGGGGGAATGCTGAATGACCAGGCTTTGGCTAACATCAATGAGGGCTGGTAATACCTGGAGGTGGATTGGACTGCAAGGAAGCAGTTCCCAGTATTTGGAAACAAATGAGAGTTTAATCCTGGGCCATGTGTCTAATTGCCTTCTTCCATGGCCTGCAGGTAAATCATTTAAGTTCAGTTGAAGGTGGAATGGTTACAACATTTGAGAGGGATTTGAGGAGTCGTGTTTCCGCTACAGGCTCCCTATATGGACAAGTCCCTTAATCTTCTGAGGCAAGAAATAGGGATGGTTATGTCATTTCCCTACCTTCAAAGTGCTTTCAGGAAAAGTCCTTTGTACTTAGGAGATTAAGGAGCCTCTTGTGTAACACAGATAATAGAGTCATGGTTGGATCTCTAATTCATGTTTTCTAGGATAGAAAACACGGCTTTAAGCTCATCTAAATCTTGATGCAAAAGAATAGTCACAGTCTTATTAGAATCTATTCTTAAAACTGGACAAAACAATAATTTCTTAATACAAATTATAAAAGCTGTATTGATTTTGCTGCTTAAATGAAATGGTTACGTGGCTGAAAAGGGGTAATTTTGACAAATGTCATTGAAATGGTGGATTTGTTCTCTTTCTAAAGAGGGTCCTTTAAGACTGTTTGATTTCCAATGTTAAAAAAAAACAAAGTTAAAAAACCCCCTTACCCCCCGGGTTAAACATCTGATTTGGCAATCCAAGGAAAAGCAAGACAGGATGACCTATGGAAAATGTCAGGTGAAGGGAAGGGGCAGGTCGATCAGTCCCAGCTGGCGCTGTGTAGGGATGGGGACAGAAGGCAACAGGAGCTAAGCATGTGAAGGAGAAGCACTCACCAGCCAATGAGGGCTGGCTGCCTCAGGGGTGGGGAATCAATCCGAGCTGATGATGCTGCGGGCGATGTGCAAACCAAAGCCTGAAGTTGCCAGTTAAAAAGCAGAGATGAGACAGCCCATCAAAGCAGCAGGGCTTTAGAGAAAATTGGAGTAGTGTAGCAAGGAAGACCCAGCCTTTGTTTGAAAGGCTAGAAACTCCAAACCCTAATGAAAGATAACATGACTGATGTCATGATTGTGATTGAGTTTGATCATGATGAGTTGAACTCAACATGACTGAGCTCAGGTCAATAGGATTTAGGCATCTAAATTTTTTAGGCCTTTTTGTAATTTGAAGGGAACATCTCCAACCCTGGCCGTAAGTTTTCACTCCTGTTGCCTTGCAGAATGACATCTACGAGTGGGTCCGGGACCACCGTGTCCATCACAAGTTCTCTGAGACGGACGCAGACCCACACAATGCCATGCGGGGCTTCTTCTTCTCCCACATTGGCTGGCTGCTGGTGCGCAAGCACCCGGATGTCATAGAGAAGGGCCAGAAGCTGGACCTGAGCGACATGAAGGCTGACAAAGTCG
This sequence comes from Serilophus lunatus, assembly GCA_013399895.1. NCBI lineage: Eukaryota > Metazoa > Chordata > Aves > Passeriformes > Eurylaimidae > Serilophus > Serilophus lunatus. The sequence goes on from VXBA01001588.1 coordinate 314,451, forward strand.
TGATGTTTCAGCGCAGGTAAGCGGTGGGGTCAGCCCTAGTGCAGAGCTATGTGGGATGGAGCAGGGACCCTGTAAATGGGCTGGGGACCCCAAATGCCTTTGATGGAACATGACGGAATGAGAAATGTGATTTTTCAGTGTGCCCACTGAACTGTGAGAAATGAGCTGTGCCTCTTCTATAGGAAGTATTTAGAAGCTAGTGCTACCTCTAACCCCTCCTGCACACCTCTCTCCACCTACCCTGTAGCCTCTTGCCGGCAGCAGCCGGAGCTTCCAACTGCAAAGCACCTCCACTCTTCTTTGCCTCACAGCCCAGCTGCTGCTTTGGCTGGCCTGGAGCCCACACACAGGTGCCTCTAAGCCATCCTTGGAGATGATGTGGTACACCTTCCAGGGCATGTTTGTGCCCCTCCTCCATCAGTCTTCTGGAAACAGGATGGTGAGAGAAGAGTTGAAAATGGAGATGTGAGAGGAGCACTAACTGGGAAGGACAGTATTGATTCACTGGTGCCTCTTGAATGGGGTAACTCTCTAGGACTATACTGGGACTGATCCCCAGAGGAGGCAAACCTGTCACCAGGGCTGCAGGGATGGCGAACTGAACCCACCCACATAGTAACCAAACTCAGGAGGCTCCTAGTTCAGTTCCAGACTGATTTTAATTTTGAATGGTTCAGAATGGTTCAGCTTCCTCTACTCTCATCCTAGTGTGAGAGAGCCCACATGTTCATCTGTTTGATGGTGCAAGTGCTCTTTGCTTGCACTTGTTGGTAGGGTGTATTGGTAGGCAGAGCCAAGTGTGCAAAGGGGAGTTTCAACACTGAGCCAGAGCCAGAGAAGGGACCTTCTGTGGGACTCTGGAAGCATGGGGATGCCAGCAGCAGCTGGTGTCTGGGTGTTGGGAGCATTGTTTTATGCATGTGTGAGGAGAGCATTTTGTTTAAGTCTCTTGCCTCATGATAGGTCTTCGGAGTTTCCAGGCATGGCTTCTGCACATCCAGGGCAAAAGATATGAGACTCAGGAGTGAGGCATTTCTGCATTTGATTTTCTCTATATAGCTGAACATGAATCCTCCAAATGGAGCCCTTCCTGTCCCGTCTCTGCCACTGAACACCTTTCTCCTGATCCCTTCCTTTCCAGATACTACAAGCCCTCAGTGGTGTTGCTGTGCTTCGTGCTGCCAACTGTAGTGCCCTGGTACTTCTGGGATGAATCCATCATCATCAGCTTCTTCATTCCAGCCATCCTGCGCTACACCATAGGGCTCAATGCCACTTGGCTAGTGAACAGTGCTGCTCACATGTTTGGTAACCGGCCTTATGATCAGAACATCAACCCACGTGAGAACCCCCTGGTCAGCCTGGGGGCCCTAGGTACGTTCAGCACCTGTGTCTTTTGCTGCGGGTAGACTGCCTCGTGGGGCTGCAACTGCTTCTAAGAATTTCTGTGAATCTAGGTGTCCCCATTTCCCCTGTAGCCTTCCCTTCCAGCCTCTGCATCTGGGCATGTTTCCAAGCTGGCCAGTGAGTACATAAGGGCAGTGGGGTTATCAGCTCCCACCAGGCTCTCTCCAGGCTGGAAAGGACTCTGCTACACTTAGCACCTTCTTATCTCAATGCCAACATTTTATTTACCCTGCTTGAAGGTCTCTCTGCCACGCTCACCAGATTGAAATACGTATGCTGCAGTCACTGAGTATCTATCTGAGATGTGTCAAATTGAAAACCAGCAGATGTACCTTTTGACATGTTCTCAGGGCAATGATTTTGGGGGTACTTGAAGCTGAGACAAGCTAGATTTCTCATGTGTTTTACTGAAATTTTGGAGACCTAGAAAAGCACAACCCAGGATCAGCATTTGCCTTTATTTGTTCTCCCAAGCCCAAACCCTCATCTGGTTTGCATCACTGTTCATCACTGGGGCTGCACTGATTTCCACCACCAAAGGATCTGCTCTTGGTTTTTAAGTAGGAAGGATTTGAAGTGCAGAGATTCAGGGGTAGGAGCAGAAGTCAAGGCAATGTCTTGCATTTCCAAGGAGTGTTTCCAAGGTGAGTGTTGAAGCCCACGTTAGTGTCTGCAGCAGATGGTGCCTGACTGGGGTGGATCACTTAGTAGAAGTGTGACTGCATTTTTCCCATCTGGAAATGCCCTTTGGATTTGGCATTAGGACTGCCAGTGTTGTAGGAGTATTAACTGGTCTGTTTTATTGGAGACTTGCTGCTAGTCTAGCTGGTAGCACAACTAATACTAGAAGATTTCCTGTGGTGGCAGGGGAAAAGCCACAAGGATTCCCCTGGTGTTTTGGCGCAGTCACGGAGCCAGGGCCTTTCTCAGTTCCTTGCCACATGCTTGTTTTCCTCTAAAGTACCAGAAGTCCTCTATGACTGCCATTGCCTCATTTGGGCCAGCCCTGGCATGCTGGACCATGTTCAAATGAGATGAGGTAGATTGTAAAAAGGTGAAACTGTGCTGAGAGGAGATAAGGCCCTGTTACAGGAATGTGGCGCTTTGGGCAAAGCTAAAGGGTCCATCACCTAGAGCTTTGCAGCATCCTCTCCCTGGTTGTGTTTTTCAGGAGAAGGCTTCCACAACTACCACCACACCTTTCCCTATGACTACTCCACCAGTGAATTTGGCTGGCGCTTCAACTTAACCACAGCCTTCATCGACCTCATGTGCCTCCTGGGGCTGGCCAGCGATCGCAAGAAGGTCTCCAAGGAGGTCATCCTGGCTCGGAAAATGCGGACTGGAGATGGGAGTCACAAGAGTGGCTGAGTTCCTGCTCCCACACACATCCACACCTCTCCTTCCTCCTTTTTTCTCCCTTTTTCCCTTCCTGACCCCTCCAAACACGCTGGAAAAAGGTTTAATGTTCTTTTTACTAACTACTGAATAATGCTACCAGTTTGCTTAAGATAATGATAATGAGTTTTAACACCCCCCTCCCATGCTGTATTTTACAAGATATATTTAAGATCTGACTCTGCCTTTATAATGCAAGGTCACACTTTCCCTCCTCTCCTTTTCCTTTCCGTTTTTTCTCTCCAGCCCCTCTAACCTATCTTCTGCTTTACATCATCCTAGACTCTCCCTGGCAGAGAATCTGGTAGGAAGTGGCCTGGGGAGGCCCATTGCAGCTGGCTATGTACCATTTAGTTAAGGGAAGCCTGTACCAGCCAGATGAAGAGTCGAGCCAAAGTCAGTGGCCCTCTCTCCATCACCTTCCCCCCAAAATTCCTGCTTCTGTCACTCCTCCTTTCTCAAGGTCTGCTGACAGATTTGACATGGCTAAACTGCTCTCCCTGGGAAAAGCAGCCCCATCCCCTTCTCTTGCCATCAGAGAGTTGTCTCTTTCCAAGATGTCTCTTGGGAAGTGTTCTCCCCTTCTCCCCACTACACAGCCACTCTGGATGGGGAGAGGAGAGTGTCCAAACTCTTTCAGAGCTCCAGCCAGGTTCACCAGTGGCAGGGGATGTCGTAGCAGCAGTGGGCACAGAAGGGGGAGCGCTGATGGCCTTAATTCCTGCTCCCTCTGGTGTCACAGCCTCCCTCTCTGCACTGCTCAGTGTGCCCTTTGCCACCAGGGACTGAAGGCAGAGCATGGCTTCGGGTGCCACGGCCCTTTTGGAGAGCCACAGCAAGGAGGAGGGCAGATGGAGGGGTGTGCCACTGGCTGCTAAGGGGTGGCACCAGCCTTGAAAGGTTTTGTTCACCTCCACCACTGAGATGTTTTCTGGCAAATGGGACTTTGTCAAAACTGAGAGGGGGAGAAGGATGTAAACCAAAGCTCCACCTCTGAGTTAAGCTGCTTTATGTGCTGGAGGAACAGGGTCCCTGCTGGGTGGCAGGTAGATGTACATGCCTGCCCTGCAGATCCACATCCTGTGCTGAGCACAGGGACAGGACAAGGGAGCACCTGCAGGTGTAGGGAGGAGTGACGGTGTCTGCAGGAGCAGGACTTTTCATCCTTGGGGGCTCCACTCAACAAGTGCCTGAGAAACACCAGTGTGGGGCCAGGTGGCACAGGAGGCTCAAGGAAATGAGACCTCAAGATGAGGCACTGCTGCCACTGTGAGCTACCTCCAGGCTTTCCTGTCCACTGTAGTGGTTTGTCATTCCCTGCTGCTCAGAGCGAGTGGGCAGGAGAGACAAAAGCATCTCCTTGTTAATTCCTTAGTCTGCTTCCCAGCCCCCTCAGTGAGCCATCTCACCACTTTGCTCCTTCACCAGTGAGGCAGGCAGTGAGGGCGGCTGAGCCTGCAGAAAGGTCAGTTACATCACTGAGCTGATGTGGGCACACCACTGGAGAGTGTGCTGTGGAGAAATGTCCATGTGGGTATTGTTTCCTGCAAGTTTCAGAGACCAGCTTGAGTTCAGGTGGTTGGTTAGTCTCTGGATGTGATAGCCTCAAGCCCCTCACTGGGCTGAATGTGCTTTTTTTCACCCTTAACTCTCCCAATTATTATTAATTTTTATTATTATTATTATTATTATTAGTGGTAGCAATAGTATTTTTTTTGCTTAAATGCATCCATTGGAGCTGGCGGAAAGCACAAGAGGTAGCCAGAACAAAGTGATATTGGAGTGGAGTTTGCAGCATCACCCTTATTCAGGCAGTCCAGGGAGGGCAGAGATGGAGTGGATGACAACTTTTTCACCTCAGCTCTGCCACGTGGCAGCCAGGGAAGCTTCATGGGAGTGAGTCTCTGCAGCTTTGCTTCCTTCTGCTGCTGTGAAACTCGCCAGGAGTCAGGACAGCTCTATCATGTTCTCCTTAACAAGAACATGCTTGTTACTCAGAAAAAAAGTCCTCCTCACCTTCCCCTCCGTGCCACCATCATGACCTTGTTACTGCTCAGCAATGGGACCCTTTGAGGGTTTGAGCCATCAGGAGTGATTGTGGTCTCCAGCCAAGAGGAACAGCTTCTGGTTTCAGCAGACAGTGTCCTTACTGCTCTGAGGCTTTTGATTGCTTGGGTGCTGGCTGGGGCAAATGGGGCTGTGGCTAGAGCTGTACCCTACCATTTAAAAAAAGAAAAAAAAAAAAAAGCCCTCCAAAAAAAGAGAAACACTGTTAGTTCTGTAATTGCAGGCTGACTTTGCTCTAGTCTAAACCCCTCTGAATTCGTGGAAGAGTCCCCAGCAGGAATGAATTTGCTCCAGTAATCCGAAAGGGTTGTGGGGAAGGGAGAACGATTTCCTTGCTCCAGGTGCCCTTAAGGTGTAGCGTGACATACCCAACAGCAAAGATGTGTGCTGTGAAATGCTGCAGTATTTCACATCCTCTCAGCAGAGACGCAGGGCTTGACATCAAGGGTTCCTTTCAAATCTCAAGTGCTGATTCAGGTCCAGTATCTGGAATTAAAGTGGAAGTTGAGGAGCAGTAACCAAACTGTCCTGGTGTTTGTCCAGTCACTTTAAAGGTAGATTGGCAAATATCTCTGGGTGCCTTAAACCTTTCTTTAATATACACAGAAGTATTGACAGCTATTTGCCGTATTTTTATTTGTTTTTCCTGAATTATGAACATTTGAGGGGTTTCTTAATTATTTAATTGCCTACATTGAACTGTGGGTGCAGGTGATTTTGAATGTATTTGAGTTAGATTTTTTGTTACATTAAGAAACAGATACAACAATTTAAGTAGAATTTTGTTTGACGTATATATATATATATACACACCTATAAATATATATATATATATATGTATATTTTTGGTGGCATGTTTATATCCTGGACGCATTGTCTGTATGTTTAGTTTAAACGAGTCTGTGAAAGGTGGAAGCAGAGAAGGCAGCAGTGGGACCTCATGGCTAACTAAAGTGTCTGGGACCTGCTCCCAGTTTAGCAACTTGCTCACTGCGTGATATGGGACAAAGTAACTTAAAAACTCTCAGTGCCTCAGTTTCCCTATCTGTAACAGGGAGTTACACCCTGCCTCTCAGAGGTGTGGTGAGGCTCACTGCTGACCAGATGAGCAGAGGAAGGAGCTGTATATACCACACACACCACTGCTGGCGGAAGCATGGACTGGTTTGTTTTCCAAAACCGTTCCCAGCCCCACTGGTATTGTGAAGAGCAGATGTCTAAGTGCTGGGTGTTCAGGGAAGGATTGGAAAGTTGAATCTGCACATTGTCTAAGCTCTGTCGCTGTTGAAATGTGAGTAGGATATGATTTTTCACAGCTTAGGGATTTCTGCATAGTAGTATCTCTGTTTTGTGTACTGGAAAAGAAGAAAAACCTTTTTGAAATAATTTCTACTAATATGGAAACAGACATCTGGTTGTGCTGATCTGAAATTTTATTTGTTCATAATAAAAATGATAAATGTTACTTTAAAACTTCCTGGACTGGTGACATGGTGGGCTGGGCTTGGTAAAGCACACGATGCGCCATCAGGATAGGGAATGTTGTGCACTACTGTTTCCAAACCCTCCTCCCTTGCAGGAGAACCAGGGGAAAAAACCCCTCTGGCTCTTTAAACACCATGAATGAGTGGATTATAATGGCTTTCATACTCCAGCGGAGGCCGGGCAGGCACACCCCGCCAAGGCCGCCCCTGCTCCCGGGGTTACTGCAGGTTAATTCCAGCCGGGGCCCCTTGCCAGGGCCTTGCGGCTGGTGGATACACATGCAGCGCAACACGTAATACCGGCAGCCGCTCTCCCGTCGGGCGGGTTCATCAGCCTCAGCGAGGGGAATTTTCCTCGTGTGAGAGCGCGTGTCCCCGCTCTCCCCACCTCTTTTGCAGCTAGAGGGAAGTGAAAGGAGAAGGGGGAAATCCCCCGGCCAAATCTCACCTTAACTGATAGTAGCTTCCCTGCTCCCCCACCCAAACACCTTTTGAATGTCCGATCATAGTGCCGAGTAAGGCCATCTCTGCACAGCACCAGCTGACTCCATGCAGGAGCGGGCAGAGGGGGTGCCCTTGTTTGTGGCAACTTTGCCACCTGCAGCACACAGAGACCCTGGACCCAGCCCATGTTTGCTGGCACCACCAGACCCTTTCAGCTAACATGCTGAATTCCTTGGCAAAACAGGCCCACACTTTGGTTTCCAGGTGGGAAGACCAGAGCCAGTGCACTACAAACTGGAGCATGAGACAGAACGCAGGAGGGAGGGAGGGAGGGAGGGAGAAGGAAGGTTGAGGCTCGTCCAGCAGCTGTGTTCTTCCACCTGGAGGTGTGTGACCAGCCCAACCAATGTGATGTGTGGCTGCTCTGAGTTGTGGCAAAAAGCAAACCAAATGCACTTGCTCATTAGGTGGCCACAGAAGTATGTCCCTGAAAATTACAAGACAGGTGCTGCTTCTGATAATCCAGTGTACTATTGATCCCAGCTATGCCAGCACAGCCTCTCCTGAGACAAGTGAAACAGAGAAGACAAATCTTCAAACCTCCTGATTATTCAGCCAAGTCTAAAAATAAAGTTAATGATCATTTCTCGTGATTCCAACTCCAACCTCGGCCTCTCCCTCTGTGTTAATGACTATTATTAAATCCCCTGACCAAAATTCATTTTCCTATACTATGAAATCCTTCAGCAATGCCAGCTCAGCATTTTTAGTTCATTGCTTGGAAGTGTTTCACACATGATTATTCCCAGTTTCCTATGTAATCTGTGAATTTGGATTGCAATTCCAGTGCACCCCAACTTTACTCCTCTGAAGGTTTCCCACCCACCAGAGAAGGGGAAGATAGGAAATAGTTAATACACCAGGCAGCTCTGCTGGGTAAGAGAGGACAGACAAACAAGTGCCTACTTGTTCAGACCCAAGGAAGGGAGAGCAGGGAGGGCTCCAGGCTTTCAAGGGGAGGATTTGCTGCATCTTCTCATTCTGAACACACCATGCAGGAGATGCCAGTGTGCTCTTTAGGAGAGACCAGGTTCTAGCTGCAATCCTCTCCCCACAGCTGGCATGCAGCGAGCACAGCTGTGAGGGGCCCGTTGTATCCTGCCCAGGACTCTGGGAGGAGGCACTAGGGAGTCCCACCAGGAGCTGCTCAGGAAGAAAGTCTGCACCAAGCCATAGGCTCCTACTGACCCTTCATGAGGGGCCAGGACTCCAGGAAGGCTGTGGAGACCTTCGGAGGGAGTGAGCAAAGTCCTGGGAGAGCACGCAGAGGAGATGGCACCACAGCAGCCCTGCACTGCAGATGAAGTGGCACTTGCTGAATGCGCAGCCGAGTCGCCCCAGCCCTGCCCCTGACGGAGCCCTTCTCCGGGGGAGCCCCGGTGGGCAGCGCTCCGGCCGTGGCTGCCACGGCCAGCAGCAGGGCTGCGGGTGAGCTACATTCCCCGGGAGAGCGAGGAGCCCTCGGGCCGTAGCCGGGGAGGAGGTGCCCGGTCGAGGGCGAGCGGGGCCCTCCGCGCTGAGCCCCGGGCACGGGCACGGGCACAGCCACAGCCGGCTGACGGCGCACGGCCGGGAGCGGGGGCGAGCACTCGCAGTGGGCTGGGCTTCCCTGGGGGTTACTGCCGGTCATCCAGAGCCGCCTGTGCACAACAGCCCACGGCTCCTGACCGTGCCGGGCCAATCCCGCCGCGCCCGCTCTGCCCCAGCCGCATTCCCAGCCCCAGCCCGCCGTTGGACTTTCTCAAAAAAGCATCAGCTCTTGGAGTCGTGGGAAATGCGAGCACTTCAACGTACGTTTAAAAATGAGCTCCGGTTTTAGCTTTAAAGAGACGGTATGAAAAAATAATTGTAATCCGGTATCCACGTGGACAACACGTAGTCAGACTGAAATATATACACATAACATACATGAAAAACGCACAAGTATCAGTTATAAAGGAGGATACTTAGATTTGGGAGGGAGGCTTAAAAATACGATTTTCATATGTAGAAACGTTAGCTGCGTTATAACCTCATCATTTTGTGACTGTATATTGAAAGTTGGCATTACATGAAAACAATCGAATTCCCGCTTACTTGAAATTCTTAACTGAAAAAAGCAATCTGTAAAACTGTATCTTTTATTTCTTTTTAAACTGCATGGAAAGATACAGCACTTTGCAGAACAAATAGTATTTCATAATAGAGACCACAGTGACAGCTCTTACATGCCACTTTGGCTTTGTAACAAATACAGCTGCTCGTTTTACTTTTTTTTTTGAGTTTTCCTAAAATAGCTTTTTACAAAATTCTGGTCTTTATCACTCAAATAGAAGAAAAGCCTATCACTTTTGAAAACGCTTGTGACCGTCACACACTTTGTACGCTAAGTGAAGTTGTCATTTTGACAAAATGATCCCAAATATTTCTTCCTTCATCTACAGAGATGTTTGACATTCTGTCACATTTACACGGTTATATAAAATTAGAGGTTTGTAAACTAATCACACAATTCTGGTAATGCTTGCCATGTGACTACTAACATTCAGAAACAGGAGGAGACTTACACAATCATAATATTGCTCTTCTTCTCTTTTTTAGTGGCCTAATTAAATACTGGTGATTCAAATGTCACACATTTTACTACCATTTTTTTGCCTAATACAGATTTGGTCTGACCCTGAATCCCAAAGAAACTATGCTTTGGTACATTGTTCTTGGGCGACCACTGGTAAATGCATCATTAGAAAACCAAGATAATTAGTTTAAAAGCCCTGAGAGACTACATCTATGGCTGAGGTCAAGATGTTTTCTCACCTCGAGCAGGTGATGGAGCATCAGGCTGCCCTAGACTCACCTGTCCACTATTTCCCTTCAGCCAAAAGTCTTACAAGATGACTTAGAATTCAGGTGTCTCTTTTCACAGAGCAAAGATAGAGGGGCAGGTTTCAACTAACTTCAGCAATTTTAAACACGTATTAAATCCACTCTGGTTAAATAAGCATCCTCTAGTCAAGGGAGACGGGGGGGCGGTTCCCACAGTGACTCACAGCAGCAATCTGAGATACCTGTTTTAGAAAAGGATGAATCATCTGCTGGTGGTGCATTTGTAACTTCTATATACGGATACCTGGATTAGTTTTTGGATGCCTGTCTTTTAGATCATGAGTTTGGTGCAATGAGTTCCACACCTGGATTTTAATGAGGAGAGCCCTCAACTCTATGCATGGGCTCTGAGTGCTTAGAGTGAGAAACATGACATCTTGGTGGCTTTGGTCTGTGAGTAAGCTTCCTGCTTTGAAGCTAAGGAGAATCAAAATGCCCCAAGAATTACTGGAAATTTTGAAACTGGAAAATTTTAGATGCACTTGACATGTAAGAGCATTTTTGTTTTTCATACTGGAGGTGATACACTTCTGGAAATTGTTTCCACGGGATGTCATGGTGGCAGACAGAATCAACAGGTTCACCAGACTTTAAGGGAGAATCACACTAAACAATGTCTATAACCAGATAGTAAAAGCAGAGATGTGCCCTCTGACACACAAACACAAAAGATTTGTGGACACAGGTCTGAGTGGAGCAGACCTTGAACAGCCCCAAACAACTTGCAGGCTCTCTCTAAACAACCTCTCTGGTTGCCACTACTGGAAAAGTATGTTAAGCAAGTACAGCAGGATGAGGAATAGTTGCCAGTAGTTACCCTGCTCTAAATTCTGCTCTCATGATGGCCCCTGTTGCAGCATGGGGACACAGAGGGATGGATTAACAGCCCCAGCATCCCACATAGCTTTGGAGACAGCACTCCTATTCCTCCATGTAATTCTTTCCAGATCTTCCAGATCTCTTCCCCGGGCTTTGCTTTTAATACTCCAAGCCTCTGAGAAGGCCAGGCATCAAATTATCAAGATGTTTGATGGCACACAATAAATATTGAATCATTAGGAATGAAGCTCATAACTGAGTTTGCCATCCTGACTAATAAACCAATCTCAAACTCATAAATGAATGTGTTCTTCAGACTAGCGACCACATAACGTGCTGAGATTAGTGCTGTGGAATACACTGCAGACACATGAGAGTTTTCAGGAAATATTAAGGCTCTTTAGACCTGTCAGTAGCAATGCACTAGCTCTGTTTTAATATTTATGTGGAATTTCTTTTCTGTGTTTATGAGATTTTTCTTTGTCTCGAGTCTCTCCAATACCAATTAAGCTGAGTCATATGCAAGCAGAACATAAGGGGATTGTAATGGAGGAGCATCAAAAATGGAAACTTCTTTTTCACAACTAGCTTTCATTTGGATTCAGAAGGATGAAAAATTGAAGAAAAAACTTTACAAACTTTTTGCATTTATTTGAAAACAGACAAAAAGCTGTGATTTCCCAGCTGTCTCATGTAGCTCATTATTCATGAGGCAGTTCTCATTTTCAGCCTTAATAGTGTTTTTCTGTCTCTGATTCAACTCCTTCCATTCCACACAATAGTACAAATGATCACCACCTTTGCACACAAACACAGCTTAGGAGTCTTCTCCAAGCAACACCTATAAGTATTCAATTTTGAAAATACTCAAACCAGAGCATTTCAAAACAGCCAGGAAATTTTTTTCTCCTCTAAGATGATATTTCTGGTTTCAGGCAATGTTTCAGTTATGATGACCACATTTTCTACTGGCAAATGACCCCCTTGGTGGAATTTAGCCAGTCAGAAGGATAATGCACTTTCATATCCCTTGGGTTAGGCCAGGCCAGAGTGAGAATCACTACTAATGAATTTCTTTGGTTCGCACTCTGCCGTTGGCTTCTTATGTGATGCTGTGCAGGCCTCTTAATCCTCCTGGAATTTGGACTAATGCTGCTTTTTCTCCATCCCAGGTTTTCTGCTGTGCTCTATGGACAAAATAGTTCATGTTCCACATCCAGCAGAGGGAAGCCAGAGTGTGGTAAGGGATGTTATAACACAAACAGCCATTTTAGAAATCTTCCATCTTACTGCTTTATTTGGAGTTCAGCTATTCTTGTTTCTGTGGAGTTCACAAGGCAGGTCCTCAGGCCATCCCTCAGTCTTTGAGGAAAACCAGACCATAGTATCCCATCCTTTACTACTGCAGCAGCCCTTACCATAACTGAACTCCTGTGCAATGTGAGACACTGAAGCACTGAAAACAAAGCACCCTCTCCTAGGAGGTACATGCACAGGTTTTTCTCTCACAGGACTAAAATCAGTTCAGATTGTAGATTTAAACACATAATGCTTTTAAATGATTAATGGGTTGAGGTACAGCTCTCCTAGCTCTTTCTATGCCTGCATCCTTATCTGGATGTCTTGAGCAAACTCTAAGCTCGGCCTTTTTGCCCTTTAGTTGCACCATAAAGATACACCTCCCTCCCATATGGTCAGCACATAAGATACTTCCAACCCAAATGTTTGCCTGGGCATAGCGTATGGTGTCATGTGAATGGCCTCCAACCTTCTCTGGCCCCCAAGAGATAAGGGAGATAGCTTTCCTGGCCTCATGGCACCAGCTCTAGCACAAAGGGTAGTACAAAACGCGTGCTTATAAACGTGCTTGCTGTTCACTGCCAATGTTTAAATGCATAGGACTGCTCCAGGTATATCAAATAGTAAATATTTATAAGGTTAGTCTGGGATCAGGCATTGCATCTTTAAGACAAACTCCACTTCAGAGCACATTAGCCTATTAAACGCACTAACTTCCCTTCTGTAAAAGGCTACTGAGGAGAAAGTATTCATTCCTGGTCATAAAGAGGTCCAGGGTGCATCAGTAGAAGAGAGCAGTGCTCACTTAGAAAGTGAGTCAGTGTAAAGTTGCCCCCAACCTCAGTGAAAAGTACTGAGATGCTCTAGAATAGCTGGTGTAGATAAGGCACCTCTAAGTAAAAGCTCAGATTTGTAACTACTGAAAAAGTGCCTCCTTCCTCATGTACGTGCAAATAGGCTTTCCATGGCTTAGAGGACAGGGTTAGGCAGCTCTTCCTGTTGGGGGAGATAGGGACACTGGTACAAAAACATTCTCACTGTGAGAAAGTGATTACAAGAGTACCATTGCCAAGAAACAGGCAGCAGAGGCTGAGAAATAACCTGTCTGCTGAAGAGCAGTTCTACTGAGGCAGCAGGGTCATGGAGGTGGGAGCTAATTCCAGTTGAGGGCATGACAGATAACAAATGGTTTTGTTGCTATGGCTGGCAGGGTGTCTATCACACAGGCAAACAAATATAAAAAAGAAGGCACTTGGCACTGCAACCGTCCAGCAAAGTCAATGCAGAGCAATGTCAGTGAGGGCTGCAAATGCCTCTGATTTCCCAAAAGACAGCTCTGTAATATGTTGGGTAAGAAACTTGGCTTTGTGAAATAACCTGTAGCCCTTCAGTCAGCACTTAAACCCACAGCTTCTTCACTGACATGTCAGCATGACCTTTTCACACTTTCCTGCTGGTTTATACTTTTTATCATACAACCCACAAACTACCACCTGTTTTAAATTTATAGTCCAGTGTATACTTCTGAATGCTGTTGAAACCTAACAAAAAATGCCAACAATGTAAAGACATGTAATGTATGCTAACCTACACACCTGCTGACCTCACCTCCACAGGTAATATCTACACACTTAGTTGTCAAGCACAGGAGCACAACCCCCTCAGTTTTCTCCACCATGTTAGGTGGTGAATGAAGTTATTCATTCAGGGTGTTTCTCCACTTTGGTTCCTCCTAAAAAGCTGACTCCTTCTGTTTCCTTGGTTACACTGGTCAGATCACTGCTGTGCATCCTGGTTCCCCTGCTACTGACTGTAATGTGGATCAGAACATCAATCTGCTGGCAGATCAGACTGACTGGGTCCTCTTTGTCTGCTCCAGTGGCACTGAAAGCCAGCCCTTCAGGTAAGGTGGAGAATGAGATCAGAGTGGCCCTGCAGTAGGGAAGGGCCCATATAATGGTGATCAAGAGCCCACAGACTTCTCTATTATAGTGCCCCTTTACCCAGCCCCTATTCGCACAGCCACTTTGGCTGCTCAGGACAGGAGCCTCTCCAGAGGTCCAGACTCCATGGAGGGGAAAAGGCAAGGCTGAATTTAGGAAGAATTTCAGAGTACTCACCCCTTTCCTCCACTGAGGACACCCAAGATGATAAACACTCCTTTCTCCAGGCTTGCTGGCTGGCATTACATTCAGACTTGCCAGCTACTCATCGACTACAGCCCAGACTTCTTTGGACACCCTTGCTGTGCAGCCTCTTTCAGCAGCTGGAGATCAAGTCTCATCTGGGTGAGACCAGGGGCAGCTAACCAAGAGCACTAGCAAAACCACTAGTCTGAGCCAGTGCTGCTCAAAAAACAGCCAGGCTAATTGAGACTGCTGAAGGAGCAGACTCATTAACCACATGCATAGAAAGCCCCAAGTGAACCTGTTCACAAGTAAGCAGCACTTCATGCCATCTGGATAAGATTCTAGATTGCTCTCCCCAGATTTGAATGCTTGGGCCATCCTGCTCTGCTAAGTTCCCATATAGGGCAGAAATGTTAATTGCTGTCTGCTGGGTGCCAGCAGTTACACTGTTCCTCCTAAGCCTTGTAGCGTCTGCAAGGAATTCTGTTCTTCAACAGCAGTGGGGCTGGGCATTGCAACACAGCTGTTAGAGGAGGTCATTGCTCCATGGATGGGAGAGCTGGATGATCAGGAAAAAACTCTGCATGTCTGATTCGGTTCCATGTAGTAGTCTACCTGAACTTATAGGTTTATATATCTCTGGAGGGTGAAGAGGTCCAAGGAACAGCAAAGGAAGAGGNGGAGACCAGCCTGCAAAACACGAAGAGCTATGGCAGGGAGCCTTTTTTTGTGTCACATACAGGCTCTTAAACCATAGATAAATGGCTTAAGATAGATAAATGTCAACTCCATACATGTAAAGATGATAGTATTAGTATGCCCAGGTACTAATATCCATCCAGCTTATTCCAAATTAATTCAAGCCCACTTCATGTCACAGTATCATATGTCCTGCAGAGGACATACACCTTCCACCACCCCAGTAAAGTACTACCTCCCAGTATCATAAAAGACCCCTTTATACAAATTTGTGTGTTTAAGTTTCTGCAGATTTAGATGGAGAAATAGTGACCAGAAAACATGACAGGCCAAAGTCAAGATACATATATGGTAGAAAGATATCAGGTTAAAGTTTCCCAGGGCCTCACAAGTTTTGGAATTAAGTAATCCTGATGAATTTTCAAGAAATGATCAACTTAAACTACCAGAGTTTAATGCTGTTACAACGCTGCCAGCAGACATTAGCATCTGCAACAGGTTGCATAACTTGGATCACATCCAGGAGGGCAGTGGCTGTTCTACGTCAATTAAGAATACAGAGTTATGTGTACAGGTAGTGAAACAAAGTGCCTTCTGAAGGAATTTCTGAAAACCTACCTAACAAGGCAGTGGTGTGTCAGGATGACCTTCTGCTTCTGGGTATGCACATTGGGGTTGGCCTTCTAACGGCTGCTCCTGCTAATATGCAAATGTGAATAGTTTCACGCTTTTACTAATACCACTTCGATTCTATTAACAACAGCAGCTAATGAATGAAAGATATTTTAACAAATAAAAGTTAAGTAATTTCTGTTTTCCCTTAACAGTATTCTATATCAAGGAAAAAGGAATTTATACCACCTGTTTGTGAAAAACATGCTAAAGACAGTGCAGTGCTCGTACTTCTTCATGATGGGACCTGCAGACCCAGCTAGGACAGATAATGTTAGCACAGGAGAGATTCTTTGACCAAGCAAGCTATGAAATGGTTTGTGGAAAATCCCTCCTCCTGAAATGTGCTATAGGAAATTCAGTCAAAATCAGCCCTGTGGAGGTGCTTGACAGGAACTGTAAGCATGTTTGTAAGGGCAAGATCTGTGCAAGGAGAGAAGGTCCCATGTAAGAGCCAGCTAAGTGCATTCTGCTCCTTCACCCACATGTTGTCTTCCATGCATGCTTCAATGCATGGCTGCAGACCACGATCTGGCATACCCAACTCTGCCACCTAGTCACTTTACAGACATGGGGCTTGGCTCAAGTCTGCTGTTTTACTAAAGCATCTCCATAGGCAATGTCCTGTGACTGCTAAAGATGTCCAGAGATGCAAATTCAGCACTTCTAATGCAGAAAAATAGCAAGCATTGCAAGTCACACTGCTACAAATAAATGAGATGGACAACATTTTATCTTGTAAGCCTTCCCCTTAATCTGCCTCCAGGTAAGCTGCATTCCCATCTCCCCAGGCCTGTAAAGTTTGTACCTCCAATTAAGGAGCCACCAGATTTCTCCATCTATAAAAAGAATGTGAGTTTATTTGAGTAGCTATTGCAAAAAACTTGCTTTATTAAGTCAGACCAGAAGTATCCTCTGACTAACCACAGCCAGCAGCAGATGCTTTGAGCCCTATAGAAGAACGGTCAGATTATATCTAGACCTCTGTTTTTAATAACTACCAACAACCTCATCCTCTCTGAAGTACTCCTTCCATGAAAGTGCTGAAAGGTTTGAGCAGATCACATGATCTTGCAGCTCCTACTCCAGACAGCATTTATAACCCAAGAGGCAAAACCTCCATACCCAGATGAAGGCACAGAACTGCCTTGCAAGAGGCAGCCCAAAGCATTCACTGTAAAGCTGAGAATGAAATGCAATCTCTTGCCACATCTCTTTGCTGTCCTAAACATGATGGGAATGATTAAACTGAAGAAACAAAGGCTTTGACAGATGAAATTTCCATCCAGATTTTCTGATGCTGTTTCAGCTTGATCACTGAAATTCCTCATGCACACCTGACCTCCGTATGTGCATGAACACAGCACTAACTCATGCCTAGCTGAAACACCATTCAAGCAAAACTCTCTGCTTGGTAAGCGCATTTCCTGTTGTCTTCAGTAGCTCCTTTAATACCAGCACACCGATATCAGTAACATCATGATTTATTATGACACCGAGCAGAGTTTTTCTAGTGTCTCTTCTCCCTCCTTATTGTATTGTCATCATTGATGAGGTCCTGGCTTTGAGAATTTTCTGGGTGCAGGCAGTCAGAGCTGGCACTCCCAACAAGCTGTGGTCAGCAAACATTTGCAATCAGCAGCTGACTTCCTGCTGTCACCTGCCTGCACAGACAGACAGACAATGAAACGTTTTGCTTTTGTGCCTGGCACCTTGCTTTGAGGGCAAAAGAAGGTCCCACAGCCTGTGGGATGTTCTGAGCTGACACGCTGCCTGCAGCTGTTGGATTTGACCAATGCTCAAGGAAAAGAAGCCAAATTGTGTGATCGAAGAATGGGGGAAAGTGAGCTGGCTCAGCAGTGCTTTAATGACATTAGTCATGAATTTTTACTCAATGTTCTTAAAGCTTCCTTTTTCCTCTTATCTCTTTCATCTGTGTGAAACATGGACAATATTAGTTCCACTGAAACACTCCTGAAAACTTTACATAGCTTTGATACTTTCACCTCTACACCTCAGACTTCAAGGAAAGCCTTTGGAGTTTCATCACCTATAGAGCTGAAGGAACTCCTTTCTAATTCTCTGAACCAGTGCCAAAACATTGTTAAATCTCCACACTTTGAGAAGCCTTCCTACTTCAGAAAGCAACATGCCTTTACCTCTCCCTATGCACCAGCAAGTAGGGTGGCTGATGGCATGGCTCCAGTGCCCTCAAAAGTCTTCAAATCAGTGCTGCCAGCAACCCAACAGATGCCACCTTTAGTGGCATTTAACAGGCCTTAGGATATCAAGTGAGATTTCTCTGAGTCTGTATTGCCAGACATTCCAGAGAGGAGCCAGCAAGAACCTTAAGATTAAATCCCATCACTTTAGGACTTAGATTAATTACAGAGCAGATGGAGTAGGTGGGAAAACCTGCATGAGGTAATTTATACACCTACTGAAGTTTAATTCAGTGACATCCATTCCCTCCACTCAGAGGAGCATCTTTGGTCTGGCTCTGTATGCAGAAAGGTGAGCATATCAGCTTCTCCATCAATAGGCTAGAAATACCCAAGTCCCCTTTCCCTCTGTTAGTCTCACAAGGTGTAAAAAAATGTGCATTTTCACCTGATGCATAAAACACAAACAGGAGCTCAAGAAGTTTGGATGCCCATTCCCACTCTGCCACTAGTCAGCTGAGAAACCTCAGCCATGTCTTCTTCTTCTTCTTCTCAAGAAGGACTAATTCCATACCCACTGTCCCCCACCCCCCCCATCTTATGCAACAAACCGCTGCTGCAGCCTGGGATACTGCTGAACCTGTTAAAGGGAAAAATCAGACCTATCCCAGATGGCCAGAGGCTTGACAAAGCAGTTAGTTTTCAACCATCCCACAGCCTATTTGATTCTACATTCTTGCTTAAGATCTTTTCGCAGATGAAGAAAAAAGTCAATTTTGGATGAAAAACCCTTTAAAAATTTCACAACATTAAGTAATAAAAAGGTTTGCAATTGGCTTATTTGCTTAGCGATGAAACAACAGAGGATATAGCCACTGGAAGCCTTTCAGCTAGGCTCTGCTTGTCAGATATCAGAGGAGATATGCCAGTTGTCCAGATCTAGACACTGTTTGAAGACCAGACATCTGTATTTTTCCCTCAGGCAGGACATCTGTCAACAGCTGGCAGGGACACAGCCATACTAACAAAAGCACTAGATTTTCTGTTTACCTGCAAGCACCAGATTTTCTGAATCTTTGGCTGACCATAGAAGCCTGAGAACAGAAAACTACAGATAAGACCAATGCCAGGCAAACAGCTGGTTGATGCACAACCCACACTCTGACATGTGAGGAGCAAGGGGTTACTTAAGTGAAATGTCCTGACCAGGCACTGCCAGCACACAAACACCAGCTAAGGCTGACATCACCCAACCAAGATAACAGCTCAGGGACAGACCTCATCAAAAGATGGCCTCAGTCTCCAGCACCTCAGATGACACTTTCTGAAACTCTGCTCTTCCACTACAGTATCTACAGGGTCACCAGCTGAGAAATATTCCTGGCTAGGCCAAAGAGATCCCACAGCAGACCTGCTCTGGCACAAGGGAGAGCCTACAAATATACTACTAAGATGTTCAGAGGCCTGAAAAACAAATCTTTCCTATGTCCCTAGAAGAGGGCACAAAGGCTCTTAAAATACCCTGTGCCCCTAAAACTAATTCATAATCTTCTAGACCTGATGATATCCCAGGAATGAGCAGAGAATGCCACATAGGAGGTCAGACTCACATTATCATCAGAAGAGAGACTTTGAAAAGCCAACATTACATGTAAGGCCATGGGCAAGGGCACTGCTGTCCTCAACAGCGGGGACCTCTAAACTATCAGAAACACAGGCTCTGGAGCCACAGGGTTGCTTCAAGTTCCCAGTATCAGAGCCAAAATCTTCCCTTTACATTACCCAGAGCATACTTAATTAAAATAAACGGATAGAAAAAAGGGAGAGCTAAAAAAAGGTAAGTCTCTACTCAAAAGTATGTTTTTCTCCCTGAGAGCAGATCATACATTGCTTTTCTCCCCTTTCCCTACATAGTACCAGTTAAAATAAGTAGTTTCCAACTGCTTCCCCTTTTCTCTCGCAGCTGCTTTACCAGCCTTAAACAATAGCCTAAACCATGAGCAGATTTTCTGACACCTAATCTCTAAGCCTGCACTACAGTTTTACTGCAGTCCATCATTTCCCTAGCACATATCATCAACACCCTACATACTCACATCCCCTAAGTAACCTTTCAGAAATTCCTACCCCAGCAGGCTTCTTTTATAGGAAAGTCCCACTGCTAAGCTGCCCTCTATTCCCCACAAATCTCCCCACATGGAAGGGGAAGCAGGCACAGCAGAGGCTCATAAAGAGTCAGTCCACCTTTCCTCAGGAGAGAAGTTACCCTCTTGTGCTAATTTCAGTACAAAATCTCAAAAATGATTAGGCTGAGACCCTAACTATGCCTGAAAGAAATTTATTAATATATTTGACTGAGCATAAGAGAATGATCCACCATCTTAGCCTTGTACAGAAGACACCCAGATCAAGATTTATATATTCAGGTGATTTTGGAAATCCTGCCAAAGATACTGTAAAGCACACAGTTTTCAGAGGGCAGGGACTGTGGTTTGGTTTTGTTTGGGTTTTTTTGTTGTTTGTTTTTTTTTTTTTTTTTCCAGAAATCAGGGAGGATTTAATGACTGAGGGTTTTTTCTTAGATGATTTTGTTAGTAATTACTAGTTCCTTGGGAATTCTAGTTTCTGTTCTGTCAAGGTATACTAGAAAAGTGGGAGAGAGAACAGCCCCAAATTAGCATCTACCTGATGATACAAACCACATATTTGTGGCCACGTTCTCCCTGTTATTATAGGGCTTATAACATTTTGAATGTGTGTGCTTTGACTCAGCTCAGATGAAGATCCAGCTGGTGGTCCAAGCCAAAAGAGTCACTCAGCTCTCAATGTGAGGTATCACATCTAGGACACACTGGAGCTGAGATCCCCATTTGTTGAGACATCGAGGGCTGAAATCTTAGAGGACTGAGTGATTTTATTGGAGGATCTACAACCTTGCACTTATGTTTAAGGAAGATGGTGGATGTAATAGGATGCTGCTGAATTATCCTCTACTACATCATTAATGCATCATTGATTTGGGGGAGAAGGGGGAGAAATCCCCAGTTTGGTGGAAATGCTGACAGAGTCCTGATATCCAGATCCTTCCTCTGAGAAGACACTTTGCTATTGGGGTCAGCTTAACAAACAAGATGCCCTTTGATTAGTCAGTTGTTTTCTTGTGGTAGGGCCAGAAATGATTTCAAACTGCCCTGCCTTTGGCAGACATTTGATAGATTGCCACATTATATATTTATTAAAGGAGTGAAGAAATCCGAACTGGATAAAAATAGCAAGGCTTGGATTAGAAAGTGGCTGGCAAATGAATAACAGAGGTTCACTGTTGCTTCAAGATGGCTAGTGTTGCCAGAAATATCCTGCACAGTGTGGATGTGGGTCTGCTAAGCTGGGGCAGAGGAGACACATAAGACACAAAACTGGCCTAAGGAAGCACAGTGAAAAACACCACCAGGTCTTTTGGATGACTGTATGCTGTCTTGGTCAAGAGAGGTAGTACTCCAATGAAACAGGCTCTCTGGTAGAGGCTGCACACAGATCTGCTCCTTGCAGCCCAGCAAAGCTGGAAGACATACCCTTGGAGGTGGGGTGCACAGTGGGATCTGCTTTTCTGCCACACAAGACAGGAAATTCACTCTCTTAACGGCAGGTCAAGTGGTATTAGTGGTCCTTACACTGCTTGCGGTCAAAACCTCCTTTTTAAAATGTTATTTTTCAGAATTTTTGGTGAAAAGGGGTTTTTCCTTAAGAACTGATGCCTTCTACATCCCGTGGTGTTTCTAGTGCATGGTTAAAAATGGAAAAGGGACTGGAGGGCTGAAGGATCTAGTCTTCTCAAACTTTTAGGTTTTGCTCCCTCTTCAGATGGGTCAAGAGTAATGGAGGAGAGTACCCCCCTACAATGGAGGTCCAGTTCATTCTCTGGTGCCATTGTGCTATTAGTTCTGCTCTCTAAGGAGTTGCTCTCTGCAGAGAATCACCACAATTGCTAAAAATTTGCCTTTTAAGATCCAAGACCTGGAGTTGACTTACATTTCCCACACAGAAGAAAACTTCTTGCAGGCTATGGAGATGGCACACACATTGTGTCTGAGGTGCAGTGCTGCCACTTGGAGGCCAGTCACCTTCACTCAGAACTCAGATGTTAGACTTTCAGCCATTCCAAACACACAAACTGTTTTTATATACACACACTTTCCTCTGTCACTTCTTATCACATGTCCGATTTGGAGTCAGTATGGCCAAAGGATTGTTCAGGTAAATTATTTCATATATAGACTTTGATGCTTCTATTAAGATAATGAGTGAAGGCTGCCATCAAGATCAAGGTCTCCATTGTTCTGGGTGCTGTACAGTATATATTCTACATTCTGTATCTCCATGCTAGGATACACCCACTACCTCCAAAAGCTTACCATCTAAGTAGATATTTGAATGGGAAGAGAGACAGAGGTGTGTGAAAGAGGAATAATTTATCCATAATTAAGGGCTGAGCTGGAATTAGAAGAGCCTGTGTCCTGGGTGGGATCTTTTATCTCCTCTTAGCAGAAACACCTACCAAAGACTGACACAGTCTGTGAAAACTCATCATAGAAAGCATCCCAGAAACAAGCAGCACATAATTTCTGAGGACATTCTGTTCTTTCTCTGGCTACAATCTATGGGTGGGTAAGGGCTGTTCCAGCAGCTGCATTCAAGGCTTCAGACGTAGCAACAGCAAGTCGACCGTGGCTGTAAGAATGACTCCTGTCATATGCAATTATTTATCAGCACACCCTGTGGTGCTAATAAAAAAATCCCTTCACAGAATGCAGTATGCATTATTAGCTGAAGTAAGAGCTGAGGCAGTATCGCCATCCCGGAGTCAGACGGGGAACTGCAGGGGCAATGGGTCAGAGGATGGTACTTGCAGTACCACAGTGTGTTACAGATTCCTCTTTGGTCACCCTGATGGCATGAGGTCTGACTCATGTTGCGATATTTCCAAAAACTGAGAAGAGAAAGGGTTAGACTGTGTCTCTAAACAGGTACTGCAATATAATCTGACAACACAAAGTCTGGGAATTTGCACAACTTTCACAGTGGCAACAAGTAAGGTTAAAGCTGCCT
Organism: Serilophus lunatus; assembly: GCA_013399895.1. Lineage (NCBI taxonomy): Eukaryota > Metazoa > Chordata > Aves > Passeriformes > Eurylaimidae > Serilophus > Serilophus lunatus. The sequence goes on from VXBA01001588.1 coordinate 337,062, forward strand.
AAAGTATATCTTTCTAGAAAATACTGCCCAGTGGTGGATAAACATTTATTCTAATTGCGGTGGTGGTTGGGGTTTTTTGCTGCCTTGTCTCTTGGCGTGGCAATTAATGGTTTGTCCCCTAAACACACGGCTCATTCCTACCCTTCATGTGTTAATGTAAAACCAGTGCAAACATTGCTGTTGATTTTCATTCTGACACCAGATGCAGGTCCCCATATAAACACCAAGGGAAGATCTGATTTTATACAGGGTCCTCTTTTGCTCCTGCTCCTACACATCCCAGTGTACTGAGGTCTGAGCCACCAGCAGCCTCTGGCCTGAAGACAGGATGTTTTTGCATTTTCTACTGGAGGATACCTCCCAGCAGTGACATACTGTTTGGGTACCCTCAGCTCTCTTTTCCTCTCCCTAGTAGCAGGGTATACTCTGATCTGTTTTCAGCTCAGATGTACCATATGAGATATCATTTCACTGCTTGGGTGTAGGAGAGTCATTATTTGTGCCTTGCCTCAGTTACAAACCTTTAGTCAACAGCTGACACTTCATAAGTGTACTAAGAGGTTGCAGTAGATCATGTCCTGGGATGCTGCAGTGATGCAGGTAAGGTAAGGATGACTTTGTAAAACATTCATAGAAAGAAAGCTTGACTGCTGTCACTTGTGACAAATGAACTTAACTGGCCTGACCAAAGTTTGTCACCATGCATTGATTCCCCTCAGCAGCACTTGACCAGCATGAAGCCATCTTTCCTACCCATGTTTCAACAATGGCAGCCAGAAAAAGTTTATGTTTCCAGCCACAACTGTCTTTCCTTCATTCTCTGGATCTCTGTTTTTCAGGACTCAGGGAAAATCTTGATTAGGACATAGGCTATGCTTTTAGCCTGTAACCAAAATATCTGGTCCATTTAGACAGGAAAAGAGACATCTCCTTCAGAGAGTGTTGTCTTTCAATAAAGCACTTCTTTGTGGTGGCCCTTATCAGTGGTGAAACCTTGTCCTGGCTAGCCAAGGAGCTTTTCCCCAACAGGCCAACAAAACTGATGCTTTATTATTTATGCCTATTTCTCGGGACACTTCTAAAAGAGGTCAGGGTCTGTCCAACAACAGCGTGTCTGCAACATTTTTCCAACAATCATGAATAAAAGTGCTTCATACTTAAGATTTTGACAGAAAGCTAGGTAGTGGCTCTATCAGCAATGGCATTTCCAAAGGATTGGTGAAAGATTTTGTGGTACCAGTTTATCCTGACCATCTTGGAGCTGTTTCTTCATCTTGGCTGTCGTTCAGCCTTCAAGTTCATCATCATTACCATTTATTGGGACTGTCTGTTCTGCCAAAAGAGATGGTTTCAGTCAATGCAGATGAAACCAGGGAATGCTGGAGCCAGATCCCGCACCCCAGGTTTTATTGGGAAATGACTCAGCTTTCCTTACAGCTTACTGGGGGCCACCGCACCCCATGGCCTGATCTGATGCTCACCACTAAAATGCAGCCACTCCCAAAATGAAGAGTAATAACAAGTATTACACTGAAGGCCAAGAGAAGTTCTTGGCCAAGGACAGAGCATAAAAGATCCAGTATTTTAATGTACGAGCACTGAACATGTGAGATCTCTCAGGCAAACAGCCAGGACCTACACTCAGCAAGTTTTGGCCAACACAGAGAGGTCCTATGTGCCCCCTCAGCCTCGCTGCCCCCTGTATTTTCTGTCAAGCCTTTTGACAATTGAGTGTTCATTGGAAAGCCTGATTTCCCAGGGCCTAAAACTGTCAGCTTGCCTTTCATGAGAGAGAAGAGCATGTTCCCAGCCCCGCCATTTCCAGGGGAAACAAGCCCCAAGAGTACTTTAAAGGCTTGGACACAAATAGCTCACACTGTGTATTATTTTCAGGCTTGTCTCATGATTTTGCAGGTCTGACTCATTCTGGGTAAATGCAGGAGGTTAGTCATGGTAGTCATCTGTAGGCAAAGAGGAAGGACCTCACTGGACTTACCACAGAGCAGTTTTTATTGCTGTTGTAGGGCAAAGAGCTGAGCCAGATTTGCAGGTCCCTGACCTTGGGGTTTGTCCCAGGACCTATGAAAAAGTGTGGATATCGATCTGTGCATACTGCTTTACGTCCATCTCCCTGCTAAAAGTTGATGATCCTTCCTGAGCTAAGGCCAGGTTTTGGTAGAACACTCATCAGCTGCCATGGTGGCTGGCATGTGGGAAGTGTGCACAAGTGGCAGCTGCACTATGGCACTTTGAGGCAGAGAGCTCACACCAGGGTGCTGCTGTCCTCCACACATGGGCACAGCCACCAGCAGCTCCACACCACTGCAGTGAACACAGCAAGTCAGAATAATTTTTGGACTTCACCCATGCTGAGGCCTCAAGATATTTGGTCTGGAGAAGCCAGGAGGAGGAGGAGGAGGAGGAAAGGAGAATTTTTAAACTTGGATCCCCTACAGAGCCAGTTGTCTGTGCTGGGCATGCCCATGTCCAGCACAGAAGCATTTCCCTGCGCCCCTGCGATCCAAGGATGCTCTTCTGCAGCAGCGCTGAGGCTCAGCCCGGCTGCAGGCCAAGCTGGGAGCACCATCTGCTGGCTTCGACACGGCGAGCTGGCTCGTCAGAGGGACAAATTACAGGGTAATTCAGACCTACGGGTGCCGCTGCACGGTCATTAGACCGCATAGCAAATTAGAGATGAAAAAGATCACAGGGTTGCATAAATCCCTCAGCTAAACCTCCTCCTGTCAGCTTCACAAAAGGGACTCCAAACCAGTCGGTCTCTCTGCACTAGAGACAAGCAAACTGACTTGGGTGAAGGAGATTGAATTGTAAGTTCCAGGTTCCACAAGGCTTGTGAATAGTTTCAGCTAAAGAAGCTTGAAGCATGTCACTGGGAAGTCTTCTTAGTGCTTAATTCTTACAGTTTGAAATGTTTTGTTTTCAAATACTCCTGGTAATAATAGTATTGAGGGGAGTACTGAGTGCCTCAAAGGGAAACAAAATCTATGTCTCTGGTGCAACAGTGGACCCATTTAAGCAGCTCCTATGCGGATTTTTCTTGGGTTCCACAGGTCTGCCAAAGACACAAACTAGCAATTGTTTACACTGCACTGCTGAACCAACTTCCTGATTTACCTGCCTCATCCTCTAGTCCACAGAGCTCCACATATTTCTCAAATCCATAGCCCTTTTCCCTTCCAGCTACTAATCCTTCTGGCCAGTTCAGGATTCCTTTTCTTGCACAAGAGTCAAGGGCCAAGCACATTTCCCCCTTGAGAGGCAGAGCCCTTATGGGTGCTGAAGGGAAGCTTCTTTTGCAGAGCCACCTACATTAGTATCTGTGACACTTATAGCTCTCTGAAGAATGTTGTCTGTGTCCAGGATGAGCAGTAGCACACGGCCTGGGCTCCTGGTCCCAAAGGACCATGCCAGGGAGCTCTATGGGTGCCAGTCCACATGGGAGTCAGGCTTTTCTTCAAGGTGCATGGGGACAGGAGCGAGGTGTGGTTGGCAAATGGCCAGGGTATGTTGCTAGATGTGGGAGCTCAGTATGGTCCCTCTCACCTCCAGGGGTTACCTCACTAACTGTCAGCGAGCCAGGAATGTGCTTTGTCTTGCCCAGTCCTGCTCATCCTAATTACACCTTTCTGGAGGTGTAATGTCCTTAATTTCCTTCCCACTCTCACTGTCCTTTTTCTCCAAGCTGATCTTGCTTGTCCTTTGAGGCACTTCACCTCATAATTTTTCTTTGATTTTTGTCCCCAGATACCCGCCTCTCAGCACTTCTGCTCCTTTTCCTCTCACAGTGCTCAGTTGCCTGGTTTGTGGTTTCTGGAAAAAGATGCCCTGGGCCCATACTTGCTTTCTGAATTCTCAAAATAAATACTTTTTTTGCTCAACACAGCATGAGCCTGGGCAAATCACTTTCACAGCAAGACCATTCCTCTAGGACTGTAACAGCATATGTGATAAAAGAATCAGTGTAGCCCATGCTAAGGATTAATCAGGGCTTTTGAAACTCACTTGTTCCAGGACAGTGACAAATCCTGTGTATCATGGCTAAAGAGGATGTTTCCCTGAAGTTCTTTGCCTTTCTTTTGACACTAGCTGCCTTGAACATCAGACTCGTCAGATGGAGGCTGGGGCTAGCCTAGAATGCAGGATGCTGGATCAATCCTCAAACCGCTCCAGGCCTCAGTTTTGTATCCTGTAAGATGGGAAAAGTGCAGGAGCTGTTTCATTGAGGCACTTTGAGAGCTGCAGGTGGAAAATACTTTGTAGGTGTCCATGCCTTGAACCCTGAACCAAACCTCTATAGCCACTGCAACATTTCTGACCCTTCTGATGTGAAATAATTGTCTTTATTTTTTGTGCACATATTAAGCTTTTCTCCAGCAACTGAAGAACAGCCTAAATATCTGACCCTTCTTCCCCACAGCTGGGCAGAAGTCACTTCCTATGAGATGTGTGATGGATGTGTCCAGTCTCACAGCTCATTGGAGTCTCACAGTTCTCTTCTGTAAGGAGAACCCACAAATGTGAGGGCATGTTCAATGACAGTAAAGAAGAAAAGACCTTGCAGGAGGCTGCTCATTGTACATCACCCATACAGACAGCAGCATTAGGGAACATAAAGATTACAAAATCAAGCTTACAGTGAAGAGATCACACAGCTGTTCATGTGTCCTGGTGTGTCAATACTGTCTTTAATGGCACAATATCTGACCAATATAGCTAAACACAAAAATAAACATAGAGGCTTCTGGGCACACCAGCACTTTTCCTACCTTTTCAGGGACAAAGTGCTAAAAAACCCCTATGTTTGCTTTCATTGCATGTCAGTTGATCTCATGAAAGCTATTATAGTTCCCCAGCCTTTATTTGGCTTTGTTTCTGGAGCCACTTGCCTGTAGAAGCAGAATAGCATAGGGCATGTTCAATACAGGCCTGCAAGCAACACTTATGCTTTCTTGGGATGCTGGTGGATGTTTCAACAGGCTTTAGACACTATTGAAGCTATATTTAGCAGCTGCAAAAGGCAAAGCTGCAATAAAGTCAGTTGAAATCTGCTCACTGCATTGGAAGTTGGACCTTTCTAAGACTATTCCAGCTCTTTCAGGATTGCATTCTGTATGCTGCCTAGACAACATTAGTTTCTTTTTCTTTTGATCTCATACCTTTTATATATCTTTTAACATAAGAGACTTTGAGTTCCTTCTTGACCTTTTTAATGGCCATTTTGCTGTAACAAATCTGTCTTCTGGGTATTTTGCATTGACACCAAGAATCTTCTGAGATATCTGTGAGCCACACTTGGAATTATTACTCCCACTTCTTAACCTCTTTTTTTATATCCCTCAGTGGCATTGGTACCAAGGTAGAAAGGTAGTAAGAGTGTTAGAGACCATAACTTTTACTTTTTCTGTGATTACTTGTACACATTCTTTTAGAACAGTTCAGATTTTCTCTGTACTCTGGAAATTAAACATAAACATATTATATTAAAATTTTGGTTTGCTATTTTTAACAAATTGGAAGCAACTACCACACATGGTGGTAGGTTATCTATCTCCTGTTTTCTTCAAACTCTGCCTGCCATTCTGGGAGATGAGCAAACAGTCAAATACGTTATTACAGCACTTAGTACAAAGGTCAGAAGACATCTGCATTGGCCAGTGGGTCAGATGGGGTAAGGTACCAGTCTTTGTCATAAAATGTATTTTAATGCTCTCTGGGCCCATTTAGTAAATTTACCGAGGTTTTGTCAATAATAAAATTTGAGGAACATTATAAAACAATTTTGCAACCCATTTCTTTAGAGAGTGATTCCAAGAGTCCTTTAAACAGCTTTTGAGAACTGTAATAAAATGCTTTGAGACATGTTTGGGTCAGTTTTGTTTCAGGCTTTGCCTCCAGCTTCTTTGGTTTAAAAAACATGCTTGTTTCCAAGAAAGTGACTGTTGCATTTAATAGGAATTAGAAGTTGACAAGGGAGGCTGCTGTTTCTGAAGTTTTTGGTGCTTCTGTGAGCTTGGTAAAAGGCCTGGCTGCCTCTTGTAATAGTTAATTAAAAAAACTAATTCCACCTGTTTATTTTGGATCATCTACAATTAGTTTTTCCTGGTTTTTTGCAGTCCTCTTCTTAATTTGTCTTGGAGTAACAAAAACAGCTCACCCTAGTGAACCCAATGGTGTCCTTCCTTTCCAGCTGGTTAAGACATGTCTGAAGCATTGCATGATTCCAAAGTGCTGTTGCTGCCAGACCAGAGAGATGTGAAAATTCTCCAAGTCCCAAAACAGGCAGTTGGAGACTTAAAAGAAACAACTGGAAATTCTTCCCCATCCTACCATAGGAAATAGATGCCAAGTGCAGGGTGGTGGCATCCCCTGCATTCCACCAGCACTGTCTCAGTGGGACTGAGCCCTGAGGCAGCCCCTCATATCTCCTGGGGCAGCATCAGCCTCTGCAACTGCTTCCTACACCAGGTCCAGGACAGCATGGGATGGAGAGCACAGCCATTCTCACTACTTGAATTAGACCACCAAAACCATTATACTCTGCTAAACATCACAGAATTGAAATTTTCTTTCAATATAATTAATAATAAAAAATAACATGAAAATAAATAAAAGGCTTATTTCCCTTATCTTTCAGTTTCTAGGGTTTAATCTTCTACTAGATAATTTTCCAAGCTTTTTCTCAGCATACATACACCTTTGTTTTAAATATACTTACGGGTTCAGAAAATGGGGCTTTAATGATTGCAAATACCATCAGCCTTGCTGTAACAGGGCACAGCTGGGAGACACAGCTGGCCCTGGGATCAATTGCTGCCAGTTGCATTTTTCTCCTCTTCTAGGTACCCACAAAATGCCCAGCCATCCCTGGGATGAGGGGCTGCCCTGGCTGGGTGAACAGCACTCTGAGCAAAGGTAGTGTTTTGCCAGTAGTGTCTTACATGCTGTGCCCAGCTCACACCTGGCCAGGGCCCCCTGACGTGGGCATAGCTGGGCTTGGCGTGGGATGGCCAGTTTGTCTGAGAGCAAATCTCTGCTGGGCAAGTTTCCCTCCCTGAGACTATGTGACCCAGGAGGGACTTTCATTCACCTGAGGTGTCTCCAAGCAAAGCTCAGCCTCCAGCCAGCTCTGCCTGATGGCTCAGCCACAGGCTCTTGGTCCTCTTCAAATCCTGCCCAGGTCCAGCCCTTCTGCTTGAAAACTGTGCCCTACATGAAATGAGTTTGACTGGTCTCAGCCCATGTTTTGGGTGATCATGTTCACAGCACAAAATTCAGTAGAACAATATAGAGAAGATTCTCCTGCATCTTTGGAACACAGTGGTGCAGCTGATCATGTTGATTTGGGGCCAGTCAGGGTGTCTGTGGTGGGTGGTAGGACAGTACTGGGATGTCCCACATGGCCAAAAGGCACAGGCTGGATGCAGTTCTAAGTAGCTGTTGGCTACTAGACTGAGGGATAAGCCCTCAGTGAGAGACCACTAACTCTCTCAAGCCAAAGACCCCTTCCCATAGACTTTATAGGAAACCTTAAAAGCAAAAATTAAGGGGGAATGAGTAGGTTTAATCTGAGTCTTTCTCCTGGGAAAGAATGGCATGAAAGAGCAGATCACCGTGATGAAGGAGAAGCAGATGGAGGTGGGAACTAGCCCTGATCCCCCTAAACTCCTGGGGGAGACTGAGGCAGAGACAATGTTCACCTGTCTGTGACCCAGATAAGCAACAGACAGAGTTAGCCTGGACCCAAGCCCCTATCCCAGAACACCCAGTGCACCCCAGCCTCAGCAGTGTCTCCAAGACAGGAGAAGGTGAGAGCACTCCAAAAGCAGTCCTTCCAATTGCCTTTGTGGGCAATGGAGAGTCAGGACAGTGCTGGTGGATATTGAATCTAGTGATTACTTTAAGGGATTTGCTGTCTCTTTCTTTATCCCTCTCTCTCTCCTTTTTTTTTTCTTTTTTTTTTTTTGTTTTCCCCTTTTCCCTCCCTCTTATCCCTTTCGTGGTGCATTTGTCTTCGAGGAACCTGGGGTGTTCTTTTCATCAGTTCAATCTCTCTCTGGCACTTGAATCCTGATTGGCTGAAGGACTTAAGGAAAAAAAAAATCTTTAATTAAGTAGATAATCTCTTCTTAGGAAGTTCTGCGGCTCCATTTCACCAGCCCCCTTTAGCTCTTACTTTAGGATCGGTTGCCCTTCGCAGAACTTTGGATTCAGGAGGCATACACCTCTTCATCACACCAGGACTGCCGAGTGGAAAATAACTCCATTCCTTCCCTAATTTAGTTGCACTTCTCTTTTTTTTTTTTTTTTTAATTTTCTTTTCTCTGGTTGTGGTGGCACCCAAGTTGGGTTTTTTAGGATCTTCTTTCTCCCTCTTTATTTGGATTTTATATTTCACATGGACCCTTATCTGGGCATCTTCTTCCTCATTCCCTTCTTCCAATTCTGCTATGCTTGGTGAGTATTGAGAACACCTCAGTCTGTGTCACAGGCAGGTGCTCTTCCTGGATACCCTAAGGAAATTCCTCTTCGCCTTCCTAAATATCCCCTCTTTCCCATTTAGCTCAATTCTGTCTTTCATGGAACCAGATATTTAACTAAGTCCCAAAACACTCATTGGCAGAGAGTTTAGATCTGTGAAAGTCCCCCTTTTCCCCCGTGCCTCCCAACAATAGCTATGGGCCAAATCCTGAGCTGGGGTAAAGTAGAGGAATGTGGATGCGGAGGACCTAGCCCCTCACTTCCAGCTGGGAAGGTAACCCAATGGAAGAGCCAGGGACTTGTTTTTCCAGAGGCTCAGTCAGCTTGCCTTTTGTCTTAATCAATCAAGTGGGGCTACTCTCACGTTCCCCGAAGAAGAAAGTCCCTGATTAAGAGCTCAGAGCCAGCAGGGGTGAGTTAGATACACAAGAGTGCCACTTTGGATGAGCAGCCTGAGATCCAGGCTCCTTGGCAGACAGAGTCAGAATTACATGTCTGAAATTCATGTATTAGGATTTCCTGGGGAGAAGCTTTTGGTACGGAGATTGCTATGGTTTGGTTTCCAACCACTTGAGTCCTGTCAGACCAGTGCCACTGTGCACAAATCTGTGGCCATCTCCTGTGGACCTCTTGCTCTGTCCTAGGGGAAGTTTTATATTTATTTCCAGAAAAGTTTTGTAAGGATGAACAGAAAGAGATTATACTTGCATCAATTCTCATGTAATTCCTTGCAGAATATATCAGTCCCATGCCCATTTTTGTCCTATATGATTTTTACTGAGAATCCAAAGTTTATCCTCTATTGTTGTGATGCCCTAGGGAATCTGCTCAGTGGGATACAGATTTATCTCTAATGACAAGGCAAGTCTTTTCCCATTCAATGACTAAAATCCCCTGCCTTCCCTGTATCTGATCTCTAAGGTTATTACTGTGGATAGAAAAATCAAAATTACAGAAAGAGAAACTAAAGAGTAAATGGGAACTAATTCCTATTAGTCTGGGCATGAAACGTATGTTCTTTCAGAGATTTTCTACTCCCTTCATTAAGACAATGTGCAATTTGTGTATGTCTAAATACTATAAAGAAGAAATCTCAAGATAAATCTTTCTAGGACAAGGGGAATATGTATATTCTGCAGCAAGGCTAGGCAAAAGCTCATGCTGATTTTATTGTTATTTATCTGCTGTTCATATGCATGTGTCTTGCTTTCTTCAACAAAAACAGGTTTAGAATACATTAAAAGACAAAAAATCAACATTTTAAAGAAACAGTTCAAATGAAAGAAATTTCAGTGCACAAACTACAGTTAAATATGGAAATCTGAAGCATTTTCAATCCAAAGTTGGATGCTTAAATTCCCTGTCTGCCTTTCAGAGGTTTTTATCTAAGAGAAAAGTTTATCGCTCAAGATAACCCAGTTTCTCTCTACATGCTGCTCACAGGTCATGAGCTCCTGAGAGAAAGGAAAATTGCAACCTTTATTTGAAATCATCATTTTACAGACCTGTCCTTTAACTGTTGAGCAGAAAAAAAGCAAAGTTTGTGGAAATCATAAAATGATTCTGCTTGAAATTGGTGTTGGTTTTCTTTATCTAATCCAACAGTTTAAAACACAAGTTAATTTTTTTCCTGCGATTTAATCACAAGAATTAGGAGTGGGGAGGGGAAGGCAATGTAGAACAACAAAACTTATTTTTATGTATATGTGGCCACTTCCCTTCTCTGAGTGTGGATTTTTAAAATCTACCATTTAACTGACCAATCAACAATATATTTCTAGATGATCAAAATGTCAGGATTGCATTTAGGAAACAATAAATATAACAACAGAGAGAGAAATGAAGGCGGGGGGGGGGGGAAGTAAAGCTCCAAATGTTATTGAGTTGCTGCCCAGTTTCCCATCCTGTGGGAATAATGTAACAATCTCTAATGCAGCAGTTTGTTTCTAAATGTTTTCCTTTTACAATTTGGCCGTGGGGCTGCCTTTAGTTTCCAGCCTCCCTGGTTTTCTAATAACCTTGGCAAGTTCATACTTCAGAATGAAATTCAGATCCAAAGCAAAATTCTATCCATTTTCTGTATTTACAATAATGACAGTAAAGATATACAGCTTTATAATTTTGTAAAGAGCCAAACCAGCAGCATAGTAGCCTGAATGGATAATAAGGTATCAAACAAATATTTTAATGGGAGATTAGATTAAGCTCCTAGGGCATATTAAACTGAGGAATGGGGTATTGTCATTGGTTAAAATTGTAACTAAAATGGAATTATCAGAGGAGTATTAGTATTCAATATGTGTAAACTACAGACAGCTGCTTGGCAGGGTACTTTGCTTTCAGATTCAATAAAACTATGATAGAGAACTCGTTATAGATATTCATTAGCTTTGAGATAGTTTCCAAGTACTGGATGCAGTGAAAAACTCTTGCCTTGTATTTGCTTTTTACCTGGAGATAGAGTTGCAATGAGGGAAGCACTGTACTCTGGCCAGGGCCCTACACAGGCTGGGGAGCAGGATGAGGAACTCGGTGGGTCTCCTCTCTATCTACTGAGGTTTGAATCTGCTCCATTTCAGTCTGTATAACACTGTCCTGGAGTTTGAATGTGGAGAGAAACTAGTTTATGTAGCTAGAAACCTTGTGAACTTTCTTGGAGAAATGACTTCAAGTGTTTCTTTTCATGTGTGTGATTTTAACAAGTCACCAAAGTCTTGGGAATTGGGCTGGTTTACACTCTCTGTAGATGAAGCTAGCTAGTTATTTAGGATGACATTCTGCTTTCCCTCACAATGGTATGAAAATTTAGTAAGAATAAATACTTTAAAAAAAAAAATCACACTACATAGAAAACAAATGAAGAGACATTCAGTTTTGCAGTGATTCCTGTTTGCAGCACTCAGATGATTCTAGTGGCATTGCTAATATTGCACTATATTCCATCTGTGAAACTTGTGGCTTAATTGCTTTGTGCCCTTATTGGAGACTATACAGAATGGAGGTGCATTTTTCTTAGCTAAATTGTAAGCACACAGATTCTCTCTTCATTATTATCTTTCCTTCCCTCTCAACAACAAATAAGAAAAATTTCTTCTAGTCTGCAGCCACATGACAATCCCAGCTACTCTCCTCCTGAACCCAGTTGCAGCTGCAAGAGTTAAATATTGGGGTATGAAGTGCACCAAGTCTAAATGAGTCCTTTACTTGTCTAAGTCCTACAAGCCCGCCCAGCAGCGTGCCTGCCTGTTGATCCAAGAGCTCAGGGAAAATGCCTTCTGTCTTTCGGATTTCATAAAAATGTTTAGAATATCCTGCTGGGAAATTGCTACTGTATCATTTTCTCAGCTGCAGATGGTGAATTGGCATATCCTGAACTTGGCCTTTTTGTGAACCTTGAGGTTTATCCTGGAAGGAACAGATTGTCTGCTTCATGCAGTCATGTCAATTGATTCCTGCTAACAAGCTGGTTTGCTGTAAACCCTGAATTTGTGGATTACTGTCCTCCTCCTAAAGCCACGCTTGCAACTGCTCAGATGTTCCTAATCCAAGATGATGCCAGCAAGGGTTTGAGGCAAAACTTTCTCATATACTGTGAATTTGTGTTTTCCTACTCGCTTAAGAAGCCATGCAGCTGGGATATATCTCTTGTTTCAGCCACAAAAGCAAGATAAGAGAGGACTTGCAATTTTCTAGTTCTTGCCTACATAGGCACATTTTACCAGAGTTTTCTCACAGCTGCTACCAGGGGCTCAGATTCACACTGACACCATCCTGAGTGTGGTCCCCATAGCAAAGCACTTAATGTCAAGGCAAAGGACAGGAGGGAAACCAGATGGAAAAATAACTTGTTCATGCTGCTACCCAGTTGCATTAGGATGGGGACCCATGCAGTTTACACAGTCTGATTAGCCCCAGGTTCATGGCCCTGTGTGATTCAGGTCACCCGATGCTCTAATCACTCAGCTACAGATGCTGTCTCTCCAAGTCTCAGGAAATATTTAATTAGCTGTACAATGCAAAAGCAGCTTCCAAAGGAAAATTCCTCTGCAAAACAACCATCAACTTTGTGCTAAAGTACCCAATGAGGGCTGATGCACAGCCAGATCTGAACCCCGAGTCTGGAACTGCTCTTGCAGTGCCCTGGCACAGCCCACTCCGTTTTGAATCTTTCTCAAAGCAAGCTTCATCAATATGGACACATTTTCACCAAAAAATGCCCACAAAAAAACAAAACCAATGAACAAACAAACAAAAAAAACACACCCAAAAATAGTTAGAACTGCTAGAGTAAAGTCTTGCAAACTCATTCTCTCAGCTTTTTGTAAATTGTAACAGCAAAGATCAGGTTTCTTGTGATTTTGACCAAGCTAAAGTGGTGAGACCTCCTTTTTGTTGTGTACGTCAGAGAGTATCTCTGTGAGGGCAGTTCTAGCAGACGTAAAATGGGCTCACTAATTGGAGGAGTGGTTTTCCAGGGTAGGGCAACATCCTTTCTCAATCCGTCATGTGTCTGATGTCAGATATCCTGCCACCCTGTCTACTCCTGCGTCTATGGCAGGGCTGCAGCTTGGCTGCACTTTGTCCCTCAGTTTGGGACAGCCTGCTTCTGTCTGTGGACGCCCCCACACTGTGCTGGATTTCTAGCACTAGAGGACAGTACCTTTCTCTGCCTTACCAGGGAGATACCTGTGGCTCATTTGAAGCAGAACACCATCTGAAGGGCCCAATTTCTATCAGTTCATGCTCTATCGTTTTCCTGATTGCTCACTCACTGTAAGGTCTCAATCCAATTATGTCACCTCTCTGGCTTCAGTGTCCTCCTTGAGGGATAACAGAACTCATCCATTTCTCTGGGGTGACAGCAGGGGAGACTCTCCAGAGATTCACCAGAGACAGTGATGAGGGTTTTTTTGAAACCTGGAGAGGCTGTTTGTACAAAACATCTCTGCTTTCTAACTTCCTGTCTGATTAGGGATATCTGGATTTGGCTCTTGGGCTTTACCAAAGTGTCACTCCTTTCTGCCATGACACAGCTAAGCAGGATTCATGCAGCCATTCTCCAGATTCTGTATGGTGGTCAGTGTACCACATGGAGTCCTAATCTTGACTGTTCACACTTAAAGTCTTCCCTACTGGAGACAATATCAGTTCTGCAAGCCCCTGGGGACAGTGTTGGAGACCAGACACTCTTGGAGATGATCCCTCCACACCTTCAGTAGGAACACTGGAAAGTTTAATTTTGGCTAGGCCTCCCACCAATCCCAAACCCCCTGGGCACCATGCACAGTGTCCAACAGGAGGGGAAGGACATACCTACTTATGTTCAGCCATCACTATAACCTGACCAAGAGGACAGCGTGGCCAGTCAGAGCTGGCACTGCCAGGAAAACAAGGGACTGTAATCTGGAGGGATGTGGTTGGGACACACTGCAAAGGAGCAGCAATGTGATCTCTTTCCTTCAGGGAGAATGGTGCTGGCACACAGTCCAGCTCCTAGGGCTGGGGGAAATGTTATTTGGAGTTGAGTCAAGCAGCAGCTTCTTGAGGTAAAAAGCAAGGCTGAGGGAAGAGGAAAGCACTAAAATAGCGGAGGGATTGTTACAAAGGGCAGCTGAGCAGAGCAAAGCAAAAGGAGGGAGTAGTGAAGGGGATGAAGCCCAGTACAGCCTGGTTGAGGGGAGGAGGGTGGGGGGGAAGGAGATAGCATTGTCCTGTCTCTCAGGGAGCAGCAAGGGGAGATGAGGGAGAGACCAAAGATGCCTGCAGTCAGGAGACAGGCAGACTGCAGGGGAGTGAGAGAAGAGCTCTGGGATGCCTGGCATTCCCCAGGCGCCTCCGCCATCACCCCCTCCCTGCTGATACTGTCTCTGTCTTCCAGGTCAGTGAATAATTTCCTGATGACGGGCCCCAAGGTAAGAGAAATCCCTTTGATCTTTCCCTCCCCGATTCCACTAAACCCAGAGGGAGAGGGGCTCCTCCTTCCCATTTCTCTCCACTCAGCTTTGGCCAGAGCTCCCCCAACCCCCATATTTCCAGCAACAAAGCAGAAAAGAGCCAGGAAAGACCTGCTCTGAGCCACAGCTTCCTGGGCTACATCATCCCTAACCAATACTAACCTGGGGTTCTTTTAAACTGTTTGGGACTGGAGTCTGGAGATTTCTCTATTGACACCAGCTGAGGCTCTCACCTGTCATCTGTCTCTTCCTGATGATCAGTTTGGCATCAGGACCCACACTGATCCATCCGGAAAGTACTTTCTGTAGGCCCAGTAAAACATACTTCCTCAAGGAACACAACTAGAATTGTTAGGACCTGGTGCAGTATTTTTGACCCCCTACATCCTTTTTCTCCTCTTTCAGAGGCTTTTTTTCCTAACCAGGAGCAGTTGTAAAATTCACCCAGGTTTTTTTTCTGACTATTCTCCAAGAACACCTCCAGGCCCATCTAGCTCTTTCTACAGCTCTCAGTGCATTGGTGGAACAACCTCACCCCAAAGCACTGGCTGTCTCCCTGTGCTGCAGTGAAGAAGGAGGCAGTCTGAAGGACCTGCTGGCCTGGAACTCCCTGATATCTGTGCAGAAGGCTCTGCCTCCTCTCATGCTGGACAGATAAGGGGTTCCCCATGGCAGAGGCTGGCTGGCACACCTCCTAACATGGCTAACATCCAAGAGCTTACCCTTCTCCCCCTGGAAGGTGCTCAGGCTCCAATCCAGCAGAGCAGGAAATACGTTTGCTGCTGTTTGTAGTGAGCTTTGCTTCCCAGAGAAGCCAAGCCTGAGAGACCTCCTCAGCTCCATATACCTTGTCTCTGTAAGATGACATGGAGGTTATTTTCAGTTGAAAATACGTGACTCTGTCCTGACCCACTGCTCTGCTCCTAGGCCTATCTCATCTACTCCAGCAGTGTGGCAGCCGGGGCACAGAGCGGCATTGAGGAGTGCAAGTTCCAGTTTGCCTGGGACCGCTGGAACTGCCCTGAGAGGGCACTGCAGCTCTCCAGCCATGGTGGGCTGCGCAGCGGTAAGGAAAGTATTGGATACCACTACTGGGACCCCCTGGCTACAGGTTAGAGCCCATGGCCCCCTCCTCTCTTCCCAAGTGCCTCCTTTTCTTCCCCATTCCCATCTGGAATGTGCCTTTCTCAGGAAACCCCAAGAGGGATCTGTCCAAGAGACCCCTTCACCCATCAGCTCCCAGGTACACTGGGATCTAGCTTCAACACAAAGCAGCCTCACAATGCCAGCATCAACCTAGTTTGCACAGGACCAACTTTCACACAACTGCCTTTCCAAAAAGATGCACCACCCTGACCTGCACATGGGCTGCTGGACATGCCATGCCTAGATGGTGTCCCAAGGTATCCCAGGGAGGCTGAGAACCAGGATGGGCTGGTGGTCTGGCAAGCAGAGGGATATGGCTGAACATAGCAGAAAAAGAGTTCATCAATGGCTGTGTTCTGGCCGAGAGGCAGGACAAAAAGTCTTTCCACCAGCTTCCAGATGTCAGGATCATCCTGGGCAGAAATCCAGCATCCTTGACCTGGCCCATTGCAGGGCATGGGGCTGTGGTCATTGTCACTGTATCCAATTCCTTACCTGTTTGCAGGTCACAGGAAACATTTCAGTGCATATCTGGCCCTCTAAACCCATGTATGGGCTCAGGTGATACCTGCCCTGTAAAGGCAGGACCTGGGTGGGGAGGAGAGCCTCAGGCCTCTGGTGGGACTGGCAGCAGACAAGGGACCAAGGCCACAAGCAAAGGGGAGAGAGGTTTCAAAGTTGGGCCCGGAGGAGAGAATTGCAGCTAAAGTCCCATTCTGGGACCAGGAGCAGGCCCCTAAATCATTCCTGTCAAAGTTACCTGCTCAGATCCACACCTTGCCAGCAAAGACGTATTAAATGAAAGCCAAAGGCTCAATGAAGTCAGCTGATGATCCCCACACCAGTCCTGGTGGGTAGGTATGGTCACTGCTCAGAGTCCTTCCAGCAGAAGGTAAGGCTCAAGGGGGCTGTGGGGAAGGAGCATTTTGATCCTTTGACCCCTCTGGTGTGCAGTAGTGAGAAATGAAGGACATTTGGCTGTCTGTGCTATATTTCCACTGCTGAGGTCTCACAAGACAGCCATGTGCTATCTCATCCACACCCTTTGAAATGGCATAAGTCAGTCTGGATCAAATCTGGGAGCTTCTGTCTTCGTGTAGTTCAAGCCCAAACTAAGCAGGGCCTCCTCTCTACCTCACAAAGCACTCCCCACTGCAGATCTCTTCCTACACAGACTCCTGCATGACAGGAGTGATTTCTAACAGCTGTCTTGCAATGAAATCTTTAGAACATCTGCTCTCTTTGTATTCCCACTGGACAGCAAACCGAGAAACTGCCTTCGTCCATGCCATCAGCTCTGCAGGCGTCATGTACACACTGACCCGGAACTGCAGCCTGGGGGATTTTGACAACTGTGGCTGTGACGACTCCCGCAATGGACAGCTGGGTAAGGAGAGATAAGTTGCCACCCCTCACTCATGTCCGAGGTGGCAGGAGAAGCTCTTCTCCACTGAGGCATGCAGAAACACCTCCCCTTCCTGGTCCCTGCACCTGGAAATAATGTTCGGAGAAGAGTTTTACCTGGTTCAAACCAAAGTAACTCTGAGGAAATTGGAAGTAAGCAAACCAAAGTGGCTCTGTGGAAGCTAATGGAGGCACCTCCAGTTTACACCAGCGTAGGCCAAGCCCTTGATGCTTTTCATTACTTCCTAAGTGAGCAGGAGAGTAGAAGGGGTTGCAGTTTCCCTGGTTCAAAGCAGGAAGAACTCTATTTAAGTTCCTAGAGACAATGACAGTATCATACAGGCAGAGGAGCAGATCTCATGCCATGCATCTAAATGGCAGGCCTTGTTAGAACAGTGCTGGTCAGGGACCTCAGGGCTCCCAGGGTCTGCAGGACCAGGGTGGCCCCAGAGCAGAATGACCAGGAGGGAAAGCAGGGTGGCATAAACTTCATAAACCTCTCCAGTGTTTGTCAGTGTGGCAAACACACAAGAGCATAACCAGAAGATTCACTGTGGCGGCACGCAGCCTTCACAGTGCTCATGTCACAGTGGTACCGAGGTTCTCAGCTTGGTGAGCACCCCTGGGTGTGGAACTCCAGATTGCACTTCTCCAACTCTCCACTCAGCTTTCAAAGAAAACACTGACATTTAGGTTTTTTGTTTTGAATGGAAAGAGGTCAAATTTCAAGTGTTCAAAATCTTTTAAAAGCCAAGCCCTGCCCAGCTACACTGGGCAGTCAGTACGTGTCAGTTTATGATAATCTCCTCTGAGGTGTCCAGTATTTAGTAATTTACTTTAATGGCTAATAGTTTTGAAAACAGTCACTGCTGCTTAGCTGTCTATGGTTTGGAAACGCTTATCTCTAGCAAAGGAAGAATTTTTGGTAATGATACACCAAATTTTATCTTGTCTGGAAGACCAAGTTAGTCATGCTGCATTTCTTTTCCCCCAAACACATGATTTTCATGAAAATTTTCCATTGTGAACTTAAAACCTTGTAAGGCATAGGAAACTTTTGGACTTGACCAAAACAGTGTGATTCAATTCAGACTTTGCACTGAACACAAGCTGTTGAAAGGTTCCCATTCCTCCTTCAGTCCCAACTCTCTATTTAGACTTTGTCATCTACTGCAATTACCCACCTCCCAGGAGATACTTTCCCTAGGACAGGAGACCACGATGCCTTTGGGAAATCCAGCCTTTCAAGAGAGGGACAAGGCCATTAAGCCACAACTCCCAAGATGTACCGCCAAGGCATATTAGGATCAGAATGTTCCAGATTTAAAATCTTCATAAATAATTTGGCATTTTTCTCTAGGATGAAAAGAAGCAAACCACGTGATGTTTTTCCAGTCAGCCGAGCTAAGTTATCAAGCTCCCACACAGGAAAAGTACCCTCCACATAGCTTTGTGCAGTTTCACAGTTCTGTACTGGTTAGTTTGTTTCTTTATGATAACTGGAAAATCAGACCCTTTTAAGATGCCAAACATCATCCCAGAGCTCTGTGTGTGCCAAATAGAGGGCCTTCTCGATACATGTGTGCTAGACTTAGGCTGTTGCAGATGGAGGAGAATCCGTTCCCTCTGACCAGGATGCCTCCACCAGTTTACTAATCCAAGTTTGCAAAATGCTGTCCCTGTGAGTCAGGCTGAAGAGCTCAAGTTAGAGTTCGAGAGAAGGTGATTACAGACACAAAGGTTTATCTGTATGGCTGCTAATGCATTGTGATTGACAGCTTCTGAATCCTGCTCTATAGAAAGCCTAGAAATCCCTGCATTTGTTGTACAGGACATACCCACTTCACTGCCTGCTTGAGCCACATAGTATCCAGACCTCAGCAGAAATGTCATGAACTCAGTAGGAGAGAACCTGGAAGTACAGTGAGGTTAAAGGCTGAATTTGCTCCACAGCCTTCATTCCCTCCCTTCACTTCATACTCCCATCACTCCAGAGCTAAAAGCCAGTCAGGCAAGGGGCTGGATATCTGACAGGACACATCTCTCCTCTCTTAGGGGGACAAGGCTGGCTGTGGGGAGGCTGTAGCGATAACGTGGGCTTTGGGGAAGCCATTTCCAAGCAGTTTGTGGATGCCCTGGAGACTGGACAAGATGCCAGAGCTGCTATGAACCTGCATAACAACGAGGCGGGTAGAAAGGTGAGCCTTTTTCTCCCCCAGATCTGACAATACCAGATTGGCTCTGATCATTCACCTTGAAGAATCACAACTTGCTGTGGCTAAAAACACGTATGCAGAAGAAACAACATTTGGGGGGTGGCAGCAGTACAAAGTGGTGTTTCCTCTAAGGTAGCCAAGCTTCTGTGATTACAGTGCTAGTGGTTTCCTGCAGTCCTCTTTCTCCCATTTCAAGGCAGGGAGTACTGTGGAGAAGAAAATCTGTGAGCTTCAGAACTACAGTGCTGGGAGGGGTGATGGCAAACTCTTCCACAGGCCTGGAGCCATGTTTCTGCATGCACTGCAGTATAAAAATGACCCCTCTGGGCTTTTTTTTTGAATCACCTCTCTGCTTACCCTACAGGCAGTGAAAGGGACCATGAAACGGACTTGCAAATGCCATGGTGTGTCAGGGAGCTGCACCACCCAGACCTGCTGGTTGCAGTTGCCCGAGTTTCGGGAGGTGGGAACTTACCTCAAGGAGAGGTACCACAAAGCCCTGAAAGTGGACTTGCTGCAGGGGGCAGGGAACAGTGCTGCCAGCCGAGGTGCCATCGCTGAGACCTTCAGCTCCATCTCCAAGAAGGAACTGGTCCATTTAGAAGATTCTCCTGACTACTGCCTGGAGAACAAGACACTGGGGCTGCTGGGCACGGAGGGCAGGGAATGCCTGAAGAGGGGCAAGGCACTCAGCAAGTGGGAGAAGCGGAGCTGCCGGCGGCTGTGTGGGGACTGCGGGCTGGCGGTGGAGGAAAGGCGAGCTGAGATGGTGTCCAGCTGCAACTGCAAGTTCCACTGGTGCTGTGCCGTGCGGTGCGAGCAGTGCCGAAAAAGGGTCACCAAGTACTTCTGTGTCCGCAAGGAGAAGCGGGAGCGGAGCGGAGGTGGTGGGGCCAGCCGCAAGCTCAAAAGAAAGCTTTAACTTGCTTCCATGGTCCTGTCTGACCCTGTCCTCTCCTGCCCTCCCCATCAGCCCTTGGCACCATTTCTGTTTGGCATAGTTTGTCTCGTTCCCACTGCTGCCTCACCGGGACTTGGGCAAGGCTAAAGAATGTTGTATGAGTCTTCAGGTCTTGACCATACAGGGAATTAGTGCAGTGGTTAATGACTTCTGGGATGATCTTCAAGTGTTGAAAAAACAAGGTGAGATTTGGTCCCTTCACCTCTGAGTCACTCTAAACAGTGTTTCTATCTGGTTTTATCTCTGTGTTCACAGGAGGTCTTGGTGGCTCCTGGGCTTTTGAGCTTGCCTGTTTCCCAAACACCTGCTCTGGCCTATGGAGTGAGATCAATGCTTAGGAAAGCACAAGGAAACTGAGATAGCATCACAGAGTTGGGTGACTCAAAGCAATAATCCCTAAATGAGAAAAGGCTTTTAGTACCCTGAAAAAATAGAGGTAATAAAGTAAAGTTGTTATTGCCTTAACCCTACACTATGAGGGAATAGAAAAGGCATGCAACTCCTTCCTGCAGCAAGCCAGCCTCCTGGAAGCCCACAGTGTTACTTTCCATTCTTTGACAGCTTTGCTAAGCTCTCAGTGCTTTACTTTGCATGTGAAATGGCAGCAGCAAGACTGAAGCTGCTGCTTGACCTGCCCATTAAACAGCTGCACAAAAAATGGGGCCCATTACTTGGTTTTTATACGCTTTCTCTGTGTCTTCCAAGCCTTCAGGTCGGGTCTCCCATTTCACCACAGCATTCCTGCCAAAGTCCTGGATGGATGCCATAAAGGTGCCCTCACACTTACTTCTCCAGTCCCTTTTTCCTTACAAATCTCTCCCAGACAGGAGCTGCCAGCTGAGCCCATTCCCCACCTCCTGGTGTACTTGCCAAGCACTCTTACCCTGCCAGCTAACTAACTAACTGCTTCCTCGTAGTCTGAGAAAATAATGTCAGTTACTATTTAATGGTGATGTAAATAGGAAAGTGAAGCACTTTGACATTTAATTTATTGCACAGTTACTGTGATGTATACATAACAGTTTTTCCTCTACCATTTATTGTATATATTCTATAGGCTAAGCAAGCAGCAGAAAGATTTGGTTGATGCATCTCTGTTCCCTTACTGTGGTTGGGGTAGGGAGGTAAAAAGCTGCCAACTGCAGGACCTGGGGGAAGCTCGCTGCACCATCACGGCAATCTTCCCTGGGGCTGTGATGTTATTGTCTCCTTGCAGTTTGAAGCGTCCTTTAACCAGATGAGAAGCCAGCAGAGCTAAATTACTGGCCATTAGACCCGTCTTGTAGCCAATATTTGTAAACCAATAGTCAATGCAATAAATCAGTAGCCAAGTGCTTGAAAAATGCTGTTGTGTCTAAGTAGTTGGGTGTTCTTTCATCTCACTGTGTCTGTGATGTTTGTAGTTTGAGTCCTGGAGACTAAAACCCATCTGCTTTACCTGCCTGTTGAGCCCAGGAAGACCTATCCCAGTTCCCTCTATGCAGCAGAACCTCGGCCCCTACCACGGGGGGAAAGGGTGTGCTCTTTCCTCCAGCTTGTCTGAGGATGCATCTAACTGCAATGTCATTAGCAGGAGGAAATGGGGTGAGAGTGGAGCAGGCAACGCCAAGCTGCCCCCGTCATAGCTGATATATTGGAGACTCTCACCAGTCTGCATGTGTCTCTTCATTATTAAAAAGCCCCTCGATCCTAGGACTACTTCATAGGAAGCAGGAATTCGGATCTAGGGCAAGCTGAGGTCTCACCAGAGCAAGAGCATTCATGTCAAACAAGAACCTGGCCCTTCAAAAATTGCAAGAAACAATCTTGGCCCACTCTCGGGAAAATCCGAAACACTTCACACACAAACCACCAGCTGTTTTCACAGAGGTTCTTATTAACACAGTGACACTGCCCCTAAGTCTCTCTTGCACCTCCGCCAGCAGTTCCTCCATCTTCTTGTGGTGGGAATGCATCCTTGGGCAGGAGAGCAAAGAGGTGGCAGGAGCCTCTCACCACCAAAGAGATGGCTGGAGTCTCTCAGCTCCACCACGGGCGAGCTTGAGGATCATTGTAGGGCAGAGAGGACAACTTCTACCCTCTTTTCCTTCTAGCGCCGCACTCCCCCACCCCGCCCCGCCTCGTTCCGCAGCCAGCTGGAAACAAGAGAAGATGTGGAAGCCGTTTCCCTTTTCTCCCGCTCCTGCCCCGTCCCTTCCCCGCTGTCACTGCTGCCCCGCGAGGGCCGTGGCACAGCCCAGGACGTGCCCGCTGGGCGCTGGGGGCTGCTGGCCAAGGGGACGTGCGGGGCACCACAAGTGTGAGCCCCATCGCCACACGCTGCTTCCGCTGGGGGACAGCGGCGACACCGCAGCTGCAAAATGTGCTGACCTCAGCAGCGGGCCCCCCCTCCCCGGCGCGAGGAGCCCTCAGCGGTAAAGGCCCTGCTGCCATTGTGGGCAGGATTGGATGCTTCCATGTATTCATTTCGGTTTAATGAAGGCGCATTCCTCAGAGGAGAAATATTTACATTCAGCTTCCCAGGTGGTCACCTTCGCCCAGATGACACACAAACAGGCAGCCCCCCGCTCCCTTTTCCAATCCAAACCTCTTTAGAGGGCTCAGGAGGAGGGGAGAGGGGCTGCAGGGGGAGCAGAATAGAGAAGGGAACAAAATGCTAATAAATCAGCCAGCCAGCCCTTTTCCCCTCCCCTCTGTGGAGTCAATGGAAAGTGTCATTTCACATGCTAATCCCCCTCCGATCTCTTTACAACACCTTTTCCGAAAAGTGTTTGGGAAAAGTCCTTGTGGCCCGTTTACAGCTCCCCGCCGCTTCAGATTCCTTCTTGTCTAAGGCCGCGGCCCCCGTGTGGGTCTCTCCCTCCAGCAGGGCTCCTTACAAAAAACATCTCAACAAAGACTTTGGAGTTCATCAGCCTCCCACTGAAATTCACAGCTGCTGAACAAACTAATCCCCTCTCTTGGCCTTTCTTCCTTTCAATGGGTTCTTGGCTTCAAAGACACTTTGGGAAAGGACTTTGTGGGGACTCACACTGCTCCCTCAATAGAAGTTAGTGCAAGCATTATCTTCAGAGCAAGTGGCTTTACAAACAAATACTGCCTAACAATCTCTGCCCCTTCAGCTCCCCCAAACACACACAAGCCTAGCCTGCAGACATGATGTTATCTCCAACAGGATTAGAGTTCTGTTCTCTGTGCCCAGGCATCCTTTCCTACTGCCTTCTCCCCTCCTCCACCTTCACCCCCCCCAATTCTTCATCAACCTAAAGGCCTTCACACCCAGCTGAAAATGCTTTCTCTGGTGTAGGGGTGTTGCGGTATCCTGTGCCCACATGGGAGAGCGCAAGGTAGAGGAGCCACTGCCCATAGACCAGAAGCTGTTACCAGTCAGAAGAGGTAGTGCTATACACGGAGCAGCACTTTTCAACGGGGTTTGAAAGGTAACATACCACACCAGGTCCACAGAGACAGGGCTTCTGCTACAAATCTCTCCAACAATTTCGAGTGGATCACCTTGCTTCCCCTTGCCTGTTTTCCCTACCAAGAAGTTTTAAGGGATAGTGCTTGCCAGGGTAAACCTGAAGTAAAGCTGAGCAACAATGGGACAAAAGGACAAGTGAGAAGGACTTGCAGGAAAGGCAGAACAAACAGCAAGTCTATGTACAAGTTGTGGGTAGCAGAAGCCATGCATGCTGGAGGGAATGAAATGCATCTGAAAAATATATGGAAAATCCCTGTTTATTTCTCAGTAGTAGAAATTGCCTGAATTCAGGAGAGCAAGGGGCAGACAGTACTATAACTGCAACAAGAAAGGCAGAATCTAAGAAATTACAGGCTTGTTAAATGCTGAGAAAGCTGGGATTTCCCTGATATACTCATTAAGCAAATGTATGCCACCTGGGCTACTGGTGCTGCATCTCCCTGATAGGGGAGAGATGTTAAGCCAGGGTGTTTGCTAACTACTCCCAGACCAGGCTGCAAAAGCTCTTCAAGACTCCTTCACACTTGGTGTTTGCCTCTGCTAGCAGCAGAACTACAAAGAGCTGGTTTTCCATGAATGCTGTGTCCTAACACCCCAGAACTCTAATAAACCCCGGTCCCTTCCCAGCAGCTGACCTTCAAATCTTCACCATCCCAACAATCTTTATGAGCCTTTTCTTCCTCCCAAGTCCTCCAACCTCAGGCCAGGTAATAGTCTTGTATACACAGACTGTGATGACTGGCAGGCCTGTATATATATACACTAGATAGCTGACAGGAAAAAAAAATTTTTGAGATTAGAACTTTTCTTTTATCAGAAGTTAGTTTGATTCTCCCCGACTTTATCTCAGTACCAATGTTTCACTTCAGCCTTCTCACCTCGTTAAAAACCTAAATTAAATCAGCCAAGAGATTCACAAGTTATTAACTAATGGTAAGAACTGACAATTCAATTGTATAGATTACCACACAGGTCCAATTACTCATCCTAGTTTAAACTGCATGGATTCAGTGGTGTCACATTTATTTCCAACAGGAGAGGATCTCATCAAGGGCTCTCTTGAGTATGTTGGTTTATTTACTGACATACTCCCAACTCTCAATGTCTCAATCCCCAATCACTGCCGTGATTCCCCAAGAGAAACTCAGCCATTCTGGGCACTTTCATGTGTCTGATGCAGATGAACAGTCACAACTGAGGTGGGTGTTCTGGAAGAACTCAGTTCTCTGACCCTGCAACCTTAGGGGGTGGGTAAGACCTGAGGTCTCACCACACCAGGATGGACGCTGCCCATGTCAGCAGAGCTGTCCCTCACCAAAGCTGAGAACTCAGCTCTCAGTGGGTGGCCCTGCAGATTGAGGAAAGCCCCTGCAGCCATAGGTGGCAAACCTATGAAAAAAAGCATCACAAAACAAAGCTTTTATTTCACTGTTCTGTAATCTCTCAGTGCATCAAACTGCAGCAATAGAAACAACACAGCAGCAACAAGGAGGCACTTTGACCTGGAAAGGATGGAATGAGACATGTCCTCTTCCTCCTTTCCCTGCTTCTCCTCCCTCCTAAGTCTTGTGGTAGAGTAGGCTGATTCGTGTACGTCACTGAACCACAGGCCCATGGATAGCATTATCACACAAGCAGCAGGCAGAGGAAGCAGGGGCTGGCTGCATCCAAATGTTGGGAAGAAGCCTTGCTCCCAGCTAGGGCTCAACAATTATGCTGCCTGGTTAGTGAAGAGGAGGATGAAAGAAAGGAAGGCAAGGAGGAAGAGAGGGAAATATACACACACAGAGATGTGCCCTAAAATCCCATCTGCCTTCCCAGAATTCTTCCCCAGGACAGATATGCTTCATTCATATATTTTACCCCAGAGGAAATGCCACAGTGATGAAGAGTCTCAGCACAATCCATATCGTCCTGACAGCATCACCTCCTGCAGCACATTCATACCACCGTAGTGCCAAGGGGTCTTTGAGAACTACCTTTGCATTTATTTTTTACTGTGGGCAGAATGGATGCACTACACCTGGAGCAATGATCTATCTCTCCCTGCTCAAGTCTGGGCTGGGTAACTCAAAGGAAAACTTTATGAGAATTAAACAATCTCTGCTGCTTTTAAAGTCCCTGGGACATCACTGAAGTAGGAAGCCATTAGGTAACACCAGTGAGTTAAAGTCCAGCTGTGCTAACATAAAAGAAGTGAAAAAGGCCAGGAGCCAGAGAGGGCAGCTTTTAGCCCCAAAATAGGGTATGACTGTTTCTGGGGAGAAGTGCACAGAGCAGTCCAATATGCCAACATTCCTGAATGGGAAAGTCCCAGGAATTGAAAGGGGGAATCATCCCTGGACTTGAAACATAGCCTGAAGCTTATGGGGGAAAAGATATAAAGGAGGGTAGATAGTGGGTAAACAGGAGACTTGACTATTAAAGGGGGCTGGGCAAAGAAAACAGAGAACCAAAGCTGGCCCAGAGCAGACAAGTAGTCTCACAGTAGCAGGATATGGGTGATGTGTGGTGAAAGGGTAAGTCAGAGATGAGAATAAAAAGAAAGAAGGAACCAGGAAAGCTCCTCACTGCAGCCCAACAGAGTGAAGACACCCCAGCTTAGGTCTGGTGTCCCAAGGGAGCCAAGCTACCACTCAGGCAGGTTTACACTGCAGCAGGAAATAGAACCTGAGGCTCTTCTGTGGTGGTGCTGCAGGTGCCAGCCCTGTTTGTCTCCTGAAAAAAAGGCAATGTCAGCCTGGGAGGGAAGGAGTTTCCCCTTTGTGCTGGGGATAGGGAAGAAGAAGGATCTCTCTGTAACCTGGACAGCCTGAAACTGAGATCCCTTGACTGGAAAGCAGCCTCAGACTAGTAAGAAAGAAGAGAGAGAAAGAGCAGTCTCCAGGATTTGCAGGCACCAATGGGCTGTCAGGAGAGTGGATGGAGCCAGATGTGCTGGCCAAGCACAGTTCCAGGCACTGGCACAGACCTGTTTCTCCAGAGTCAGAAGTAGAGTCCACAACCTGCAGCATATCAACATGTGAGGCAGTCCACCAGCTCTCAGTGTGCACTGTTTCAGCTGCTCCACACTTTACACGTTCAGCTTGCCAGCAATGGTCATGAGGACTTTCAGGATGGGCATAAAACCAGACACCTCACTGAAACTGCTGCTGCTCACCACTTGGGTGTGAACCAGGAGCCCTTGTGGGTAGTTCTTAGCCTCAATGCATCGAGCAATTTCATGGAGACCCATGAGGATTGTTGGAGAGAGCTGTGGAGAGGGAGCAGAATTAAGTCACTATGTTCAGCAATGTAACAAAGGCCTCTCTCCCTCCACACCGTTCCCTACTGTTCTCCAATTCATCTTCACCAAACAGCACCTACACAGTCAAACACCGGAAGTAAGGATAGTCCACTTCTTCCCTTAGTTTCCCAGACTACAACGCCTGCCAGAGTTTTCTAAGCCAGAGGCTACACTGTGTTCACATTTAACTACTCCCAATTGTTCCTTCTCACCTGGACTCTGTCTACATCCCAGTACCCTTCCTGAGGGGGAAAAGTACTCTGCAAATACCTCCCCGGCTTTTCCTTACACTATGTCTGGGCCAAAGTTAAGGAAAAAGATACACCCGGGGCGGCTGAATTGATGGTCGTTGCAAGGTTGGGCACTGCCCTAGTCTTCCCAAGAGAATGAATGCTGGCTACACTGGTATAGATAGCAAGACCCACAACTGAGTGCAAGGTAGGATCAGGAACCCGACTGGACCACAAGGAATGGTGGCATCTACTCACCGCCTGCTCGCGAAGTTTCTCATACAAACACTCCAGCCGCTGCAATGCATCTTCCAGCTTCCGTCGTGTTTTCTGAAGCGAAACAGGTGCTGTTAGCTCTGCCAGAGCTTCAAAGCCACCTCTCCAGAACCAAGATGTTCTCACTCAGTTCCCCCCCTCCCCTTTTTTTTCCACAGCATCTTACAATGTAGCTGCATCTCAGCATCCGGCAGCCAGGGACTGTGATATAAGCCAGCAATGCCCTCTGTGCAAGTGTACAAGATGGACTGCCCCATTTCCCATCTCCCAGCCTAGGCATTCCCCTCCCTGCCAGTGCTTGCAGACCACAGGACAGAGTGAGTACTTCCAAACTGAAGAAATAACCACTCAGTGGCCCACGGGGCGATCAGACAGCCTCACCCTTCCTGACCTAAAAGACAGTTTCTTCTGGTCTCTAAGGAAAAGAGGGAATATCCTTCCCGTTCTAGGTAACCACCAAGGAAAGGGTCTGAGTACTGAAGCTCTGGTGGGACTTACCTCATTAACCCCAGCTTGAATAATCCACTCACAGGTAAATTATTCCATGGATAGAAATGCCTGGCTCTGGGCACTGTTGGAACAGGCCTGGCAGCCACAGGAGTTCGGGTGCATTGCACTGCTATACTGATCCAGCCATTCAACTGCCACCTAAGTCAAGTGCTTAAGACCAAACCAACAGGCCTTTCTGTCCATAGAGGGAAATTTTACATTATCTCCCAGAAATTGCTCTGTTGCACTCTCAGCAGAGAGTGAACATACTGAAGATGTTGCTCAAATTGCCTGACTCTGGGATAGCAGTTTGAGCTCAGTGCTCATCCCAACACATATCAAGCAGAGGTATTCTGGAAGCCTTCATGATGCTCCCAAGCTTGGGGAAGACTTAGCAACGGGACACAGTGTGCAAACACTGCTTTTCTGCTTCCAGATAGTCTGGCCTGATACATTCACACAATGTAACATGTGTGCCAACAGCCTTCCAGGAACCATGGTGGAGAAATAAGAGTGACTTCAATACAAAGGTTATTTGGCTTTCTCTTCCAGATCAGATATCTCATCTTTTCCCTCTAAAGTCTGAGGATAGTTGGCAATACTAGCTCTGCAGGAACTACCTGCAGATCAAGCCAGTCAAAGAGTAAGTTGAATTAGCTGAGTAAATTTTTCTGCTTTCTTTAACAGAAAGAGCCAGGAGGATGGAACCATTGGTCCAAAAAGACAATGAGCAGCAGTGGATAAATGCTAGAGAATGCTTTTCAGTTCCCAAAGATGAACAAGCTTATAGCCTAAAGCAAGGAGCCAAATGGAGATTAACTTGTTTATAGGCACAAAACTCTTCCTCTCTTTACCCAAACAAGAGAAGGAAGCACCAGTCAAACATCTATGAAGGAAAAAAAGTCAAAGATCAGAGAAGGAAGGACTTACTGGATCAGTGGCGACAGCAGAGCAGCGTTGCACCAACCCTTCAAATGTGGCTTTCAAAGCCTGATGTTCAGGGGGCAGCTCCTTCCTCTCAACACTCTCCACGGGTAGCTGGTGATACTGACAGGAGAGAAAAACAGCTCAATGAATGCAACAGCAGCATGAAAGGCTGGAGCAGGTAGATTCTCTTCCTGGAACTACAGAACAGAAGGAATTTCACCCCTTCACAAACCCAGAAAATACCTGGGAGCACAGAGTTAGATTGTACTACAACTTCAAACCTCTGTGGATTTCCAGCTCCCAGCAGGCTGACAGCCTGCCTGGCTTCCCTCCCTCTCTCCCAGCCATATCCAGGTGTCATTTTTCCAACCTGGCAACTCCTCTAACACTCAGGCAGAGATGCCTTGTAAATGCTAGGGAGCAGCATAAGCCTTCTACAGCTGCCAAGTAGTAAGAACCTCAAAAGCTGAGTTGTGTTTCTACTTAACAAGGAGCTGGTGGCTGGGGAATGCCCCACTTCCCCTGGGTACCTGCAGGCTGCCTTCCTTGGGTGCTCCTGGGGGTGACTGGCCAGATTCTTGCAACCTGGATAGCTGAGGATGGATCCCTTGGGGCTCAGCAGGCAGGCCCATTACTGGAGCTGTGATGGGGGCTGGAGGAGTAAATTTCTCAGGTAACTGTCAGCAACAAAAAAGGAAAGAAAAAAAAAAATCAAAAAAACCAAGTCCAAGAAAGAAACGTGGGTTACACTATCCCCAGTCAAATTGAGCTTTCTTTCTAACTTGAAGAGTGTCCAGTTCTCAAGATGATGTGTAATATATCCCTTTCAGCCCCCAGACTCAGAGAATTTGGCCCTTCCTCTTGCATTGTAGATGAACAGTCAAAGCAACAGCAAGAAAACTCCTCTGGAATTGTTCAGTCAAACATATCCATTTCCCCTGAAAGCACTGGTCCTCAGAAAGCCGCCTTGGCTCTGCAACGGCACGAGTCCTGAATGTAGAGATTAGCAGCAGTAAAGTGTCCAACTGAGCAAGTGTTGGGGAAAATCCCACGACATGGTGGGAGATTCCTCTTGCAAACACTTCATCTTGCCCCTGCTAAGCCAGAGAGTCATGACAGATTCACTCCAATGGGGCTAGATCAAAAGGAGATGGCTTTAACAAGAGGCTAATCCTGTTGTAGTGAGCACAGCCTGAAGCAGGTTCCCAGCTATGCTGCCAGAAAAAAGGGTGAGAAGTCTGTTTCAAGCTAAAAAAGAGGAGTTGGGGGTGGGAATGGTGCCAAAGAAGCTTCTTGTTACACCTGCCAGCAGACAGCAATGATAGAAATAGGGTACTGAAAGCATTTGTTGCAAAAAAGCTCAGCTCACAGGTCCTCCAGTGCAATCACGACAAGGCAGAGACCTGCAGGGCCAACACGGCATTTAGCTCTCAGCTACAGCTGTCCCAGCTTCTTTTAGCAGAAGTGCCTTATCAGTTGGTATCAGCATCTGAGAAAAATCACTGTGGGTCTCACTGTGCAGAGGGGAAATGCTGCCCCCAGCTGTCAGATGTCTCAGTCTCTATCAGTAAAGCTGTGTAGACCAGAGCATAAGATTAAATCTGTACTTCTAACAACAAACTACTGTAGACAGTGTGGGAAGTACTGACGGAGGATGAAACATCAGAGCTGATAACCATGTTACACAACAGCCACCCTGGAGAACAGCATGTGACTTTGGGTGGCAAAGAGTCAAGATGACTTAAGACTCCAGTCACAGCTATGCATGTAGTACAGAAGTAGACAGACTGACACGGATAAAGACCTGCTGAGTTTGAAAAGCAGCATTTATAGGAATGTATCTATTAATTACATGGAGCTCCCTGCCTAAAAGAGAACCAACATGTATTGTAGCTGAAAGCTTACCTTTTTCTTTTGATGGCCTCCCCTTCCAGGAGAGGGATCACTCCAAGATTCCTGAGCTGCCAAAACAGAGAACAGATGTCTGACTTCGAGAATGTGGCCACAGCAACAATTCATGGTTGCTTGTAAATTAGAATTTCCTTCAGGAAAAGGGCCCTTGGGCCCAATTCCCCCATTATTGTACCTTTAGACCATTTCAACCAAGGAATTTCAGACCCAGCTAACAGGCCCATGAACTGCTCTTGCTTCCCTTTCTCTTTCTAAACTGCATGCCTAGCATCCGAGTATGTGCACAGCCTTCATGAGGTGATGTCTGAACAGACTGAACTGGCACACACCCACTCTCACATAGAAAATGTTTTGCAACTACCTGAAGCTTTTCCAGATTCTGCACAAGCTGCAGAAGTCAGCCTCAGAGTCAGGCCTGAACCTTGGTCAGGAACTGCATGTGTGTCCAGGAGGTTCCTGGGGTTTGCCAGAGAATCTACCACAGTGAGAGCTATGCTGCAGGTGAGGGGCTTCTCACCAGCACTCACAGGAGTACCTCATGTTGGCAGCCCACAGCAGTGCAGGCTGCTATGATGAAGGGGGAAAAATTTAGGGGTGCGTTGAAATTTTGCCCTTCCAAAATCACATTCAGAACCAAAGCTTAGCAAAATTTGCTGACTCCCCAAGTAGAATGGAATAGACTTAACCAGTAAATGTCTTGGGAGCAGAGAGTGTCTCAGCAGATTCTTCTGTGATATCTTGCCTCTAACCTTACTCCAGGTAATTAGAAATCCATCAGACAACATTACATCAAAAGACTTTCACACTTCATTCTGCAAAGGTCAAACTACAACTACCTTGTCTGCTGCTGTCCTATAAAAGTACCTGCATCTTTAGAAAAAATTCCAGTATTAATAACCTCAAGCCCATGAGACAAGAATAATCTGTGAGAAAATAGAATAATTCCAAGGGGTAATATCAGAATTGCTGAAGATCAGTGCCACACTTAATGAGCCACTGATCCTGAACTGAGCTTTAAAAATCACAGGGGAAAGATGCAAAAGGTGCTTCATTACTTTAATTACCTTTATTATTAAAATTCTGGCAGCCTCTTTTTGCCCTCCCTTTTCCCATGATTTCAAGACTTGCTCTCTGATGAGTTTGGATCAGTAGTTTAATTAAGTTGGCACTTATTTCTAGGTTGGGGATTCTGTGCCCTAGAACTCTGCTGGCCCCCACTGAGCTTGTGGCCTAGCAATCCTTGGCACTATTCCAACCCAGTGGCATGCTGTATCCTCACAGGAAACAGCTATTTAAATTATAGTCTGTAAGCCAGGCACTTAATCATCAGCCGTAAGACAACAGGACCCTGCTGCATTTTGCTGGGGTGAAATGCTCTCTTGTCTATGCTACTTGTGAAATAGGATTTCTCACCATCCCTGGAAGGAGTGCCCCATGGCAGCAGTCTCCAGTAATGCCTGTCCTAGAAAAAACAAGACCATCACAGACTGGAGTCAGGGATTATCCTGTCCAGAAAGGAGATGAGCCAACATGTTGCTGTCCTTCACCCTGTTCCTGACACTCCCCAGGAATGTGGGATTTCTACAAGTGGAGATCTCTCTTCATTGCACCAGTAATAATGTTCATGTGCTGTAGAGATCATGGACAGAAATTTCCAAAGCAAGCAATTTTGGCCAGTCAGATTGAGTGATTTTTACAGGCCATTTTCAGATTAAGAAAAGTCCCAATCAAAATCAGAATGATAATAGCAGGCAAAAAAGCACTCTCAAGGAAGACAGTTTGCACTGCTGAAGTGGGCACGCCATATGTTGCCACAAAAACTGGGGGCAAATGCTGCCAAAGAAGAAGGGAATTTCACAGTAGTGAATTCCTGAAGGGCATCTTCAGGTTGAGGAAGTGCTTGAAATCCTTGCCATGGAATCATCTTTTCTTAAACAGGCAAAAATTTGACTATTTTGTTTCTCTGCTGAATGGACAACTCTCTTTCTAGAGTCCCTCTCCACACGGCCAGATCTACTTGGTGGTGTAAGTGTTTATTCAAGTACTTGGATTTCCTAAATAAAGCTGTGAGTTTTGTGCCTGGCAGATGGTCTCCAACAAGCAGCAGTCACTATTCAGTGACAGGCTACTAAGATACTGAGCCTTATCCCACTGACAGAATGTAGACAGAAGATGACTATTATCAATATCAATGAATACCAAGGAGAGAAATCAGGACAAAGTATCAGTCAGAAAACCTCTGTGGTCCAAATTCTCCCCAAGTGATTAACTAAGATTCAAAGCTAAACCTCATCCTTTAACTAAAGCCAAATAGGCTTCCCAGTTCCCCTTGGAAAAGATCCCCTAAATTCTGCTTGAGAAGCTCTACTCCACTACTGCTCCTGCTGGCACTCACCTCCTCCAAACCACAGAGGGAAAGCACAAGTGCAAGTAAAGCCATACACAAGGCTGGGAGTGTAACAGAGAAAACAAGAGATGAATTAC
The DNA here is from genome assembly GCA_013399895.1 of Serilophus lunatus. NCBI lineage: Eukaryota > Metazoa > Chordata > Aves > Passeriformes > Eurylaimidae > Serilophus > Serilophus lunatus. The sequence goes on from VXBA01001588.1 coordinate 370,326, forward strand.
AACCACTGGCCTGTTCCTTGCCTGGAGAACTAAGAAAGGAAAACTGGCTGCTTCCCTATCCTGCTGGCTCAGCAACTGCCTGAAAAGACAGAGACTGAGAATGGTCTAATTCCTCCAAAACTGGAGGAAAGTAGAGAAGGAAGAAGCTGGAGGGAGACCCTATTTTCTGTGCCCAAACACTCATGTTTAAGATCATAGGGCTTTCATTTCACTTCTAAGATCCCCAGCTGTCACTTACTAGTCCTCAGGACAGTTATGTTCCCTACCCCAGCTGTACAGGTCCCCAGGCATGCAAGGAAACAACAAACAGCAGTGAGCATGCAGGCATGCACACACACAAAACATGCACACACACCCCCACTTTCACTGGAAGCAGCAACACTGCCTCCCCCACAGGTCTGGAGGCTTCTCTGGATACTACCTGCATGATCCATGTGGGGATCTAGCCAAGGGAAAAAACCTGAAAATCAAGGCAGGGTGGAAAAGTCATCATCACCAACAGCTTTTACTCAGTGAGTAATCCATATGGACTACTATCCCAAATAGCTTTCCAGGAAGAAATTTGACCAACTGTAGCTTAGAACCTTTGTGTGTAGTCCCCACAGGCTTCACACAGTGGGATTTGCTATCCTTGGTTAAACACAGTTCAGCAAAGGATTCCAGGTGGAGGCAAATTTCATAGCCTCAGTTTCTTCACTCTCAGAGTATGTGTGGCTTGGAGAAGCACCTGCTCAAAAATCTATGGATTGTCAGCATTGTTGTTAGGGATTTCCACAGCCTGGCTAAACCTGGTCCCTGAGACAGCAAAGAATTAACAAACACCAGATGTGGGAAATAGAAAGAAGGAATGCCCATCCACTGTGAACTAGGTCCAACAACACACTTTTTCTTCATCATAGCAAAGATCTCACAGTCATTCAGGGCTGGATTCAAATTGTATACCCAGAGGGGTCTAAAGCACTGCACAGAGGAATCCAGAAGTGATTTCCAGACAAGTGCTTTATGACAACAGGAAAAAAATGGGAAAACTAGAGCACAGCAGACAGAAGGATGTAATTCTGAAGTTAAGCAAGGAGTACCTCATGAACAGGGAGGCAGCACCCTGCCCTCCCAGCATTTCAAATGCATTTGTTGTGTAAATTGCATAAGAAAGGGCAAACCTTCCACCAGGCATTCCATGGGAAGCACCACCCCTTCCATCGGACCAGATGACTTTAGAATGGCTAACTATTCAGGGTGCACTGAGGACCTGAAGAGACAACATCTTGCAACCACGACGTGGGAGACAGAACAACTGAACAAGCTGAATGAAATTGTCATTGTTGTGCTTCACCACCACAGCAAAACTCAGCACCATGTGCCTGTACTGTTTGCCTCAGCACTGTATCCAGCCTTTATGGTGACAGACCAGACCTCAGAAAACCCATGTCCATTATGTACTGCAAATCCCATCTGGGCATGTCCTGGACACATAAGTCAGGCAAGCAATACTTACCTGTGGGAGGAGGAGGAATGACTGCTGGCAGGGGTTTAGTAGATGGAGCTCCAGGACCTCCCTGAGGGTAACCCATGTTCATGGGGCAGTTGAAAGGTGATGAAGAGAAATCTAGAGGAGTTTGGCTTGCCACAGGGAGAGGACAAGCTGCAGGAAGCTGAGACGATGGAACTGAGGCTGGAGTGAAGAGGGCAGGTCTGGGTGGTGCAACACCAGGAGATGTCATGGGCATAGACTGTCCTGGCAGAGAAGGCTGGCTGGGGAACAGACCAGGACCAACAGGTCTCGCTCCCACTGGTCCAAATGGCTGAGACTGTGACAGAGCTATAGACAAGAAAGTGTATCAGAATCACATGTTTCATGTACAAACTACTCCTGATGCTCTCTTTTCTTTTTCTTTCTTGAAGCCATACCCTAGAATATCCATGCCAGGAATATACCCCCCACAACCCTGGCTACATCAGTCAAACTGCCACCAAGTTAGCTGTGGCTCCTCCACCCCTATACATGCTTAATATCAGCAGATGTGCAGCAACGATTACTGGAACTACATGTGTCAGAAGCACTGAGAAGCCTCTCAGACAGATGACTTGTTATTTGCCAAGAAAACAGGCTTCTGACGAAGAAAGTAGACCAGCCATCTGTGTGGAAGGCTTTAGTCACAGAAAAAGTAGGAAACAGACACAACTATCAGAAAATGCTTACCTGGCCCTGAAACAGTTGCTGGATTCAAGCCCAAGTTGTACTGTGGGTATGGGTGCCCTCTGGAATAGACACTTGTTTGTGGACCCATGCTGGCCTGGGAGGGCATAACGTGGTGAGGTGTCACAGACATGGCTGGCACTGGCTGAGGTGTGAAGAGGGAAGGCACTGAAGGCTGAGATGGTGCTGGAGGGGCAAATGATGACTGATAGTTGGGCTGCAAAGAATAGTAGGGCTGTTGAAAAACAAAGAACTTGCAAATGGCCAACAGAGCAATGTGCATACACACACGGGCAGATGTGCTCTCTATCCCTTTCTCTTCTTAGGCAAGAGAAGATGCTGCTGCTATCAGTACTCTGGATGGTCTGGATTACACACCTTTCCCACCACATAAGTTGTTCAACAAGATGAGCACTACACTCTTTCAGAGTATTATTGGGCTCTCAAAAGGATTAGTCTTTGGGAGCCAGTTTCTATAGAGTGACCTCCTGGAAGGACAATCAGAGGAAATAATGAAGGAATAATGAAGGCTGGAAGCAAAATTTCCTGAACAGTTTTTGTGCACAAGAACTGAGATGAAGCCATACTACACTAATTTTGCTAAGATACGAGGGTAATATGGGCATAGAAGAGTGAACCACAGCCCCCTTTACCCTCGGATTTCAGATCTCAATGGATCACTACACTTGTAACAGCCTCCTCCAGGGACTGCATGTAGGACAGGGCTTTCTGAAAAGATGTCAAACAGCTTACTTTTAGATGATCACAGAGCTTGTGTTTGCTCCAGTGAAGGACATCACTGACGAGTCCCTCAGTGCCTGCAGTCTGTGCCATCCTGCTTTACTTCATACACCTTCCACAACCCAGTAGCCTTCCTCCCTCTCCCCAAGCCACATACACTTGAGCGTATGACCTACCTTCTCCGTATGTCTAGGACCCGTTTTGTGGGCTGCTCCTTCAAGGGAACCACCCTTGGCTGCTGGAGATGTGTGTTTAATGACCCCTACATTGACACGAGTGTAGGGAAAAGGAGGTGGCTGCTGATCACCCACATTCTCTCCCTGAGCGTGGAAGAGCCGGTCTCGGAGCTGTTCGATCAGGAGCTGAAACAAACTATGCTTTAGAAGAAGTACCTTGAGACCCCCAGAGGGACAATGCTGGGGAGGCATTTAAAGCAGACCCCAACCTAAGGCACAGTGAATCAACTTGCAAAACTATTTCCCCAACAGCCACCAGGAAAAAAAATTCAACAAATGGTAATCGACAATCTGGGACATCACCTGTTGCATTCTCAGGCACACAAAGTCTCACTGATCCCTCCCCCTTTAGAGTATTACCTCTCCAGCCCCTACTTCAAAGTGCAAACTCCTCATTCTCTTCCTCCCCATTCTCTTCCTCTACCAGTTAGTCTCAGGAAGAGAGGCAGCTTCCCCAGATTTCTGCTTCCCAGCATTATTCTTCAGAAACCATTTTACAGTTCTATAGCTCCTTTACTTTTCCCTGAACAAAAGGCGCTACAAAGAAAAAAGCAAATATCCTGGAAAAAAATCCAACACATCTCCATTCTCAAGTTACCATAACTAAGATGAAATCTGAAGTCCTGGTGCATGTCAAAACCCAAGCTCTCTCTCATAAGAAGTACCATTTTTCCCTATATACTATTTTCCACAACAACCTGCTTCTCACTTACCTCTTTAGAGCTGCTGGGTAGGTAATTCATTGCAGCTGCCAAGCATCCTTGTGATGCCAGGAGATTGGCATATTGGGTGATTCGTTCTGCCAAGACAGGGCCTGGTGCTGGTCCTGCTGTGCCTCGGATCATCTCAATGGATCTGCTCAGCACCATCACCTTCTCTATTAGATCCTGAATAAGCCAGGGGGAGGGAAGAAATAGAGCACTCAGAATCTGACTTGCTTTGCTGGTCCGTCTCATGCTGAGATGATACCAGATGACTCTCCTCATTTTCAGCTGACATTGGGTCCAATGTGAAAAGAAATTACTCCTTTCTATACCAAATACTGGCACTGATGACCATTTCCTCAGGTGTACTTGGAGAAAAACAGGAACCAGGAAGCAAACTGTAACACTACTAATTTTATAGTAAGGGAAAAAAAGAAAATCAGAAGCCACAAGGGCATTCCAATCAACTGTGATCTTTTTACTAGGAAGTTAATACTAACTCTAGGAGTTACAAGCTATGAGCCTGGAAGAGGAAGAAATTCACTAGAAAAAACTACTACTGCAGACAATTGGACTAGAAGTTTTTTACTTAGTCCAAACTCCTTGAACTCCTAGAAATCAAAGTAATGTTTATAGCTGTAGAATGATGCATGCTGATATGTGGTAACTTGGAGAAGGCCAGTTTCAAATATAACCAGGAGTGCAGAAGATGCCTTTCTGTTGCTATTATTCACTAGGGGGATTGCAAAACCAAGGAACTCTGTAGCAGAGGGCATTATCTGCAGATGTCTGAGTGGAAGACTTGTCTAGTTCATTCTAGTGAATGACACACACAACAGGGGTTAAGTGACTTAGCCAGGACTGGTTTAAGTGTAACAGTAGGTAACAACATTGACTGAGAAGCCTTGATTCATCTGCAAGATGTGACTTCCCATACATAATCATTCTACTTGAAGTGGGAATAACATTTTATTTATTTATTAGAACATTTTATTTTGCCAGAGGCTGTTCTGGAGGTACAGGCAGATAACTGGAGCATTAAGTTATACATGACAAGTACAGCAGCAAATGTACTCTCAAGCTACTACCAGTAAGAAGACAGGTACAGATCAAACTTCCCTGACTAACAGGAAGCGCAGAGATGAGATCAATATGTAAGAGAGGTGGGTGGGCTGTAACTCCTGCCCATGCCTGGATTTATGTGCAATGTGGTCAGTACTTTCTAAACACACAAACCCTGAATGTGTAAGAGTGCAAGCCTCCTTCTGATGTAGTCCAGACTAAAAGGAGATACCTTGGTGAGAACAAACAGGTCTCCACTGTCTGCTGGAAGCCAGACACTCTGATGGTATAAAACAGTTCAGGGCTTCCAAAATGGCCTAAGGAGGAGTCAAACCAACATTATAGCAGCATCTGTACCTGGAGGGCAAGTGGTGATGAAGTCTCATGGTTTTTCACCCAGCATTCCACCAACCTCTCCACATTGCCTGATGAGACATAGCAGAGGCAGGCATCATTGGACAGTGCTCCATCTCCCTCCAGCTCTAGGCGGGAACCCAGCATGTCTAGAGAGGAAGAAATGCAGCCAATATTTAACACACTCCCTTTTTGAAGAGGTCACCAACCTCAATGCTCACCTCTTAGCATTCCTACTTTGGCTTGGCATGAAAAGGTGTTGACAACTTTGGATCTGCATTTAGAATCATATTATCATTGAATCATTTAGGTTGGAAAATACCTTTAAGATTGAGTATACTGCCAAGTCCCACTAAACCACGTCTCTAAGTGCCACATTTCCATGTTTTTTAAATAACTCCAGGTATGGTAACTCCACCACTTCCCTGGGCAGCTTGTTCCAATGCTTGACAACCCTTTGAGTTCAGAAGGTTTTCCTAATATGCAATTTAAACCTCCCCTGATGCAACTTGAGGTTGATTTCTTTTTGTCCCATCACTTGCTATTTGGGAGAAGTACAACCTCATTACAAGTAGCTGTAGAGAGTGATAAGGCCCTCACCCTGAATCTCCCTTACTCCAGGCTGAACAACCCAACACCCTTGGCTGCTCCTCATAAGACTTGTGCTCCAGACCCTTCATCAGCTCCATTGCATAATTCTTGGATAACACAAAGAAATAGACATCATGAAGGAGTGCCAAAGCCAACTTGGTTGAAAACAAAAGTACTTTTTATATATCTGACAATTTTTATATGTCTGCCCAGGCAATGAATTCAGTGAAAAAGCACAATGCTTTTCTTGTTTGCAAAAGACGTGTGGGAATCTCCAGGCAATAGAAGGGTGCTCAAAGGATAAACCTGTTTTTAGATGGATTGCAGCCACTTGACCTTTTACTGTCAATACAATACCTTTCTCCATAGAATAAAAGAATAACTATCACCCTCTTCATGTCTCAGCCTAGTACCCATCATGGTTTTTTCCATGCAACTCCTAGAGGTGAGAGGAAATATCTGCATATATAATTTTATACCACAGTTCTTAGCTGCAGGGTGCATCTGTCATTCTGCTAAGTCAACAGTCCACACTTACTAATGTTTCAGCTAGCTGTAATGAGTAAGAAGTGCTTTCCTTCCTCAACTCTACCCACTTCTTTCTGTAAGCAGTCCAGAGGTGCCCCACCCCTGCAAGGGAAATTATATCAAACCTAGTAAGCTGCATACCACAGAGCTGGGTATAGTCCTCATGCTTTGAGTATGTTAACAAGATGGCCAGTGCCTCCTTCCAGCTCTGTAGATCACATGTGCAAACAATATCTTGCCAGTTCTGCTGCACGATGGAGGAAAGCAGCTGTAAAGGAAGCAGAAGGCTTGTCAATCACTGAAGCCAAAGATAAGCTGCCAGCCTAAGCAAGGGAACCCACAGTGACAGCTCACTTTCACGTACACTTCCCCCTATGCAGCAACTACCTCACTGTACATTAAGGTCCACCAATCTCAGTATTCCTATGTTAACAGTAATTGGAACTTGATGCCTCTAAGGAAAGTGAAAAAGCCCAACAAAGCACTTAATAGAATATGGAAACAACCACACTAGGTAAGACTAAAGACCTAGCACATATCTTGTTTCAGAGCAGCTGGTATCAACGACTGGGAACACAGTGTTAGGATATCCCAACCTGTTACGCTTCCCCAGCTAGAAGCTTCCTAGTTGAGCTGTAAAGGGGCAGTATGCTCCACAGGCTACAAGCATAAGGAGCTCAGACAGAAACTACTACTAAAAAAGGAACAGAGAACACAGACATTCTATGTTGACAACAACGTTATCATAAAACTACCAAGATATTTAAGTCAATGCACGTCAAGAGGAGATACACAGATTCTGCTGACACTCCTGCCAAAGCATTTCCACATACATTCAGAAAAACATTTACCAAGATAGTGCACACCTCCTCCTACTCAGTGTGTACACAAAACTGTCACTTACCAGGGACAGATTTGTTTTCTGCTTGGCAAAGTAGCGCCTCTGGGTCTCCTTCAGGAGGCTCTCCCCACCAGCTATAGCCAAGATGATGGCATCAGCAAAGCGCTCTGCTCGCATGCACAGCTCCACTGCACCCTCAAAATTCCCCAACAAAAGGGCTTGGCTGATGAGTCCATCCGTATCTACAGGGGTGAGAAGCAAAGTCAACCTGAAGGGGCATCACCCCAATGCTCGTTTTAAAGAGCAGGCAGTAAAAAGCAGTAACATATGGAAGCCTAGCTAAAAGAAAATTTAGAAACCCAAATCAGGTTTTGCACTTTAACCCCACTCACTTGACTCTAAGCCTTCCATCATCTAGAAGATTTTCCTATGTTTTTAATGAGTCTCTTATCTGGGAAAAGTATTTCTCTTTTCAATGCTGAGACAGGCTCCATGACACTTGGAGGGGTCACGTGTTTTAAAAGTATCCATCTGCTGGTGTGGACTAGATTCTTCCTGGTTCTTCTAATTTTCTGGTTTTCCCTCCTCTCCCCCTTTTCCTAAGAGGTCAGGAACACACTTCACATAACATACCTTCAGTGACAGGAATTTCCAATGTGCTCATATTCTGTGGGATAAGGTTATCAAAAAAGGCTGAAGAGGAGGAAATAGCAGCTACATCATTGCTGGAATTCATCAAAAGCTGTACAAAGAATGCAAAAGGTTAATTAACTCACTGAACACACAGATCCTACCAAAAACAGTTTAATGGATTACGTAGTGCAATACAGCTGCTCTCCATTTGGTTGCACATGCTCATATAAATCTGATTTCAACTTGGAAACCCATCATGCCTCCTGTCTCTGCTCTATCAACCTTCCACCAGGGCAGTAACAAGAGCAGTGCTGCTATTGACAAAACTTAGGAGATTGCCAGTGCAAGGCATGCAACACCAACATTGCTGGCCAGCATTCATCAACTCAACTGTCAGCCCTTGAGTAAGCTGAACAATTTTGGATGGAACAGGGACAAGACAAACAGGAGAAATCTTTAACTAACAAGTTGGATCACAGCCATGCCTGGTACTCTACTGAAATGCAGGACACAACTGCTATCCCTAGAATATCTCAGCCAGTATTTAAGGTGTGTGGAGAGATTACTAATTTGAACATACAAGTTTTAGAGGAACAAAATTTACGGTGAACCTGGCCTTGGAAGGCATCTGAAGATGGACATCCCAAAATTATGTGAAAATACATTTCAAAGGAAAGAAACGCAAAAGAAATTCCACAGCAGAAGCTTCATAAAGCAAATCCAGAACTGTAGCATGAAGTTAAGCTGGTGTGAGGCTAATTCTATCACTGAAGAAATCAGCATTGGTGGAGCAGGCTGTCTTGTAGCATTAACCAAGAGTCCTTCTTCATCATTCACCCAGTTGCTTTAAAGGCAGAAGGGGCAGCTACAATCATTTAGTCTGACCCTATGAGGGTCTGACAGGCCTGTGAACTGCCCTCTGCAATGCCAGCACTGAGCCCAACAACTTGTGGTTGGAATTAAACCTTCCTTTTCACTCTGCCCTCCTCTGCTCTCTCAGGCTGGCAAGATATACAGAACATACCTGATCTGGCTGTGCAGGGTTTGTACCATCTGCCTCAGGAAGGGGCTGTTTATCTGAGATTCCATTACTCAAACATGAGGCAATCTAGAAAAGTAACAGACATGCACACTGTGAAGCACCTACCACAGTAAACACCTGGGCAGCAAAGCTACCAAGTGACTGGCAAGGCCCACACACAATTCCCCAAGCTCTTTCACCTGTTTGAAAACTTCCACCTCCCCCTGTTCTTGGCCAGCTGCCCATCAAAGGTTATTTATCCTTTTCAGTGCATTATCCTTCAGTGCTATGACAGACTGTCCCCACCTGTCACCTTCTTCCTGGCTGAGGAATCCTCTCTGATGCAAAGAGTTGAATGCTAAAAGGATTTCTCACAACTGCACTGTTATTACACACTTCTCAAAGCACCAACAACCAAAAGTGAGAATTGGGCTCAAGACCCCTTTGGTTTCAGTACTGCTACGGTTACACCCTTACAAGTGCTTACATTTGATTTTTAATGGGGTATACTTCAAGGGAATCCCAGCTGCAATTTCACACAGTTTGGTCTTTTGTGTGCTATGAGATCACCTGCTCAGTTCCAGTAGGGACCCTACAACTTTCCTGTGGCAGCTTTAGCCCTGTAAAGGTTTCTGTCTACTGGAAAGAACTCTTACCTTTTTTTGCAGATCCTCTTTACTGTAGCCCAGCAGCTTAAGGAGTTTAGTCCTGGACTCCTGCTCCAAATTCACCTGAGTCCCAAAGGATATTAAAAAGACAAACAGTATGTAAATTCATAGACATCTACACAATGACAATGGTTAGCTGCTTCTGGCAGCAGTGAAGTTTAGAGCTCAGTTTATAGACAAGGAACTCAACTACAAGAAGTCTACCTAATTACTATTGTATGAAAATGTATGGAATTTAATTTATAATCATGACAGAAGTGCAAACTTCAAGTTTGCCACAGTTACAACTGAGGTACAACTGTGTATCAGACTATGACTGTATACATACCTAATGCACTTGGCCATTAATAATCTGGATTGTTTAGAAATTGCCAAGACAATCTATGCTGTTCCTACTACAGAACAGACCAAACAGAACATGGATAAGATATTTGTAAACAGACCATTTCAGAAACCATTCCTGCAGAGGCAGAAATGTTTAAAACAATCAGTAGATCTTGTATGTGCTGGAGCGACTTCTCAGGACCACAGGCCAGCTGATTATAAAAATTGACTGACAGGTCAATGTATCTCATCCAACGAAACTGAAGACATTGTTGCAATGGAGACCACCTAGAGTACACCTGGCCATACTATTCAAGATTTGCCATGCAAATATAACACTGTGGAAAAGATGCCAATATTTTGCTCTCCACACAGACTGCCTGTGAGTGCCTGTAAATCACTGCCAAGACTAAGCCCTGCCTTTTCAGAAGGGCAGCCACTCCTCATTACCAAACTCTTTCATATTACCACATTATTAATGAAACCATTGTCCTATGTAGGGCTAGTCAGTCCTCACGACAGCTCAGCTCTATTCCTTAATCTGGGGAGTATCATCCCCCATTTAGACTTTGCCTTGAGAAAAAATAATGGTAGAGGTCCACTGGTAGCAGAAGATATAGCTTGGCAGTATGTTGAAAATCCTGTTTCAGGAAGCTGAAGACTCCACCAAAAAGACCGTTCCTACTGAAAACCAAGAGAAACTCCAAGACCTCAACTGCAAAAACTTGTCTTTAGACATATAATTAACCTATTCATTCAACTTCATTTTATATCTTAAAGAACAGGAATAGAAAGAGCTAGAGAGGACCATAATTAACATATTCTCCCAACGACCATGAAAGAACTGATTCCTTTATTTCACTACAGCCATCCTACCTTCAAAAAGTTCCAAATGTTCTCATCAAATGGCAACTTGGCTGTCTGGATCTTGCCCTGGCAGTAATCAAGGAGGTTTCCTGACTGCAAGGCCATCTGCAGTTCTTTGGATCGGAGTAGGAATTCAGTTTCAGTAGTGACTTGACTGATGAATACCTGGTGCGGGTAAGTCTGCTGCATTTGCTGTCCAGGAGCTTTGGTGAGACCAAAGGTAATCAGTTTTCCTCCAAACTGAGGAAGACAGAGGGAGGCATAGTAAGCATTTTTATAAACAACAACAAAAAAAAAGCAACTAAGCTCTTCATTTATCAAGGCAGACTCACTCCAGCTGTGAACACAAGGAATCCAAGAGTTTAATGTGTATGATGGCAGGGACATTGAGGGAGTTCATTTTACAAGCCCTTCAGCAGAAGACTGATAAACCTGACACTCGTGCATATCCTATCAGGCCTAGCCAACTGCAAGTGCCAGAGAGGCAAAGAGAAAAAGGTATCATTTGGAGCTGTTTATTCTTTTGTGATATAGAGAGGCAGATTACAATGATAGAAACTATCACATAAAGAGCAGGCACTAGACAGACAGAGAACAACTCAAGGTACAGGCTAAAAAAACAATTCATCCTTCCAATTTAGGAGCAAAAATGTGAAGAAAATTAAATACATGGATAGGAAAAATACAGAGGAGAATGGGAATGCATGACAGCCTATAAGGATAGCTTTTATGAATCCTCCTTAGCTTTATTAACTCTTAATTAAAATCTCCCATTCTCTATTACAGGACTCTTTCCTGTTGGAAATATGCCTGAATGTTGAGCAAAAGATCTTCACTTCCTGGGACACCACACTGCACCTAAAACAGGCATTAAGACAACTAGCAACAAGAAGACAAAGGTTTCTCCAGTGAAAGGACAGGATTGAGTCTCGAGACAACACATTTATTACATTTTCTGCTAACGATGATCCATTCACTTACTGCAAATGAAACTCCCACAGGTCTGCGAATCCACTTTGGTGGTTTTTTTAATGGTGGAATCAAGGTGGTCTGAGTTACTTGCTCTGGCACCTGCAGAGGAGGAAGGCTCTGTCCTGTGCCAAAGGGATCCATGTTGTTGAATGAGGAACTGATCTGGAACCAGATGGAGATAGGAACAAGATATAGTTAAATTTCTCTCTGTACGGACAAAAAACTATTGCTTAGGATAAGGATAAAGCACCTCATCCTGGAATACCACCAAGCCCCCATGCAAGAGAAATGGTATTTCCAAAGAGTTTGAGAAATCATTTCTCAAGAAAGTTTCTCCTTTAGAGAGTCTCAAGTAGTTTTTCCTTGGCAAGATGCAAATTTCCTAACACTGCTTGGCCTAGCCCCAAGCTCAAACACAGAAGTTACAAAGTTACTTGTTTTATGCAAGACAGTGACAACATATGGTCAAAAGTTAGTCAATTTATTTCTTGTTTTGCTCACAAATGAATTCTGATTCCCTTTCTGTAGCTGGAGTCTTTCAAACGGGTTAGTTTTAAGGACCGTCTCAAGTTTTTATAGCTTAGATGTGACTGATGAAATAAACTTTCTTGTCTAGATATGAGTGTGTCAAAAGTGGCCCCTGATCCAGATTTCTGACATTCAGGGAGTTAGCACACATGCAATGCTATTCACTAGCATTTTTTATATTTTAACATTGTTCATATAGATTTATTGTTTGCTGTTCATGTTTGACTGAACCACAGGGAATAGGTCCAAAATTCAGCTACCCAGCATACCTGAAAGGAAGCAACATAAGGCTGATCAGGCTAAGGTTGCCAAACAAAAAATCACTGGCAAAGTTCTGTCTTTCTTGAGGGGAAACCAATTCCAAAGAAAGAGTATTTCACAGAATACGTTGAGTTGGAAGGGATCCACAAGGATCATTGAGTTCAACTCCTGGCCCTGAACAGGACAGCCCCAAGAGTCACATGATGTGTCTCAGAGTATCATCCAAACACTTCTTGAGCTCTGTCAAGCTTGGTGCTGTGACCACTTCTGTGGAGAGCCTGTTCCAGTGCTCATTCACTATGTGAGTGAAGAACCTCTTTCTAATATCCAACCTAAACCTCCCCTGACAACTTCATTCCCTCAGGTCCTGTCACTGGTCACTACAAAGAAGAGATCATTGCCTGCCCCTCTTCTTCTCCTCATGAAGAAGTTGTAAACTGCAATGAGGTCTGTTTCCTGAGGAACAGGTTATATCTAGGAGATCAAGCACTCTAGACCTTAAAAAAATAAATATACACAACAAAGGTATTAGTATCATCATCCACCAGGTCTCCAACAGTTTCTGTCCTGATACCATTGAATTCATATGAGAGAGACCTCTTGGTCACAAACTCCCCGCCACCATAACTGTCGTTATCTCCTTCTGGTTGTGTTCCTACTTGTTATTCTATGTAGGAATTATCCTACACTACTGTTCCCCCATTTTGAACAGTGGAAGTGTGGTGCAAGCACATGAAGAATGCACAGAAAGAAAATTCTCCATGTGTTAAATAAATCCTTAATCTCCTACAGCTGTTGCTTGATAAAGTATTTTCTGTGTCTTGCAAATCCTGTGAAACTGAACTCAGTCAGCTGTAACTAATGATATAAATAACATTTAAGCCGGCTCATACGTATTCTCTTAAAACCTGTATTGTAAGGCATTTGTTGGCTGGGGCAGAGGGAGGGAATTAGAAGACTAGACACCAGATTAAAACTAAAATTTTAGACAGTAGTGACACATAATCTGTCAGAGTTTGCCCATCTATTCATTGGCTAAGTAATAGGTTTCAGTATCAAAAATATTAACATACTCCAAGTTATAGTCAATAGACTTGAGGAAAATTGCTAATAGTGGCTTATAAACTACTTTACAAAAAATTATCTTCTAAGCTAATTAATAATAATGCATTTAATTTGCATAAATGTATTTAATTTTAACCTAATAACAAGACAAGCTTGTTGATCTAATGTGTGCTGCTTTATTTTTAGTCTAGTAGAAAAAACCATAAAGTATTTTTGACCTCAGAACTCTGCTTGATCTTTACACACTTTGTCAAGAGGCAATGTAGTTCCCTTGGGATTTAGAGGAATACTAAGCTACTAAGGTAGCTTCTGATTCCCACACCATACAGACGTATGTCCTGGTACGTGGGACAGACTGCAAAAAATCCTGCTGTTACACATGTGTGGGAAACTGCCAACCCGTAACACATTCACAGGACTTTACCTTGTCAGCCTGTGTTTTCCGCTGAGCTTCTAAGTTCCCACCCATAACAGAATAAATGTTGATCCACCCATCAAAAGTGGCAGCAGAGAAGACTGAAGGATTCCTAGGACACCACTGGACATCGAAGCACCATTGACTCCGAATGGGCAACTCATAAACCACCTATCACAGAAAGAGATAAAAGAGAAGCACAACACAAATAGTCTTCTGATTTCCCCAAATTACTTGCCCACAGCAAGTATGTCACACTTTATTTACAAATCAACATTGTATACAAATCTCTTGTTTTTACTTCTTGAGGGATGAATTTGCAACCAGGTTACAGTGCATTGAGCCCAAAGAACAGAAAGCCACAGAAATCTCCTATAAAATCGGAATCTGGTTGTAGCACAAAATTCAAAAGCAACAAGTCACTTTTGCTCTACTTTCTAAATACTGCTGTACCAGAGTACTACGGCATTGTCACATCTGCTGTTAACCAAGGGAGAGACACCAGGAAACAACACAAGAAAAACTGTAAGTCAAGGTGTCACGAGCAGGAACATATAAACAGAAAGAATAGTCTGGAATAACAAATGTGAAAGGAAAATAGAGCCTATAGGAAAAAAAAAACAGAACAAGAAGAAAGGACTGCAATAACAGCACATGAACTGTGGAGGTCATTGCAGCGGTTTATGGTCCAGCACTCCAAAAACCAAAGTTCAATTCATGGCTCAGCCACAGACTTCCTGCCTGATGTTGGGCAACTCACTAACACAACCTTAACTTTGAACCTCCACTTAGAAAAATGGAGAGATTTCCTTTATGATTTACAGGAATAAAGCATAGACAATCACAGCTTCGTTTTCTGTGGGAACATGATCTGTGTTCCCAGGTATAAGCAAATTAATATATAATTTGCTTATATAAAAATCTAGATTGCCAAATAGAAAAACAAACAAAGAACTCCCTAAAATCTAAAAACCAAACCCAAATATTCCCCAAAACCAAAGAAACCAACTCTTCCGCCAAACTTCCCAGATCAGCCATTCTGTATAACTGTACTATCCTTACTACTGCAAACCTTCTCAACTTTTTTGTCACCTGAACCTTTTCTGCCCATTGGTACCAAGTCAATAACAGCCCACTAAGAACATTTTATACATAGAAGTCTAACTTGAATTTGGACGCTGCAAATCTACAGCAGCATGCAGAAAGACAAGTCAGCTGTACTAAAATTGTTTGGGATTTTTTGCTGGTTTTTCTGCTAAAAGACAGTGAAAATACTTTTGTAAAAACTAGACATGAGGAACTTTTCAGAGACCGAGTCTCTTCTAACCACTAGAGGTTTGTACAAAGTGAACATCAAATCCCATGAAACAACAACAGCAGTATTTCAGGCATTTTAGGAAAATTGATTAATTTTTTTTTCCATGACTCCAAGACAAAAGTGGTCAGCTAAATGGAATTGTCTCATGAAGCGAATCTAGTCTGGGGCTCCTACTTAGACTTTTTTCAGTATTGTTAGAGCATATGCTATCATCAAGATCAACTACATTAATTTTGTTCAAAGTTCAAAATTTTGTTTTATCCAGAAAATCAGCATTGAATGAATAGATGTGCATAAAAAATTTTTTACACAGTCCTATTTTAATTCAGGTGATACCCAAATATTACAAAGATGGTAATTCTGAGATACATGGCTAGATAACCACATACACGTGAAGCCATTTTCTTATGAATAAAGTTTACACACATTATTTAACTATACTGTTCCCCTCTCAATGACCCTAACAAATGCTCCTTGTTATCCTTCAAATTTCTTTCTCAAAAAACTAACTACCCTAGGAGAAGGAAAAAGAAGAAACAGAGAACACTAATATTTGAGCATAGCAAGAATAATCATAATCCACTGAAACTAAGTTCTAGTTGAAGATTTCTTCCAAATATGATCTCTGGACACAGATATAGCAGGGAAAATCTCTGCCTGTCTCTGCGTTTTTTTCAGTCTGGATAGGGACAACACTGTCATTCACTCCAGACAGGAAAAGTGCAAAAGACATACTTGAAGAAATTATATTGGCACTCCATAGGGACACAGAGAAGGGACACACACATAGCATAGCACACAACTCCATAAAGCAGACCACGTGTCCTTATACCTGTGGTTACATACCTCCCCCATACTTGGGTTCCAGCACAAGATCCGGTTGTCTTTGGCACTACTCAACAGCAGATCAGGGTCAGCCTGGCACCAGGAGACAGACAGAACTCCCCTAAAATAGATCAGAAAGAAATCAGTCATATTTCCTATCCAGTCCACCCTGCCACCCAGTCACCTAGAAAGCACTTAGGTTCAGAAATGCTAGATCTCATCTCTACCTTCAACCAGATTTATTTGCGAAACAAAGCAGCACCAGAAGAAAATTGTAAGTCCAGTCTCCCAGATGTCTCCTTTTAAAAGATGGAGATCCTTGAAAAGGCAATACAACATGCAAGCCCTCACCTCGTGTGCCCTTCCAGCTGGCTCAGAGGAGAGGTAGCAAAGCGTAAGTCCCATATTTGGATCACTGGCAAGCGGTCATCCTCAGAGGAAAGGACTAGCTGGGTTGCAACTTCTGGATGCCAAGCCATTCCTGAGCAATGCATCTAGGGACAAAAATAGCATAGGTTGAAAATTCAACAAAGCAAGCTGGCAATAGCCCATACGGCCCAGAGCCATGGCATTCTGTACTGAACTCACCAAGAATACTTGACGTAAAGCAAGTACTGATTTGAGCAGCAAGTATTTCTACCTTCTCCATGCAGCAAAAAAACCCAAACCGTAACCATACAGAAGTTGGAGGTCAAAGTTGACGTAGGAAGACAGCTTGGATTAAAATACAGGAGACTTCTCATAAAGAAGTTGTGAACTCAGAAACTGAACATAAGGGTGCCTGAATTTTAGGAACACAAAGGGGTCTTGTTTCTCCATTTCATTAGGGAAGGGGAAAAAAAAAAAGAGGTGCTTTGATGCTATAGCTCTAAGAGAACTAGTCCCAAAAGCTTCTAGAATAAAAACACTTATTCCCAAGATTCTTTGCCATTGCTCTGTAGTCACATGTGGCATGTTGTAAGCTAGTTAGAATCACAGCCTTTTCTATACTCACTCTGTTGCTGTGGTCACTGACTTTGATGATAGGCTCATTCTTCCTGAGGTCCCAAACCACAGCTTTGCCACTGGGGTGAGCAGAAGACAGGATATGCTGCACCTGGCGATTCCAGGACACTACACTGATGTCTTCATGAGGCTGCCAAAACAGGAAAGGCCACATATCCATTATGCCCAAGCTGAGGGAACACCAATCACAGGATTCTGTCACTAGCTTAACTAAGGGATTTGGGAATTGATGATACACAGATTCCTCTCTTCAACTGCTGATCAACTAACTGGAAATACCTGCAGCACTGACCAGAAAGACTAGGAAAAGTCCTTTACTCAAACAGTACAGTGGACAGTAAAATTGTAAGAGAGAATATAACCCAGAAAAGCAACTTTGCATTTTGGGAGCAGGTACTGGATTCTGCATTGGCCAAACAAATGTGTTATAAATCACTCCAGAGAGAACAGCAACTGAGGGAACATAGATGCTTCTGGCCTGACTTCTCAGAAGAACTAAAACGAAAAAATCACCTTGTGCAACATTTCAGGAGTGCAGTGAGATGGAAAATGATGAAGTACTCAAGGCTAATTGTTGTTATTGTATCTACTGCAATGCAGGAGATAGGCACGGAAACAAATGAGAGACTTATTAGGGAAAAAATGTGACCTGCTTTTGGGTAAGTTTACTATGATTTTTCTGGTTTCAGGAGTTGATTTCCCTGGATAACATAATCAGCATCAGAAGATTAGAAGCTTCTTCCTCTTCAAACTCAGGAAACATTATCTGGGAGCAATAGCCAAGATGCATTTAATGGCTTGCTGGCTCTGCTAGGGATATGACTTTCATGAGACATGAAAAGCCTCAGCTGAAGCTTGAAATAAATTCATTCCTCAGAGAAGGTCCAATAAACCTTCATAATCCATCACACATGCCCCAGCTGGATCACATGATAAACTGGACAGTAACTTGATTCAGATCCACAAAGAGCTTATCCATCCATGCAAAGCGCATCCTTCCAGAGCTTGTCGCCCTACCTCTCCTCCCTTCATAATACTTCTTCCACCCTCATCCACCCCCAGAATGAAACCAATCAGTCACTTCTGATTCATCTTTCTTCTGGCAGACATCATTCACCGACTGACTAGGCTAGGATGTCTCCACACACATCTTTTTGTTTTGCATACTGAGAAGTAGAACTGCAAGGGTATGGCCCACAGGAAAACTCATTTACCTGTGATTTAGTCCCCGGAGTCATAGGCACACTGAAATTATTCAAGTCCCAGATGAAGATTTCAGAATCATTGGCTCCAGATGCCAAGAGATTACTCTACAGAAAAAAAGAGGAAAAGCTGTTTCCTGATGACAGGGAAAGAGGATGGATTTCTTAAAAATAGATGGAAGCAAAACCCCGAGATCTTCCAAAGTCAGATGAGAGCTACATTTCACAGCCACTGGTAAGCGGAAAGATACTAACTGGATTATAAACCAAGCACATCTCTGGCCTCCATGCCTTCCACTGTGCCATGATACAGACTCATTTTAAACTCGTTTATTTTGTGTAGGTGGCTGCAGTTACTCATGATGAAACTCTGCCTCAGGCCTGGATACCACTGTCTCTGGCCAGCTGACCCTTTGCTCTGCATCCGGGCACCAAGGACATTTCTTTTGAGAAGATGCAGGTTTCTCACAACCAACTGCAGACAATTTTTAATTTGCCATTGTGCTACCACGGGAACCGTGTCCTCTTCACTCCTCATTTATCTTGCAGTCCCTTCAAGCATGATCAGAGGCCCTGAATTAAACACCAACTGAATAAATAAAAAAAGAACTTCTAATTTCAAACAGACAACCGTTTACCATGTAACAATATTACAAGACATGTTTTTAAAGAGAGGTAAGAGACTTGATCAAAGTCACAGGGGAATTCAGTGGCAAAGTGTGAACAGAACTCAAATATGAGTGTAAAATAGGCTTCTGTCAGAGCTACCATAGCGCTAGAAATTGTTCCTTAACTTTATAAATCTCTATTCACAAAGAAAAAACATTTTCCAACATGAAGGTTAGCTTTCCTTCAGTTACAAGTACCTTTAAATCACATACCTGAAAAGGGTTGAAGTCAAGAGCTCGAACAGGGCCTGAATGCTTCTCTGTTTGCCCAATTACAGGCTCACCCTTTGAAGTCAAGATGCAGTGCACACTGTACATTGTCAGTACACCGTTATCCCCTCCACCAACGATCACTCCAGAGGACTCTGGAGACCCATTTCCAAAGTTCCCCCAGATCAGCTTATGAAACCTCAAAAAAGAAGAAAATAAAGCTGGCATAGGCCACGGTGTTTGGTGGACATTAAGACACACACTCTGCACTACCAAAACCCACATCTATGTTCTGACTTATCACATGTATCCATCTGTCTGCACCTCAAACAATCCTTTCCCTTTTAAGAACGCTATGGCTCTTGCATGCAAAAAAAAAAAATCTTCCTTCCTAAGATTTTTAAGAGGAACTTAAAAAGGAAGAGCTTGCCTCTATCTTTTTTGTTATTTTGTTTAAAACCTTTAGGACTTCACATGGGATTTGGTGGGTGAAATCCTCTAGCCTACACTATATAGAAAATTAGATTAGAGGACTATGTTTGGTCATTCCCAATGCTGTTATCTGAAAAATAACCCCCTTTAAAATCTGCTAGGTTGTTTTACACTGGGTGTAAATGTTGCCTACATTGATCAGCCTATGAAATCATCTTCTCTTAAAAAGCTTGAGAGTAAGTTTCACTCTGCTTCTAGTCTCTTTAGTGCAAATTCTTAGCCCCAGCAAATTCACATTACGCATAATGTCTCTACTGACTGACTAACTACCATACGAGTAATTCCAGTTTTCTGTAATGGTCTAACTGCTCTACTTTTATACCCAACACACTCTATGTCAACAAAAATGTTCAATTTCTAAAGATAGAGGTCAACTGACTCAAAAGATCATTTCATAAGTTGTAAACACTATCTCCTCCTCTCCTTTCTTATACCAGAAAAACCTTTTCCATTTCATTGATTAATACATCAGTATGAGCTTCTAGTACCTGTTAGAGGCAGGAAATGTTCCTTTCTGCTTCATGTCCAAGGAGGGATCCCTGAAGTCAACCTCAAATATTTCCAAGCTGGCATTTGTACTGAACGATGCATCCAGCTGCTGGGCAGATGTTCCTAGCAGAAATACAAGGGCAACACAAGTGGGCACTTTTCTCGATAGCACAAGATACAAAAGGAGCAAGGCACTGAAAACCTATTCTTCTTAGTCAACACAGCCTTCGTGTTGTGCCTGTTCAAAGAGAGGATTTGTCTGAACACCTCAGAAAAAGGAATTATGACAAAGACAAAGAAATTAGAAGTTCTTTAAGAAATTCTGGGCACCAAGGTCACTGTTGCACAAATAAAACTTTTTCTCTTTGGCTAGTTATAACTCATGCATCTTCCTTCAAGCAACCATGGCTTCTGATATTAAGTTCTCTAAATTACAAATACAGTTCATATCATGAAATACAGCTACAATTAAA
Organism: Serilophus lunatus; assembly: GCA_013399895.1. NCBI lineage: Eukaryota > Metazoa > Chordata > Aves > Passeriformes > Eurylaimidae > Serilophus > Serilophus lunatus. Next base: position 391,016 of record VXBA01001588.1, read on the forward strand.
ATCCCAAATACTTCTGTATACTGCTCCTCAACCATGACCACGTCTTAATCAGACATTCTCAACCTACTCTATAGCTAAAGTTTTTCAACCCTAACCCACTAAACATGTCTCAATGACCCACAGATAGCTAGCAGTCACACAGTGGTGGCTTCCTTCCTTCTCCCTAGCTTACAGAATAAAAGGTAAAAATTGATTTCACATTGCCTAGTGGGAGACTGCCAGACAAACAGTCATCCAGTTCCCGAGTTACCACAGGGATGCCTATGGCACAGAAAGTGCCCAAGTGACTATTAAAAAGCAGCACAGATTATGAAACTACATCGTTTCTGATCTAAAGCAGACTGAAGCCAAGACCTTTGGTTCAACCAAAACTCTGGCCTTGTTATAGAAACACAAAATAGACTACCTACCCTCAAAATTATAAGGCTCTTTCTAAAGCAACAGTTCACATTTGGTCACTTACTTTTGACTTTCATCCTTGGGGAAAAAAACCAAAATCAAAACAATATGGCAGTGCTGCACAACCCAGGCAGGAAACAGAGCTGACTATCTGGGCAGATAACTGTGGTGGGGTGACCCTGGCTAGAAACCAGGTGCCCACCAAAGCTGCTCTATTGCTACCCTCCACAGCTGGACCTCTCCTGAAGAAGAAATATAATTAAAGGCTTGTGGGCTGAGAAAAAGACAGAGAGAGATCACTCACCAGACCTGATGCGTGACTAGTGATCTGATCATCAGTTACTGTCATGGGCAAAACAGACTCAGCTTGGGAAAATGAGTTTTAACTACCAATCAAAATCAGAGTAGACTAATGAGAAAACAAAAACTAAATCTTAAAACATCTTTCCCTCTACCTCTCACTTCTTCCAAGGTGTAACTTTGCTCCTGAATTATCTACCTCCTCTCTCCCTCAGCAGTGCAGGTGGAACAAGGGTTGCAGCAGTTTCAGCTTCTTCTCTACTCCTTCCTCAGGGAGAGGACTCCTCACACTCTTCCCCTGCTCCAGTGTGGGGCCCCTCCTATGGGAGATGGTTATCTACAAACTTCTCCAATGTGAATCCTTCCCACAGGCTGAAGTTTTTCACAAACTGCTCCAGCATGGGTTCCTTCCATGGGGTGGTCCTAGAGAAACAGACTGCTCCAGCCTCAATCTCCCATGAGTTGAAAAGTACTGCCAGCAAACCTGTTCCAGCATGGATTCCTCTCTCCATGGGGTCACAGCTCCTACCAGAAGCCTGCTCCACCATGGGCTTTCCACAGGGCCACAGCATCCTTTGGGCATCCACCATACTCCAGTATGGAGTCCTCTGTGGAGTGCAGGTGGGTATCTGTTCCACTGTGGACCTCCATGGGCTGTGGGGGGACAGCCTGCATCACTATGCTCTTCACCACAGGCTGTGGGGGAACACCTGCTCTGGCACCTGAAGCACATCCTGCCCATCTTTCTGCAACAAACCTTGGTAATGGCAGAATTGTTTCTCTCACACATTCTCTCTCGGCTTCAGTTATGCAGGACTCTTTTTTCCCCCCTTTCTTAACTATGCAATCCCAGAGCTACCACCACTGTTGGTCCATCTTGGAGCTGGCTGCCATTGGCTCCAGTGGACACAGTGGGAGCTTCTGGCAGCTTCTTACAGAAGCCGCCCCTGCTACCAAAATCTTACCACACAAACCCAACAAAACCACCCAAACTGTCAGCTCCACACAGACAATAAACCTGCCTGTTGCCAACTCAGTGAGCAGGCTGACTTTCTGCTTCAGGAAATAAATCACTGTAGTCATATTACTATAATAAAAATAGTAATACAACAATAATATTTATTGATAATATTAATAATATCACTAGAAAATTACTATAGCAATAATGAATAATTAATAAAATCAACAAAACCTAAGGTTTTGCAAAAGTACTGAAAATTGAATGTTAACCAAAACAGGCAACTTTAGGGAGAAGAGGTTTCTATTATTTGATTGTCAAGCCACATGATAATGACTCAAGACAGGAAAGTCAAAGTGAGCTTAAATGAACATTATTTGAATTAACTTTTTTTCCCCACAGACATAGCAAGCACATAACTTTATTTTATTTTTCAATAGCAAGCAGGTGTGGGAGTCCATACAGACTTAATTAGAAATTAGAGCAAAAAAGTCATGTATTCAGCCTTTGAAAAAAAATCACTGGCCTTTAAAATCTCCAATTTGAGCATAAAAGTCATCCTCTACCAGTTACTTAAAAAAACCCAAAGGCTGTAACGTTTTTGGTACATTGCTTGTCCCAGAGACTATTAAGATGGAAACTGTTGAAAGTTAAAACCAATAGAACTCTACAAAAAGTCTCTCCGTGACTTATACTTTAAACTTCACAAATTGTGAAGAACTTTACCTGTTGCTAGATAAATAGGGTGGTTGTTTGCTGGACTCCACGCCTGCACAGCTGTTCGCTCAATTTCTTTTAGCTTCATTTTCTAGGCTCTGAAAGAAATTTCAGTGGTTACAATAGATAAAGTTAAAATGAAAATAATCACATCAGAAACAAAATATTCCCCTTACGAAGATATCATGAGAACAAATTGCTCTCAAGAGAGTGAAGTTACTTGCTACTTCCTGAGGTAGTAAATAGAGTTTTACTGGAATGAATCAGGGTTTTTTAGAGTCATTAAAAAAGACTCCAGCTGTCTGATCACAGATTTTCTTTCACATATAGCTCTCTTTTTCACATGTCCCAATTACAGGAGAGTTTCAGAAAAAGGAAGGAGATCTAAATTAAGCAACATACTCAAGTTTTCAGTTCAGTTCAGGTTTAAATCAGCTGCAGAAATTAATTTAAACAAGTGTATTTTGCTCTAGCTCTGAACAAGCTGATGTCAGTATATACATAAGCAAAAAGGGAACTGAAGGAATCTCAGGGCAGGCTAAATTCCAGGCAGAAAAATGACGTGGCAACAGAAAACAAAGTGCAATGCTATCATGTGCCAATTCAGTTAATGCACTTTGTTCTCACTCCTCTGAAAAGCAAAAGGGAAAAATCATTTGACTTTTTTTTTGAATCTGCAAATGGTAGAAAGTGAGAAGTAATCCACAAGTAACTACTGGGTTTCAATCTCAGTACTGATAACAATTCTTTTATTTACTCAAGATGGATCAACTGACACCTGTGAAACAGGAAAAAAACTTCCCCATGTCACTGGACAAAGATTAGTTGGGAATAATGCAGCAGGGTAATTGAAAGTCAAACACCTACAGCAGGCAGCTGGGAGGCTCCAAAACTGAATATAAATACAAATTATTGTTCTGCGTGGGATCCCATTCTTGCAGAGGAGAAAGCACCCAGCACCTCTCTATGGCTGACCACAAACAGGCCTTCTAAGCATCACTAATGATGTGTGGACATTGCATTCACAGGCTGGCAGGGTCACTCTCATAAGCAGTTCCTAAACCTTTAAGGCTCGACTGAATTGCAGCCTTTCAACTTTAGCTAGACAGAACTGTTAGCTGTACACTCAGATGACATCATGATGAATAAAGAAAATCATTAGCAGGCAGTATAGCAAAATCCTCTGCATCTTTTCAGTTTCCTGTGATTAATTTCTCCTGGTTACTTGACACTGTTCAAACCACAATCTGTATCACATGACCTTCTGTTCAGATACAGCACTAGAAGTATCAGTGATTCAGAGTTTGGCTTTACTGAGGGCCAGAGTACAGGTGTTTATTCATGACCAAGTTCATAAATGTACCTTGCCATGGTACCATGGCCAGCCCACTGACTGGCCAAAACCATCCAAATCCTCCCTTCCCCCCCCCACAAGAAAAACCCAACCAAAAAATAACAAACACACCACAAACCAAAACACAAACCAGTTTGGAAAAAGCCTTCCATCATCTTGTGGCTTCTATGAAGCTATGGCCTCCCAAGGTCCACACAAGGGGAAATCTGGTCAGCATTACTTTGTGGGCTCAGACCTCCTAGCTAATAACTACGCCCTTTGTAGGGTTTCTTCTCTATCACCAGTCAAAAATTAAGGACATCCTCTCTCACTCCTGCCATGCACTATCAGAATATGCTGTTTGACTAGAATCTATTTTATGCTTTTTATCATTAGTCTGCAGAGTATCTCCCAAAGCTCAAACTGCCTACTGCTATTCTCACATTAACCTTATCCCAACTTAGCTAAAGGCCAAAGGAGTCTGAACAGAACTCTTGTAAAATTAAACAAGTGAAACTATTTTTTCATGCACCTTAGGAACAGAGGTGGAAAGGTCTTTTCCTTATCACCATAACAGATCTCAAAAGCTTACTTTCCAATCTTCCTGTGCGTACTTTGTGAGCTACTCATTATGGGTCCACCACATTCTCTATGTGAAGATGTTCCTCAGCCTACTCATCTGTGTGCCACACTACTGCAGGAACATTGTCGAGGTTTCCTTCCTTCATGGGCAGAGGGGAATGAAAACATCCCCATGAGTCAGGTGAATTTGCCAGCAACAGCCTGTTGCACAAGGCTCTACCTCACTTCACAGACACAGAGGGGCAGAACAGCTGGTATGTTCCTCACTAGTCTCTTTCTTGCCTCTTCCTCCTCCAGTTACAATCCATCAGTTGTAGGAGCTGGCTGTACATACAGGCCTCACTGCTTCCTGGCTTTTGAGAGTGCAACTTTCCTGTGAACATTAATAGACAACAGACAAAAGGCCTCTTCCCTCTAGGAAATTAATTGGAAAGGAAACAATGAAGAGTGCAACTACCACAGATTTGGTCGGGTGAATGGTACAAGATCCCACTCCTTACCTCTGTGCTGGACCGACTACCTGGCTGGCATAGTTTGCATTTAAATGCAAAAAAAGGTAAGGCACCAGAATTGTGCAGAACAGTATCGATCAATTGCTCAGCTTTTCTTGTCAATAGTGTTTTACTTAAGAAAGTCAACATTACTGTTCTCTTACTCTTAGAGAGTGATCCTTCTATATACTGTGCATATCTGTATCCAGGACAGAACCCATGATCCTTAAAGCAGGAAAAAGCCCTTCTTTAGCAAACCCTTGTGGCTGCCTGAGAAACATTCATCAGTAGTAGCTTTACCACAGTAAAACTTTCAGGGAGAGGTTGCCACCTGCTGTCATCTCCCAAAATAGCGTCTAAGACTTCTGAGAAGTCTCATGCTTTTCTCAAGACGTCTAATTAATTAATTATGACAATTCCTCACACTCCTTCTACAGACATATCTCTGATTACAGATCTAATGTATTGAGGTATCTCGGCCTCAAAGGGAGTCGAAGTACAGAAGCAGCATTTCCCCACAGCCTTCCAAGCCACGGCTTTCCTGCACAGTGACCTTAAAGTGTAACAGTGTCTGCAAAACAAAACCCAACAGATCAGAGCTCTCCTCACCACTGAGAAACAGAGAACACACAACTAAACAGTGAAAATTAAAAGCACGTGATCTCAAATCACGGTGACCATGCAAACAATGCTGACAGAGGAAAAACTCCTCACCTATGTTAACTTAAAATAGTCAGTGGCTTTACAGTGCATTGCAAGAGACTGTGGTGGTTGTTTTATGAACCAACTGACGCTCAAGGCTGTCATGATAATTATGCCCGGTGTTACTCTAGTGAGGCCTTCTCTCTCTTGCACCATCTAAATACTGTCAATCAGAAATCCCCTCCCACTGACTTTTCCAATCCTCCGCCTGCTCCTGGACACACAACTATTCCTCTTCGAACAGTTCCTGCTGATATTGGACTTCCAGCACTGGACACAAAGGAGCTGAGAGGCTGACTTCCCCCCACTTTGTTAAAAGTGAAACTTGGGCAAATCAAAAAAGATCTGTTCAAGGTTACTCTGGTGACAAGCAACCACCCCAGGACCTGAAAAAGGCCCCTCAGTCATGACACAATGGTTAAGACAAAAACTGCCCTTACAATCTCCACATTCCAGCATCGATTTAAAATCTGTACTGCCCCTTCCCTTCACACGGCTCTGACACTCTCCTTTCGCCAGGCTGTTCTCGTACGTGCGTATTCTAAACCCCGATTACAGAAGGCAGAGACACTAATCGCAGCTAATCACTGGTGTGTGCAAGGTGGGGTTGTTGCAGGGCAGGGCTCAGCACATTCCTCCGTGACAGCAACTATGGTATATAAAGAAACTTGTTGTACTCTGTGCACTTGCAGAAGCTGTGGCCCACGGCACAGCGCTGCTCAGGCAGCGGGGCACACACGTCCCCAGCCATGTCCGCAGGGCAGCGTTACACCGTGGGACGGTGAGAAGAGCGAAGGTCTGGGAGGAAAGCACTGCCCTCGGACACCGGCTGTCACACACAGGCTCCGCGATACGCCAGAGGCCTCTCCGCGGCCCAGGTCACACAGCTGAGCTCCCCGGCCACTCTCTGCCGGCGGCGGGGACACGGGATCCGAGGCTCACGGGGCAACGGAACCTGGGGACGGACTAATGACAGCGGCCGCGGGGAGGAGGGGGAGCGCAGCCGCCCGGGGTCGGGGGCGCCGTGGGCGCGGCCGGGAGGGGCGGCCCCGGGCCCGTCAGCGGGCCG
>VXBA01001588.1:403285-458550 GCA_013399895.1 Serilophus lunatus
CCCGGTCCCGCCTTTGCCGCGAGTCCCGCCCCCCGCTCGCGGCGTTAATTAATCAGCCGCTGTCATTATCATATTGCCGTAAGCGCTAATGGACGGGAAGGGCATCCGTGCGATATTTTGCTCTGTCATCGTCTGAAGCAGGGTAATGGGAATTTACGGCGGGGGCTGTGTTCCCGAGGGAGGCCAGCCTCCTGTGGCGCAGCTGGGTCGATGCTCGATCGGATCAATGCCGTGGCTGTCGGCGTTATGCGAATTGCCTTCTTTGTATCAGTATCAATATTATTAAAGTTAATACCCAAATGTAATCACCTTATCTCCGTGGAGCCAGGGGAAGGCGGACAGCTGAAATGGCACTTTAATTTAGCCGTGAGATTCTTCAAACGTAAGCAATGTATTATTGCAAACAGAATCAATATGAGCATTAAAGGGTTTTGCAGTTTACTTCATTATGTAAACTCTGCGGTAGTTGAACTCATTTTCCTTCAGTTATTCACCTCAGCCATAACGGGTAATGTCTCTGTAACGATTTACATTATAAACCTTTGCAGCTCAAAAACTACCACAGATGATTTTTCATTAAAGCCATTCTTTCTAATAACAACATTAATTGTAAGCCTACTAATTGAATGAAGATAGCGAGGGACCACAAGATATATCTAAGATACAGCATGCCTGAGGCGGGGGCTCTGTCACAGACTAGAACAGGATCATTTCGCTTACCGCGAAGAAAGGCTGAGTGTTGTCCTTTCAGGGACGGTATCTTAACTCAGCCAACTCCCTTGCAACCGAGTCTGCCGTGAAGTTACTCAGTGGTTATCTAATAAAATTATTAACTCGGAGCCCAACCCTCCACCGCAAATGCTGCTGCTGTATTCCATGGAGCAGCACTGGGTGGCTGTCCCGGCTCTGCAGCATTCTGGGGACATGAGGGGGGGGACAGTGCTGGAAGTCGGGACCTTCAGTTCCCGTCGCCCTGGGCTCAGGCCTCGCTGCAGGCCTGGATCGTGGTCTGCTGCTTCTTACACCGTACCAGCTCCTCACTGCTGGGTATTTATTTTCTGACTTAAGTTTGAGTTTTCTACAGGGCTCAAGTTCCCTGGGCACACAAATAGGTTTGCGACCATGTTGTAAAAAACCATTCCTAACCTGGACAGCAGAAGTGCTTTAAAGGGTGAGGGAGCATTCATTTTCTTAGAAACTAAGCATATTAATAAATTCTGGAAGGACAGAGGGAAATCGATTGCATTATTCTAATGAAGGCAAAGTTCTGTGCAGCCAAAACGACAAATCTCAGACACTGTAAAATGAAAACCACCGAACGCCAGAGACCAACATTTTCTCAATAGCTGATGCCTAGTGTGGCCCACATTCCTGGGGAGGAGTAATCATCGATCGTCCTTTCTATTTTCAGCGGCAGTGCATTCCCCGCAGACAGAGGCAGTGCGCTGCTTCCATCAGGGCACTGGGAATGCCCGCGGAGCCGCGCTGGCTCCCGAAGGGAGGCGCTGCCGGCAGGGGGCTCAGGGGGCTCAGGGGGCCGCGCGGGCCCCGCACCGACCCCCCAGGACGGCCCCTCGCGCGTCCCGCGCCCGCTCCGCCCGCAGCCCCGGGAGGGGCGGGCGCTCCCCCCCCNCCCCTCCCGCTTCCGCCGTTGCCATGGGCGCGCAGCTTCCGCTTCCGCCTCCCTTGGTCCGGGCCCTCCGGCGGAGGCGGCGATGGCGGCGGCCTCGTCCTCCTCCTCCTCCTCTTCTTCTTCTTCCTCTTCGTCCGCCTCTTCCTCCTCCTCCTCCTCCTCCTCCTGCTCTTCCTCGGCGGCGGCAGCTTCGGGCTGCCGGGACGGCCCGGCGGTGGCTGCAGGGCCTGGCTGGAGCGACTCCCAATTCCGCCGCTACTCCTTCGAGACGCGGCCCATCCCGCGGCTCAGCCACAGCGACCCCCGCGCCGAGGAGCTCATCGAGAACGAGGTGCGGGGGGTCCCGGGCGCACTGCCCTCCCCGGCCCGGCCCTGTCCCCCCAGGGTCTCTGCCGCCGTCCCGTTCTTTGCCGTAGTGCGCGTTTCTCTGCGGTGCCGCGGCTCTGACTTGTGAGACTTGCGGGGAACGTTCGCTTTAAGCGCTTTGTTGTCGGGGTGAGAGTCGTGGGAAGGCCGTGTAAAGCCAGGGCCGGTGTTGGGTGTTCTCGGGTGACGGCGCTTTGCGGTGCGGGCTCCAGCTCAGTGCCGTGGTGCGGTCGCCGTTTGGGTTTTTAAGGGGAGTCTGCAAGGAGGGAAGCTTGGGAACACAGCGCTGCCGTTCTTCGTTAGGCTGCTCACAGCTGATGGACGAGATGGATGGTGTCCTTTGTCTTCCTTTTGTAATGGACCTTTTCTTGCTGTAGAAGAGATGGGAGAGCCTCAGTTTTTTGATGGATGAAGGTTATTTATGATTCTCTGGGATAAGAGACAAGTGCTGTTTCTGGGTTCAGAGGTATGTTTTTGCCAGCGTGTGCCCACTCACAGCTGAGGCTGGAAGTGCCCAAACAGAATGTGCTGTGTCTCCTGGCTACGTGGCAGGACCAAGCAGGCCTAAAAGTGTTCCCAGCTGATGTTTGTATAACCTCAGTGTTAGAGATTAGCTTAGCAGATAGTGGAGTTTGTCCCATTGCTACCAGGAGCTTGCTGCAGCTCCAGGCCACCACTTTCTTAAAGTTTCCTATCATGTCTTGCTTGTTTTTCTCCTCAGGACAAGGTGTCTGATTATTCCAAATACGTTTTCCAGTTCCTCTTTTTCAAAGAGTTTGTGTGGGTGCAGTAACGAACGTGATTGTTCTCAAGTTCAGGAGGTCCTTGAATCAATAAACTTCCTTTTTCTCTGCAGGAGCCCGTGGTGCTGACAGACACGAATCTGGTTTATCCTGCTCTGAAATGGGACCTGGACTACCTCCAGGAAAACATTGGCAATGGGGACTTCTCAGTGTATAGTGCCAGCACTCACAAGTTTTTGTACTACGATGAGAAGAAAATGGCCAATTTTAAGAACTTCAAACCCAAGTCGAGCAGGGAAGAGATGAAGTTTGTTGAGTTTGTGGACAGACTCAAAGAAATACAACAGAAAGGGAGTGCTGAGAGGTAGGTGCTAGGTGGCGTGTGGAGGTTTCACCATTTCCCCAGGCCTAAGTAGGGGGTAAGTTTCTCTTCAGTGACTGTTGATGATTAAAGCCTCTCAAACTTTTTAAACTTTTTGTTTGTTTTCAATAGCCCTACTTTTCCTGCAGGGCTCCTAGTTGACAGCAACGTTGTTACATGGTTAAAAAAGTCATACCATTAGTTAAACAAACTGTTCACACTGGCTGTGGGAATTTATTAATTTTTTTCTTCTCTGCTAAGGCAGGGTTTGGATAGAGAAATAGTTAAGCTGCAGTTTCTTTTGGCAGACTTTGGTATTGGTAGAGAGCTTAGTTGTCTGATGGAAAGGTACAGGCTCTGGCACTCAGGCTTTTCCACAGGATTCCCAGGCAGCTGGTGCTAACCCTCTTCTGGAAATGCAAGGCAAGGTTGTGTATGTGCTGTGTATTTTTTGGTGGTGATGTCCTATACCCCTCACACCTCACAGAGCTCCAAGTTCCCGAAAGGAGCTTCATGTGAACGAATTTGCAACATAAATATCAGCAGCTGTACTTAAAGTCTTAGTTAATTCTTTCAGCCACCAGCCCGTGTCCGCTTGTCATCTGTGCTTTTCTCTTCTTTCTCAGCTTTGTGTGTGATTTTTCCAAGAGAGAAGGCAGTCCTTGTGCTTAAAGATGCATTTTTCTTCCAGCATCACTCACAGCAATCTGTAATACTCTGGTTGTTGGCACACGTTTGATTCCTCTGATCCTCTAGGTCTAAATGTAAGCGTGACTTTAAAGTAACTTGATACTGAAACCTGCAGGCTTTCCTGAGCCCTTTTTTGCCCTCATGTACTTCTACTAGAAGAGGTAACTGATACTGCAGATGAGTTGGAGGAGTGGCATTTACTTAGGGATTAGTCATGAACATTTCTGATATTTGATAATGGCCAATTTGTTTAGAGTTTCCTCCTCCTGCACTGTGAGAGGGTTGTTCTTGCTTAAAATTACCTTCTTCCCTTTTGATTGTTCAAGCAGAACGGAGTTCTGTTCACTTCTGTACTGGCAAAGTTTGGGGACTTTTTGAAGCTGTTTCCTTCCACAGGTGTTTGTAGTGAGTAGTGATAAAACGGAATCTCTAGGAATTACATCTCTTTGTTTTGAAATCTTTCTGAAGAGAATGAGGTATGTTTATGTTCATGGCAAAGCTCAATACTTGATTTGTGCTTGTCTTTGTAAAATACAGGCTATATCTGCAGCAAACCCTGAATGACACAGTCGGAAGGAAGATTGTGGTGGATTTCCTTGGCTTCAACTGGAACTGGATTAACAAGCAGCAGGGGAAACGCGGCTGGGGCCAACTGACTTCTAACTTGCTCCTTATTGGCATGGAAGGTAAACAGCTTCCTCAGACTGGAGGAGAAAGGGAGAAGATTCAGTTGGCAATTCTGTATCTCAGTTCCAGAAAGTCTTTCAAATGGATTTTCCTTTAGTTTCTGAGTGTTCCTTCAGAGAGGACAGTTTAAAGCTTTTGGTTGTGAGGAGACTGTTAACACAACTTGAGTTACAACGAGGAAACAACTAAAAGTATAGCCTGTATTTCCCCAGGGATGTACTGGATTTAATCTGTTTATGGAAAGGCTCTGGGTGATGCTGGTAGGACTGTGTTTCCAGTAACTGCTAATCGTATTCTGGGACCTGTTTACTGTTTGCATGTTTCAGATGCTGTAGATTTAAAAAGTTCAGAGTCTGCAGATTCAAAATGCAAAAGGGTTTGCAAGTTGAGCAGAATTAGTCTTCTGGGCTTTTCTTAGTATGTATGTCCAGTGTCTGCCCAGGAGGAAATTTGGTTATTTTGTGAAGCCTTCTTTATTATTTGAGCTGGTACACTGTAATGAGGCATTCTCTTTTGATTAAGAGCTGTTTTTTTACTCGGAAGGTTAGAGAGCATGGGTAAATTCTAAAAATACCTGGATAGAATTCCAAATCCACATGCAGCCTGACTCATAGGCATAGGTGCCTTAGAAGACAGAGGTACTCCTACATTATTGACATTATTGACAAGGACAGTATTATTCTAGAAAGTCATCTTAATAACTGGGCAAGGAAGGTACACAATTTTGTGAAGTGGGATGGTTTGTAATTAATGTGGCCATCACATCCAATTATAATTGTTCAATTACACAACTTGGATGTGTTTTCTCCCTTTGCAACCAATCATACTCAACTGCGAGTAGTTTGTCACTTGTTTTACTAGCTGAGAACTTCCTATAAAAGCACTGCGTCAACACTTCCTTACAGGTCATAATATGATCACTAAAATCCTATTAACAGGTTATGCGTAAGAACCAAGGAATTGTCTTGAACCAGCATGTGCTAGAAAAGGAATGTCTTTGTGGGAGCATGTGATTGTATGATCTATTTAATGAGGTTACGGGGCAAACTGTTACCTTAACTCTTGTGTGTTATATCTGAGTGGCAAACAGCCTGAAAACCAGTTGTGAGGGGTGCAAAATGTCCCACTGTATTTAAAGATTTGATTAAATTTGAGATTTAGTGGAGACAGTCAAGCATTGAGATTGAAGGAGTGCTATTGGTGAGCCCCAGTGACAGAGATTTGTTTACTTGTTTTCTTGCAAAACTTCTAGGACTTTTTTAAACAATCAAACTGTTAAATTTTTTTTCTCTAGACTGATAATTTTTGCAAGTCCATTCCACAACTTGTCATTTTAACAATGTTTCATGAAAAAGCTTCCTGTCAACATTCACCATCTGCTGTTCACTGAAACAAGCTGGAAATCCTAATCCTGTTGAGCATAAGTTGCTGAATATGGATTTAGAATGGAAATGAAGTGGAGTAGCAACTGCTCAATAAAGGCTGACTGATAAAGTGATTTGTTTGTAACGTTCCTGTAGTCATTTTCCTTGTTTAGTTTTCTGAATATGTGGGAGTGTATTGTCTGTCTTTAGCAAGGAATATAACTTGCTTCTTTTTCATACCTGTACATCAGTGTCGTGATTATCATCTTTTCTCTCTGTGTAGGGAATGTGACACCAGCTCATTACGATGAGCAGCAGAACTTCTTTGCTCAGATTAAGGGTTACAAGAGGTGTATCCTGTTCCCTCCTGATCAGTTTGAATGCCTCTACCCGTATCCCGTGCACCATCCATGCGACAGACAGAGCCAGGTGAGAGTAGCAGATCTGTTCTCTGCTCCATCCCAAAAAAAGGGCAATTGTAAGTATGCCGGGTGGGAGGAAGCTGTACTGGAGTAAAGCTCCATGCCACTTGCTGAGCTTTTGCAAAACCTGCATTCAGATCCGTTAACTGGTGAATAAACTGAGAATAGGTGGAAGGACCAGGGATATTTCTGTTTGTGTCTGGTCCTGACTGGCAAGTGCTAGGGCCATAAATATCTAGTCTGATAACACAACTGGACTGCAGTTGCTACCTTATTTCATCTGTTTTATTGATCCCTTGGTCAAACACAGATTTGCTGACAGGCAAATTGCAGGACTCCTATCTCACAATGAATTTAAGATACAAATGGGAATGTAAAAGCCATGTAGGGAAGATCAGGATGATTTGACACTGAGAGCAAATAATGAGGACTATCACTGCAATAAGTTCTTCTGAGTTTCTTAATGTTTTCTTCTGTTTAGGTGGACTTTGACAATCCTGACTATGAGAAGTTTCCGAACTTCCGGAGCGTGGTTGGCTATGAGACGGTTGTGGGTCCGGGGGATGTGCTGTACATACCTATGTACTGGTAAGAAGGGTGGCAGGACTGCACAGTGACCAAAACACAGAGGTTTAAAAGGTTTTTTTAAAGTGTTGGGATGGCTCTTGAGTATTTTGATTTCTCCAGCAACTGCGATATTTTCTGTGATATCTTCGGCCAATCTGCTTCTAATTCCAGTCTGTTGGATGGGAGTGGTAATTCTCCCTGACATGGTATTGTACATGTATTCCACTAATGTGTGTGAGAAAAGGACCTATATTTAAACAGGAGAAACTCCCCAGAAGTTCTGAGGTCTTGATGGTGGAGGTGAGGCAAGGCTTGTCTAGTGCTATCTAATCTTATCCATCCAAGGTATTTCACTATAAGCTACAGCAACAGTTTCTTTTCTTTCTTTTGTGATTTCCATGCAGGTGGCACCACATTGAGTCTCTCCTGAATGGGGGGATTACCATCACAGTGAACTTCTGGTATAAGGTGAGTATAAGCCTCTTCCTGCACACCTTGCATAGTTCCATTCCAGAGGATTTTTTCAGATAGAGATGTATTGGCAGGCATTGTCGATATGAGAACTTGGTGGCACCAAGTCCTTTGCTTTAAAGCTGAAAGCTACCTTTTCTCTTTTGATTTGTGTGTGAAGAACTGGGGACTTGGAAAAGGTGGAATATCTGCTAATTCGGGATGCATGCAAATGAGGTTTTTTTGATATTTCAGGGTGCCCCAACCCCAAAGAGAATTGAGTATCCATTAAAGGCTCATCAGAAAGTGGCGATAATGAGGAACATTGAGAAAATGTTGGGAGAAGCCTTAGGAAATCCACAAGAGGTATGAAGAAGAACCATGCGGTTGCTGCTATTGAAATTTTTAAGGTTTAATGCAAAACTTGAGATGACAAGCTACTTGGCTCTGCAGGTGTCAGAATGAGGGTAGGAGAAAGGGTTGCTCTTTTGCTCTCAATGGTTCTTCCTGCAGTCTTCAGAAGATTGTTTGATTACAAAAAGGCAAGCTCTTAAAATTATAATTCTTGAAAGGACCACTACAAACAATGAAGTAGTTGTTCTTGTATGTGGGGAAAGTTGTATTCTGACTTTGGGTACTGCCAGGAAGTGTTGCTCCCAAATTTTCCTCAGCCTTCTGTAGTGCAGCAATGCTGGCTATTTGCCAAAAAAAAAAAAAAGAAACTGTTTTACCTATTGAATTCAAATCTCTTAAGTAAAAGAAATCTCCTCTGTTAAGTCATATGCTTCCTCTTTAACACATGTTGTGCTCATCCTTGAATTCTTTGAAATTTTAACCAATTGATGTATCAAAAAAACCAGATTGAAGTATTAAGAGTATGCCTTTGAAGATCTGCTGGTCTGAAAGTGGAAATATGGGATGTGGATAGAAATGTTTTTGTGGTCTGTGACCCTCACTACTGTGCAGGAACTTCTCTTTATCCTCTCCCCTGAGATTATTTTATTGCCATAGCCTGCTGAACTTCTCTCTGTGTCAGGTAGTGCTGAGACATGGGAGTGGTCTTGAATGAAAACAAAACTTTAGCAAAATAATCAGTCCTAGCCCCCCTTCCAAGTGACCCCAAGGACCAGAGGGGATTCAATGAATAGCAAGGTTCCTTCTGTGCCCTGCAAAAAGCAACCACTGATGACTATTGTCTCTTTTTAGTACCATCTACTTAGAAATCACAAATCTAGGGTGTTTCAAACATGTTTCTACCCTGGATGGAATGTCTTGGTGACAGAGGACCCTATAATTTTGATAAGATATTTAAGAGTGTTCTCATGAGTGCCCCAGTTTTTTTATTTAGAAAATACTTCAAAAGTGATTTGGTGTACCTTGGGCTCCGTGAGGCAGAGGGAGGAGGCTCTGCAGCTGCCATTTCTGTGTAACTGTCCTGCTAATGACCTGTTTTTGCTTTGAACAGGTGGGTCCCTTGTTGAATATGATGATTAAGGGACGGTATGACTAATGCCTGGCTGCCCGGGTGACTGACGTTGGAGCTGCTTTGCTCACAAGCAATGGAAGATTCTGAGCGCTAGTATTGCACGCAGCACTTAACAGACTGATGGGTTTCCTGACCTGTCCCAGCCCCACTACAATAAAGGGGGCTACTGGAACTGCAAAACCATTAGTACCCCATTCATCCTCCACTCTCATCTAACTGAACCTCCCAAGAAAGAGTCTGCACTTACTGGAAGCTGGATTCATGCTCACTAACTTGTTTTTTTTTTCTCCCTCTGCCCTGTTTGCCACAAGAACGAGCATGGCTTCTGGCAGTTGGATGTGTTACTTCACGATTTTCAGGCATTTGAAGAAGAGCTTGGAGGATAACCAGGAGCAATATTCTTTCCTCAACCTCATGGGGTTTGGACCTCCTGGCTGGGTTTATGTGTCAGTGCCTGCAGTGGATATTAGGTGGGAATTGACAGGTTTCACAGTCCTCTGTTGTTAGAGGACCTGTCCATGCTCAACTCTGGCACCTTTCTGTGTAGGGGAAACAAACCTGTGAGATGGCCTGTGTGGTGAGCAACTGGACAAATGATTCAGTTTCTTCAACCCAAGACATCTGTGCTTTGGATGTGGTACAGGGTAGAGATCAGGATGAATTTACCTAGTATGTGAGCACCAAATCCTATGCTCTCCAAATAACATGAGTCTTATAGAAGTCTAGATAAATCTCCTTTCTGACAGCTTTCTCTGGAGAGTGATGGCTTTTTTCCCTCTTCTGAAGCTGCAGTGTGGTTAAAAGGGGATGTAGCATTATGAAGGGAGATGCATAAATGCCAGGGCACTCTCCAAGTGTTGAATGATTAAGCCACATTTTTAAATCAAATTCCCCAGGGGTGCTGAGCTCGACTGTCAAAACACAATGTCAGATAGGTACAGAGCCTCGCTCCTGCCCAGCAGGGGTGCTGGCTCCTCAGACTAACACAGGAAAGTGCTCTTTTTACTGAACCTGCAAGAACTCACGTGTGTGGCTGCGCACAGGTGCGTATGTTTGTGTGATGTTGTGTGGCTCCTGTCCATCAGTTAAATCCATGCCAGTGTGTGGTTTTTTTCCTTGTACAGTCATGTGAAAGACTTCAGGGTTTTCTGTTTAAATGTGATTAAGTTTATCTTGATCCTTTCTGTGTTCTGGGACTTGACATGGCAGGCTGGGAAGTGACAAGACCAGGTCACATGAACCAGATAAGAGTCCTCAGTAACCACCCTGAAAAGTAATTTTGCTTTCCTCCTCCTTTTCCATGCAGGAGCCTTAGGCTCATATGGAGGCTGGCTTTTTGTTCCTTGAGGTGTGCTGCACTACTGTCTCTGGTTTGGAGGGTAGTGAAAAGGTGTATATTTGATGCAGTTGTAATGGGTTCCAAGAGCTGGAGGTGAGAGAAGCTGTTTCACAGCCCATATATCTCATCCCAGAAAATAGTAGAGACTTTGTTCTGTTGATACTTCCCAGTGTTTTCCCTTTTGTTCTTCTGGGATTGATGTAACATGGGATTCTGATAAAAGTGTTGAGAACATGCTGCTCAAGAAGTGCTTGATCTTTGGCCTCGAGTTCCATCTTTTGCTGGGACAGCTCATGCACCACCTGCAGCAGGCTTCACTCTCAGAAAGGTTAAACACTTCTCAAACAGGAGGTCCTGGGGCAAGTTTTCTGGCTGCTTTACTGATCAGAACAAATGAAGTGTAATTGGCAGCTACAGGGTCCTTGTTCAAGAAATAGACTACTCAGTGACACAGATATAACTGCCAAGTTGCAGACTCTCCAGAGCTATGGTTAGATCCAGACGAAGGTCACTCAGCTGGATGCTTATCAATGCTCAGCCTTTTGGGCAAGTGGGGAAGAAGGCTAAGCTCCCGATTGGCCAAAAGCAAGGCCTTCCCAGGAATCTTGGCCACATGCCCTTGGTTGAAAGATGCTCAAATTAAATCCCATCTCTGTGCTATTTATTCAGCACATGGTAGTCCTCAGTACTGCTTGTTAGACACCATGAACTCTTGAAGCTCAGGGTGGGAATTCACATCCCATGTGGAGAGAGAATGGTACTTGCAGAACTTTTAGTATCTTTTTTTTTTTTGTTTGCCAAAGGTCTAATTTTTAAAGTGTCTGAACAGGTTTTGCTGCACTTGACTTTGTGAAAGCTCATTTACAATGCACTGATGGACTGACTCCCCCCCCCTCCTTCCCTTTTCACCTTGTGCTTTCAATGCCCCTTGCCATGGTATTGGGAAGCTGTGTGTTCTCTGCTAGGGGTGTGTGTGCAGGGGGGTGGGGTGTAACAAACACACGGTACCTTCTGAAGTGTAGTTCTTAAATACAACCAATGTTGAACAACAGAACTGTGTGGCTTTTATTTTGTGAGTGGCTGTGTAGGAGAACTGTATTGAGAACATATGCTTGTAAAGCTACCTTTCAGTCTTTCTAACAACTCCACTTGTGTTCTTTGCTGGTGAAAGCTGCTGGTCTCCAAAACTGCCTTCAAAACAGCAACCAGCTGTGTTACTCTGTGTCTTTTCAACTTTCTCCATTCTACTATTGTAAGCGTAAAAGGAGAGTTGGGAATAAGATGGTGTCCTTGAAACCTGCCTGCTGACCTGAATTGTGTCACCATGCTCTGTCACTGATGAGGTGATGGAGCAAACTACACAATCGAGTCTAACGAACTCTTATCAATTGTCAAGATTTTGGGGGGAAGCTTCTTCTGTAAGTTAGCAGCCTTGGGGATTGAAGTCCTCTCTACCTAATAAAAACAGGTTATTTTATGGTAATATTAACTCTACAGCAATCTTGACATCTAACCACCAGTGAAATGTTGGCTAGATCTGATTGAATGTCTAATGTGTAGTGAAATTGGGAAGAGTTGAATAGATATGAAGGATGTTGGGGGTGGGGGCAGGAAAGAGAGACAGATGCCTGAGGCTGGGCTGTTGCAATTGGCATTCTCTCCTCATGCCCTTGGGGGACAGAGTAAATGTGAAGGAAGTAAGAAAGACAAGTGTGTAAAGTCTCCCATGACCCTAGGTGTTCACCATCCTTGCTGTGCCTGCTGGGGTCATCATCTCTGAACACACTTGTCTCTGTTCCACTGAATTTAGTGGCCTGCTATGACTGATCCTGTAGATTTTGTGTTGTGCACTTGCCTCTCGGGTAACACACACAGATGGCACCACTAAGTTCAGAAGTGTCTCAGGTTGTGTAGAAGAGAAACAGGGATGAAAACTCTGTCATTTGAAAATGAGATCAGACTCTGAGATTTTTTTGTTGTATTTTTATTCTTTTTCTTGTTTTGTTATAGTACCTTAGGTCCCTTAATATTTTTTTTTCCCCACCTCATTTCTCTGTTGCTTGAAAAGTGTGATTTTTTTCCTAAGGAGAAGTCTCTTAATATTGGAAATCATTGCTGCAGGATCTTTACTGTGCAAAGAGAAGCTCAGGGGTTTTTTGACTGTTGCACTGGTTCGCCTCCTTGGTGCTCAGGGTCACACTTAGAGAAATTTGGAGTGATTGGGTCCAAGGTGAAGCCAACAGGTCAGGATCAGGCCAGGGCTGAGGAGGTATGAGACGCAGCTGCAGTGCAGAGGCAGAGCTGAGGGTGAAGGGGGACACCCTTGGCATCAAAGCAGCTCTTGAAGGAAAGAGGGGCAGGCCTGGGCCAAGACTGCTGCTTCTTTTGTTTGCAGGAGTTCTTATCAGTGAGCAAGCTGACCTTTAACACTGCTAACTGTGCTTTAAAGTCCTAGAATGAGGGTAGGGGTCTTGGCAATCTCCTGGCAGGTGTCTGTTGAGGCATGCTTCCAGTCCTGGACGCAGAGCCACATTGGCAGCAGGGGATACTCGCTTTGCCTGTGTGCTTTTACAAAGTGCTTTTCTTTAAGCCTTCCTTGTGCCACATGTGTGAGGAGCTTCCTTGCACTCTGGTTTATGATCTTCATCTTCTGTTCCTGTTTCGGAACAGAAATCACTTCTCCCATCAATGCCGTGGGAAGTCCTGAAGCCACCATCTTCCTTGGGTATTTCTTTGCATTGGTGCAGCCTAGAAGGAAAGGGAAGGATGCTGTTTCTGTGACAAACACATGTAAAGTAAGTTCTAATTACTGCCTCACAAAGTCAAATATTTGTTGCAAGCAGAGGACTAATTGTGGGGGGAGGGAGCGGAAGTCGAGGCTTTTGAAGTGTAAGTGGAACAGATGCCTGGACGCCTTGGGGAAACGCAGCTTTCCTCTACAAATCAGAGCTTTAAATTACAAGGCTTTTACCAACGAGAACAGTTGTGGGAAGTCGTCTGCTCTCATTTGCGTAATGGCTTCTGTCACTGGTGATTAGACACAGGATGAAGGAAAAGAAATTTGACAATTAGGAATGAGCGATCATTAATCAGAATCTTTGTTAGAAGGAGGAAAGGGGGGGAGAATATCTTACAAACAATGGAGACAGCCATTAGAGCCACAGTGAAGTCCACAAGATGCATAAGTGAGTGCTCCTCTTGCTCCACAGAGCCTACTCCACCTAGATACAGAGCAACAGCAAGGGTGGAGGAAGGCAGCTAGGCATAATCCTTCCAGACCTCATTAGTGATTCTCAACTATCTGCCTAGTAAGGGAGATAGAATATCTGGGAATCTTGTCATTGTCCCAGTGACACCTTGCACTTCCGTCTCAGTGTCTGGTCACAAACTGCTGGCAAAAACTACAGAAACAAATTGCCAGTCTCCCTTCTCCACACCTCGCATGCAGCCCTGTGGCTTCTAGTGTGGAAGGGAGAAGGTGAGAGTCTTGACTGGCATGCAGAAAGCTTAGGATGAGCAGCATGAAAGCAGTTCCAGGCTCTTTTCCTGATAATGTCATTTCCTACAAGAGCAAGGAGGAACCCTATGGACTGCATGACAGGTAAAGAAGAGGAAGCAGTGGTGACTTCTCTGCCTGTCATTTGCTGGCTTAGCTCATCATCCAATCACGCACAATCCAGTATATGCGTTTGTTTGGGGTTTGTGGGTTTTGATCAAATTTTTGGTATGTATGAAATTACGTGTTTTTTCTACATCTATCATTCAAAGTCCTGTCAGGTCAAACATTTTGATATAGTTTACATGAAGAGGTATTGCCTCTGATTAAATCACCAGTTAGAACTTGGGAGGGGTCATGACAGACCATTTGTGGGGCATATAATGTTGTTTGGTTCATCTGGAGACTTAAGCTTACTGGATTGTTTGATTTCAGTGGCAATTCCTGTCTTTGCAAGTCTGGATCATTCACTTGCGGTGAAGGTCTCCATAAGGGTGATTATTCTTTCTGAGACTGTAAATCAAAGCAGATCCTTAGAAAAGGGGAATGTTGCCTCATTCCCAGCTGGCTCTGAGCTCAGACAAACGATAGCAGCTTGAATTTTCAGCTTTTTCTTGCGGATAGTGTTCATCACAGAACTCAAAAATCAAAGAGAAAACAGTGGCTCTCAGGACAGAATCTAACAGGGCTTTTCATCCAGCTCTTATAATGACAGAAGTTAGGAGGCTCATTGGTCATATTACTTGGGCTGGGGAGATGTGGCAGGTAATAACTTCTATCCCCTCTTGAGCAAGTGAGAAGGGCTGCTTCTCATTCACAGTAGTGTGTTAAGTGCATGTTTACGTCTGGAGGAGTGCACCTCATGCTTTGTGTAGATGTAGTGGGATTGCTGTCAGAATTCACCTCACAAACGTGCAGTAAACCCTGAACAATCCCAGACTGACACAATTGGACATTGCCCTTGCTGTAGGAAATGTCACTGTGCTGGATGGCAGGAGCGCAGGTGTGAATTTGATCTTAGATTTCAGTTGTAGAGTTTTTTTCCCTGATTAGTCACGATTTGCCATTGAATGCCTTGACGAGGAGGACCTTTGAATATGACTTGAAACCTCTTGGGAAGCCAGGAAGGTAGGAGAGTGTACGCTATCCTGCGTGTAGGTAATCTGTAGGTTACAAGATCTGTTGCATGCTCTGTGCTCCTTGAGCTGCTTAAGCACTGCTGGCCTCGTGCAGTGAGCTGTGTGAGAGCTCGAGCTGAGCTGAAAGCAGCTAAAGGGGTGAGGTCAAATCATTTGCTTCTATAAAAGGACAGTTTGTGTGCCCACAGAGAGGGCACATGGGGTTACAATAACATTCAAGGGGGTAGATTCTGTGGAAGAGATTAGTACCACAGGCAATGGGCTGATTCTTCTCCAAGATCCCCTGCCAGGACCTCTGACACTCAGAAACTGCTCCTAACCATCTGTGTTTCATTGGGGTAAAATCCTCTTGGCAGCAAAGAATTACTGGTGGTGGTGGGTATTTGGGTCAAATACCAGCCACTATAGGCTGTGGAACTGGAGGCAAGGCATTGCTTGGCATTTGAGATAATAAGCTTCTGGTCTGTCAGCTCATGGAAACCAGAGATTTGTAGAGCTGAGGAGTCACAGGGCTATGTTACTTGAGTTGTCAGGTCTGACACTGTCCTTGTGGGGCAGACCTTAGTGCTCTTTGAGCCTGTCTTTGGGAGTGGTGCAGACCCAGCACGTGAGCAGGGGTTGGAACCTCCAAGTGGAGTTTGGGGTTCTGAAGAACTCGTTCATTTGTCGCCAGTTCACTCCAAGCACAGCCTGGGGCCTCTTGCTTCCAATTCTTCCCCAGCACAGAGGCAGGCAATCCTGTGTCTCCTGCTTTTGCTGTTTGTTTAGAGCTCTCTCCATCCCATCTGTCTTTCTCTCCTCCTTCCTCCCCTTCCTTTTCCTTCCCTCTCCCTCCTCCCCCTCATTCCCTGTAAGCGATTAATCATTTTGACAGGCTCGACGATGGCCTTTATTTCCTTGAGGCAGCCAAGAAATGTCTGTGAGCACCTTCTCTGACACCCCTCGTGTTCTCTCGCCAATCACATCAGCCACTTCACTTGGAGTGACACCACCAGAAATGTGGGGAAGGGGCTGGGGGGAAACTCCAGCAGAGTCAGCTGGGAAATGGGCAGTGGGGCAGCATCCAGTTGGGGTGCCATGTGGGCCCCCATTAACTGTGATGAATGTCATTTTGCTATAGCTTGAGTGTGTCATACTTTGCTCCCTCCCTCTCCCCCGGCTCCCTTTCAAATCTTGCTTTCAGTGCAAAGACAGTTGAGAAGAAATCAGGCTGCTCAGGAAAATACCAGCCTCCAACAGAGTGGCTGGAGGGAAAAGCTGTCAGAGAAGAAAGAAGAGCAGGCTGGGATTATCAGGGGAAAAAGAATGGGGATGATTTTGCAGATGGATATGGAAGTCTTCCTGGGAAAATCCCTTTTGTCTTATGCAGGAACTAACTTGCTTCTGAGTCTCCGTCATGGTTCACCTGGACTTCTCATTTTGTCATGAGGACGCCTTCCACTCACCTGCAGCCTGAGAAGATCTCAGGCCACCGTACATGTTATTGCAAATGCTCTACTGCCTACCTAGAATGAAATGGGATAGATCAGGGTGCACAATGTTCCCAAAAGGATTTTATCTGCTGTAATAATCAAGCTTTACCGCACTCAGTGTCTTCTCTTCATGGAACCAAGAAATGCTATACTTTCAGAGTTGTACTTTTTCCCCCTTTAGCATGAAAGCTGTCCACAGTGGGAACGAAGGGTCCAGGAAGAACCATTCTGCTTAAGGGCTCTGGGCTTGACTAGAGACCTTTTGAGCAGAGCAGCAGATTGTAACTAACATTTATAGAAGTGGAGAAGACAGTGAAGGAATGAAGTTGTAGGAGATGCACTAGAAATCAGATGAAATGTGAGGTAAAGGTCTTGGATAAAGTGGTAAGATACCCTAAGATAAGAGACTGGAAATAGTGACCTTAAGCATCCTTTCTAGTTTCATGTATTAAACAAGTTAATAAGCCTTAAGTTGAACCCAGAAGAGAGCGAATAGGCTGATCCTGGATGAAAGGTCCTAGAGTGAGGCTGCTCCAACCCTTTATATAGACCAAACAGCATGGTGGATGGAATGAGCTGTGCTTTAAAGTTATGTCTCTTGAGATGGGACAAGGCAGTAACACAAAGCCAAATCCCGAAGTTCAATGTAGCTTTGCCTCCAGGAGGAGCAGTCAGGCAGGTGATGGCTCCCAGCTGACTCTAAGAAGCTCATATTCTCCTACGAAACATCACTGCTCATTATTTGCCATGGAAGCTTGAGTTCTTGCCCTACATGAAAAGCATGAGAGTTTTAACATGTTGCATGGGTTCAGTGAAGGTGCTAAGGTAAAACCACAGTCTCATTCCTAAACATCTCTGTTGCTTGTTTTCTCCTCAAAAAGGTTGCTCTTCAGGCACACACCTCAAAGCTGATACAGACTAAGTCCCGAGGGAGGGCAATGATGTCATCTGGAATAAACACCTTTGCCTCTTGAGGGCTGACCAAAGCAGATGTTTAGAAGTTAGGAAGTCTCAAACAAAAGAGGAGTTAACAGGCGCTTTCCAGCAAGGCAGCATGTGCTCCCCCTGACAGACATACTGCTCCATGTCTTGGGAGTGACCTCTGCCAAGGTCATTGCTGGGTTTCTCTCAACCAGCATTTCTCTCAAGGAGATATTGATTTTGTGCTGCTGGTGCTAATCAGTGTTGTTGAATGAGAGGCTCTAAATGCTTGGCAGAACAGCAGTGGCCCTTCTTGGCAGCTAGGCTCACTGATCTCACTTGTTTTCTGCATACTTGTGCTCATGGGTCCAGGGTGTGGAACGTTGGCTTTGGCTTCCTGACTAGGGACCACTAACGGCTTTAGTGCCTCTTCTCTAGTGTGGGGTAGTTATGTTTGCTCCCATATGTTTGGTCAAGGATGGAAGTTGTTCAGTAGCAGCAGAAAATGGCCTGTCCCTGGACAGTTTACATCCATTAAGAGGTAGTAATGTTTCTTTCTTGGATATAGCATAAGAAACAAACATGGCAGAGGTCTTAAACAGCTAATCTCAGGGCTGAAGGTTTTCAGAGAGAATGTATAAAACTAAGTTCAACAAATTCGGTTAATGCTGCCTATCCTAAAAGCCTGTTTTAAATCATCAACAGACAGTGAAACTTAGGTCTTGAAGGGTTCCTGCCTGTTGTGAGCACATAAGGTTTTGTATCATGTAACACTGCAGTGACAAAATTTGTGTCTTTCCCCTCCCAAGCCATGATCAGCAAGCCAAACTCAATGCTCTCTGCTTTCCCTTTCTCTTTATGAGGCCAAACCATGGAAAGAGGAGCCTGACTGTGGGCAGCAGTGGGTTCTTGCTCTTGGTTTCATCTGTTAAATTCAATTTTGTTTGCCCAGAGAGGCTGCGATGTCTTCATCCTTAGAAATATTAACTTGATAGGCCAAGGACATGAGCAACATGATGTAATTTTATTTACTTTAAGCAAGAGTTTGAACTAGATGATCTCCCAAGGTCTCTTCCAACCTAAGTTATTCTATGCTCAAGAGAACTCATCAGCTGAAGTGCTGTATTTCATAAAGTGATTATATAGAGCCCGGAAAACCCAGGACGTAAAGGAAGTATCAGATTATTCTGTTTGTCTACG
Source organism: Serilophus lunatus (assembly GCA_013399895.1). NCBI lineage: Eukaryota > Metazoa > Chordata > Aves > Passeriformes > Eurylaimidae > Serilophus > Serilophus lunatus. The sequence continues at coordinate 421,622 of VXBA01001588.1, forward strand.
TAGAATCCTTTGTGGCAGGATGTTGTAGGTTACTTTCTTTGATCTCTATGGTTATAGAGCGTTTTCTCACCAAACTAGCACCATGTCTGTCAGCAGAGCCATCAGTAATGGGGGCTCAGGTAGATGGTAATGGACTGAGAGCTCCTTATCATTACACAGCAGATACTTGTCACTTCCACACAGTGAGTGTTCATACCCGGCAGTGGAGAGGGCGGGACATCACACAGCAAGGACTGCAGAACCAAAGCAGCATTGCCACATCAGCATAGTGTTGAGGCTCGGCTCGCTGCTGCAGCTGAGCTAGTGTTCTCTGCCCGGTGCTGTGCTGACCTGCTGAAAAAAATGAGCTTGCAGGAGAATGCCAGTGTTGCTGAGGAAATCATACTGCCTGTCCTCTCCTGGAAGGCTGTGGCCTGGTTGTACCAGCACTGTTCTAGCACTAAGCCAGCTGGAGTTAAGAGGACCCCTGTCCCCAGCCAGAGGCTGTCCTTCTGGCCATATGCTGTGATGAGGCAACAAGGTAACTTGCCTAGATGGGAATGGAAAGTTGTTGTGATCAGGAGCTGCAATCCTCAAAGTGGACAAGCTAGACTACTTCCACTTAGTTGAAGACTGAATAAGTACTTACCTTCACTTTTGGGGGTTCAGGATCTAATTTCAGAACTAGTCTGTGCTGCATGTTGTGCTGTTGCAGTCCCCCTGGATTTTTTTGGGTTCAGATGCTCAGCATCTGTGTAGTGGCCTGAGTCATTCCCCGTCTCCTGGAAAATCTTGGTTATTGGCAAGTATCTCCATGTTGTGCAGCTGTTCCAGACACATGAAGAACACCTAGTGCTTAATGGGAAAGCTGGAGCATGAGGTTAACTTTGCACATTCCTTTAGGTGACTGAGGAGTTTGTGTCCTTGGAAACTTCAGAATTGGAGGCTGGGTCAGTTGATTTTAGGAATCTCATATTTTGAAGTGCCCATCCAGTGGAGACATTTGTGTCTGGGCTCTGTCTGTCTGGGCTGCTCTGAACATTATGAATTGTGTTGCTGCTGTCTTTGCAGAGTGGATGAAAGTGTTTGTGGTAAAATGTAATCAAGTGGAAAATTGCAGTGCATATAAACACATATGGCACTCAATGACTGGGCATTAGGCACAGTGACTGCAGGCAAAAAAAATTATCTGTAAACGTTTCGCAGCAAGTTTCGAAATCTTAAAGAACAATAAGATATTAGCAATTTAATGGGGTGATTCAGCGAGGCAGCGATCCTTGGGTTGGGAGAACGAGGATGCATGCAGCTGCAGTGACAGGAGTGGCTGGGATTACTCAGCCAAGCTCAACAAGCTCCATCTCCCAGCACAAGACAGCTGCCAAAGGTTTCCTCCACATGGCAATGTGGCTGTGTTTGGAGAAGACAGCCAGGAGGTGGCCCATGAACCTTACCAGTGCCACCTTACAGCCTCCTCCAAGAGCCTGCTGTTTACAGCAGCATTTGGAAGAGGTTGTGTGTGGTCAATGAGGCAGAACTGATGGGCTAGGTGGATCAGGCCTGGCTCAGGTTGGGAGCTGTGGAGGCACTGCAGGTCAGTGGCTGGCTTGGCCTCCCAGAAAGGGAGCGCTGGGTCTCGTTCATCTCCTGTGCCTTTGGGCTCCATCTGCTTATGCTGCCCAGCATAGCACCTTTCCAGACACTGCAGAGCACACAGCAGTCCAAATCCTTACTCAGGGCAACTATTTTGTACCTTGCCAAGGAGCTCTGTCATCTACTGGAACTGCACTTGAATCTTTGACATCTAATACCATGGGACTCTGCCTGAGCAAGTTGTCTGTCTCCAAACTTCTCACTTTGAGTCTGCTGCTTACAGGGGACATGCCAGCATGTAAAAATGTTTTCTGAGTGACAGAAGTAGCAGAAAGATGTTTTTCTTCTCTTGCTGTATGCTGACTCCCCTTTTTCTGACAAGGAAGATTACCTGTGAGTGGGGGGAAGAAAGCACCTCGCCAGTGTCACCTGATTGTACTTTTTCCAAGGGACAGAGGAAAGCAGCTTGAATCCTAGATGGAATATAGCTTTGGTGGCTCTACTGACTACGCTGAGGTCCTGGATCTGGTAGACAAACTTGCTCAGCAGTTAGGGAGGGAACTGCTTCTGAAGGAGAGAAGAAGGCACCAAACGAGAAAATCAAGGATGTTGGCAACTTGGTCCAAAAATCAGCAAAGCCTGGCTGATTCCAATCCTCTCTGAAAGAAATCTTCTCAAACTAATCTGTGACTAAGATCTACCTAAATGAAATAAAAATAGACAAAATTAGTATTTCTGGGCTGTAACTGCTTTCCAGCAATGTAAGGAACACAGTGGGGCCCTAAGCTGATGTGAGTAGAGTAGTAGGTTCTCTCCAGCTTTCTGCACAGGATCTTTAATTTTCATACTGCATCACACACAACTATGAGAACATGCCTTTTCTTGGGTTCAATCTTGGAAACTAGACCCAAGTACCTGGATCATTAACAAAAAGTAACTTGGGTGAGATTAGAGGCATGCAAGTGATGATGGACTGGATTTTGTTAAGACACTACCATACTTGCATATTCAGTTCTGAATAAAATTGGTGAGAATAGTGGTGGGAGAAGCTTTTAATGAATTGTTATTAAATAATCTTTTTTTCCAGTACATGTTTTTATCCACTTAAGAAATTTAATCTTATATCCTTAAATGTGGTATATTAGAAAGAAAGAATGTATTTCTTATGTCACATGCTGGTTTAGGGATTCATGCTATTTATATCTATAAGCATTCTTGCTCTTTCTGATACATGAATACCATAAGGAAGTCATTGTCCAACTAGCAAACCAAGCTGATGAGGCATGCCTGGCACTATTGAATACAGATGCATTTACCTACAGAATTCTGCTTTTTAACCATCAGATGAAGTCAGGATTGTTCAGAAAACAAAGGATTCTGCTGTGGTCAATTTCAAATGCGAAGTGCTTCTCAAGACTTGTCCCTTTCAAAGTGCTCTGCATTTGCTTGAACTAGCTTCCTGCTCTACTACCTATGGACTGTAGCTTGTTTCCAGCTTCATATTTTCTCTGGGTATTTCCATGCTTCTGCAGCACTAAATCCAGTGGGTTCGAGCCTCCCTTCCTCAGATGAAAAAAAATTATTAATCCCTATCCTTTGCTTGCTTGATCTCAACAAAGCCTTTACCCACCCACCTACCTCAGCTTTCTGCTGAGAACACCAACTCTTACCCCCCTGCCACCTGGGAGAGAGGATCATGTCTGCTGGGATTTGGGTGGTGATATAATGTGCAATTTCCACAGGGAAGTGCAGGACTATAGAAGAGTAAGGCTTTCTCTTTCTGGCTACATTGATATCCTCACTCCCTGCTACTATTTGCCCTCTTCTCCATCCATCCATGACTCCTCTTGTAAGCCTTGCATCCATGGTTTATCCTCAGGACCTGCAGACCACTCAAAGCTCTCCACTGTGATTTACGTTTGCTTCAAGTTCCCTGGATTTCAAATGCATCAGAAGTTGTTTCATCCATCCTGCCCTAGAGCTGGAGTCAGATCAGGCAGGAAGCCCCCAGGTGAAGGGATCACAGCTGTGGTCCAGCATTGAGAGGATTCAAGTGCAAATGGAAGTAAATGTGTGATGGCTGGATTTTCTTGGAAGTGTTTATTATTATTATTTGTTTGCCTGAGACATGCATTGGCCTAGCTAGAGATCTGGATGTCTGGAATCAGAGGGGGCTTCTATATGACCTCTCAGTTGTGGCATTGCCCTTCAGCATGGGCAAATTAACAACAGGCTGAGGCAGGACCCTGCAATTGTGAATTTATGTGTACCAGTTTCTTCAGGGATTTGCTGGGAAAATGCGGGAGAGTTAGGAGAGCCTTTGCTGAACTGCTTACAAGGATGAGGTATTTCCGAGGAAGACTAATAGAGGAGGAGCTTTATGATTCCCAGTGGACAACTGGTATCTGCTCCTGGTCCTGAAGTGCAGCTAGGTCCTACCTGCATTTGCAGCTGCTCCTGTGCCCAGGGATTACAGTATAGTTTCTGTCACCCTGGTCAAGGTCCTTTGGAGGTGACACATGGGTCTTCCTTCTGTATTATGACCAGAGGAGGGGAGAAAGTTCATGAGCAATTGTGTGAGAGATTTTGTAATTAGCTGGTGAACCAGAAGACTGCTCTCTTTCAATAGGTACAATCACCTCCACTGCTCACGTGACTCGAGCACTCTCCTGAGACAGGCAACTGATGGTGGCGTCCTTTATGGAGGTCAAGAGCAGAAAAATGATCCTCTTGCTTGCTGTAGCAGGTGTTTTGATGCTCAGATAGGCAAACTAGAAATGGTAGGGTTGATAGAGTGCTGGCTGTTGCTGTGACAGATTATGAAGCCACCTGAGTCACTGTCCCATTGTCCCCACCCACATGGAGGCTATGGTACTGGAGGCAGGTCTGCCTGTCACACCTGAAAGAGTTGTACAGCTCAAGCACAACCAGGGAAAGAATTTAAGTCAAGAAGCAGCTGTTCATTCACTTGGTGAAAGCTTGTGGGTAACTGAGAAAATTCTCTTGGTTTCTTTTGTCTAAACCTCTCCTTCCCAAAGGGTCTCCTGTCAGGGTTTGAAGGCACTGGGACAGAAAATCTACTGCTGCTCTGATGAATTTGCTCCAGAGGTGAAAGGCTTCCATAATTTCATATAAAACCCATCACTGAATCTCATTTTTGACCAAAATTTGTCTGAGTTTACTACAGGTTCTTTTCTTTCTCTGTCAGCATCAGGAACATGTATGGAAAGGTGTGCACTCCCCTGGTCCCCTGTTATTCAAGTTGCCTTCGATCTCTGGGAGCTGCTCCAGATGTTGTGCTACTTTTTCTTTCTTTGGCCTGTTGCAGCCCTTTACTGAACAGCAGTCAGACCTCACTGTTTGGCCTGGCCCATTGTGCAGGAGGATCTGCCATCAGGCTGGCTGCTGCCTTTATCCACGCCTGCAGCCTCTGGTGATACAATGACAACTTGCCGTTGCCAAAGTGACTCTCCAGTTCTATGAGGGTCCCTTCTCTCCTCAGGAACAGCTATGATGAGCTCTCTCTTGATGCAGTGGCCAAGGTTTGCTGTCACCTCTGGCACTTGCTGTACAGCTGTCAGACTCTTTTCCTCCTTCCCCAGCAGGACAGAACTGCTGATGCTGGGACTGCCTCTTGCGTCCAAGAGACTGGATTGTTGTTGCTGGTTTATTAGATGTTGCTCTAGAAAGACTGTCAAATACTGGTCTTGCATTCAAGATACATCCAGACAATCACTGACCAGCAGTTTCCAGTCACTGGACAAACGTATCTACTTAATGGATGGCTCTGCAAGCACCCATGCACACTGGGACAAGAAAAGAGCAGAGGGTGGGCGGGCAAATTCCCAAGTTACAGCCCTGCATGAGGGTTACAGTGAAAGGTGGTGGCTGTGGTGGGATGTGAAAGCCTGCAGGATCTGACAGTGGCAGTGCGTTTCAAGTGCTTAAAGGCAGCCGAATAGTTGGTTATTGAGTAAATAGGGAGCCATCCTGTGGGTCTGAGACCTAAAGGAACCAAGTTTTGAAGTGTCTGGACTGTGCTCAAGTTGTGGGACAGCGGTGCTGCTGAAGGTGTCTGAGCTAAGTGGAGGGGGAGAGCAAAGAAAAAGCCCTCTTAAGAGGAAGGCAGACAGACAAAACTACGTTCCTCCTTTGTAAGAAAGGCGGCGAGGGAAGGGACCGGCAGCTCTCGGGGCGTGTGGCAGTGACACGGGGCGATGTAAGCCTGGGCACAGCCGCAGACGACCCGCCGGGAAAGAGGCTGGGTCCCGGTCCTGTCCCGGAGCTGCCATGTGCTGCTGCGAGATGGCCACGGCGTGGAGCCCGCGCTCCGTGCGGAGCTCCGCGGGGCTGCCAGGGGGGACAGGGCTCCTGCGCACCCTGCAAGGGAGGATGCTCGGTCTGCAGAGGGGCCTAAGCCACTTCAGGACTTTCAAGCTGAGTTAACAGGGGGGGTCAAAATCCTTATTCTGAACTGTGGTCCCTTAGGAACATCTTTCCCATGAAAATCCTTTATCCTGGCACAGAGTCCTGACGTGTCAGATGCACCAGCCATGAATCTGAATCCAGTTTCAGCCTGTTTGGAACATATCTGCTAGATCTGGATTGGGTTTGCCTCTTCTAGACCATACATAGAGGTGCTGGGGATGTATATGAGACCAGGTACCTGTGCCTGAACATTAGCATTGTAGGAAGGTGCTGTCTGCTGGGCTACATGCTGTACAATTACAAGCATATGGTGCAAGTCATATTTTCATTGTGCCACATATGTTGTCATATACCAACACAAATCTGCTGAAGTCTGTGTATACTCCAGTCACACTGCTGGGAGATCTTGTATGTGTGAACAGCAGTGTTGGTTACTCCCATTTCCCTTACCATTTTTTCCCCCACTACCATAAAACAAAAGAAAAATTCTCCCCAGTTAAAATCTGCTTCTCTAGCAGGTAAATCAACTCCTCCTGCCTGGCCTGTTTTCCATGGCTCACATAGCTTTGCTTCTTTACCCCACTTGCTGCTTTTCTGTCTTTCCCTACACTAGAAACAACACTGGGGTGCACCTCACCTCAGCTTGGAAGGACCTCGCTGTACTCACAGCTGTCTATCAAACAGCTCCAGCAGGCTCTGGATACATTGAGCTCTGCTGTGATGCCTGCCTGTCCAGAGGAAAGGTGGAGGGTCAGACGACCTGTGACGCCCCACTGAAAGGGGAGGTGATGCTCTAATTCCCATGAGCATTCTCTTTGGTGCAGCGTGGGTTCTTGTCCTGCATCCTCTTTTATACCACAAGCAGGGTTGGCACAGGGGCCTGAGGCCGCTCTGGGTGTTCCTTGCCCCACTTCCCCCGGTCCAGACCCAAAGCAGCGAGCTGCCTGCCTTTTTCGCCTTGCTCTTCCTTCCGGCAGGAGAGGGAACAGCCTGTGCCTTGTCTCTCCGCAGGAAAGGATGCGAGCGCGGGAGCTGCGGGGCCGGTGCGGGGTGCGGAGCTGCAATGTGCCCGCTGGACCCACGAGGGCAGCAGAACACTGCGGAAGGAGCGGGCTCAGCGCCGGGGTGGCCGCGGGTTGGTGACAAAAGGGACCTCAACTCGGGTCTCTTCACGGGCTGGGGGACGGCTGCCTGAGAGGCTCAAAAGATACCGCGGGAGGGGTCCGGCACGCTGCCTGCCTCGGGAACGAAGGGTCCATTTCTGACCCCTCTTGGGATCAGGGCTTTCCCCAGGCTTGCCCAGGGTCTATTTTGCATGTCTCAGATTTTGGATGGTGGGAATGGGGCAGAGATGCCAAGGGGATGGATCTAGAAAACTTGCATAACACTGCTGTGCCCTTGCCCTGGCGCTTGTTGGAGCACTTCTGGGTCTGCCCTATGCTGTACGTGGCTTTCACGACACTCACCAAGCATCACCCGTATTTCTCATGGCTTAGAGAAGCTTGAATGCCCTTTTCAGTGCACCCAAGATGGAGAGCATCCTGATTCTGGCCAGGTGGTGTGGTGTCGTGGCCGAGCTTATGCCTTTCTTCTCTTCAAGCAAGACAAAGCCCTCCAGGTGGAAACAAGAGGGAGTCAAGGATCTCTTGAACTCGTCAGTGCAGCCACACAGCTCTGTTTCTCCAATACTCCTGAGATTCGGGGGTGCCAGCAACTAAGGCAAGCTCTGACCTAGGCTGCAAATACAAAGCCCCAAATAAAGCAAAGCAGTGCTGCGAGGAGCTCATACCTTTTTCCCTGCTAGTTAGGTACCTACCAGAAAAACCAAGCCATACAACAGCTGCAGCAAGTGACTCAGGGACCCAGACAGCACAGCCAGCCACTGCCATCCTAGACCTCTGCTCACCAGGTCTGTGCTCCTAGCCCTTCTCCGTACCCCCTCCCTTTCCCTCCCTTCCAATCCTCTTGTACTGTTTTCTTGGCAAGGGTGCTGGCTCTCAGCCTCAGCACCTCATGTGCCCTATTGATAGCTGGTAATTTATGTAAATCTCCTAATATATGGATTCTGGGATCAGGACAGAGGGTTTGTGTGTGAGATGAGATTAATATGTTTGCAGATTCTCTCTGCAGAGAATGAGAGAGGCAGGCAGGGCTGGGACGTTCACCCTAGGTCTCTATTAGTACCTCTGCGTGCACCCACCGTGCCTGGTCTCTGCCTCCCCATGGCTGGCAGTGCAGGGGACTCTCCCTGCTTTGGCCACTCTGGTCACGCACAGCCAGCCTTGTGGGCCAGCTGTCCCAGAGAAAGCCCATTTCTGGGAGCCCACAACGAGTCTCGTAGTGGTTTCTGTCTCTGACTGCTCCACCAAAGTTTCAGCATCTCCAGAAGGTGGCCAGGCTGAGCTGTGACAAAGGCCGCTGCGGCTTCATGATTGTGTGGCCCCCTGAAAGTGCTGGAAAACTGTGGCTCAGCTTTATTCTGCCTGTGACAATTCAGGACAACGAAGGCTGCTTGTAGCCACTAGCCCCATGATGCAACTGGGGCTCAGCCTCTCTCGCTCCAGGTCAAAATCAGGGATGGGAGCAGGTATAAGGAGCAGGGCACGGACTGGGGGGACCAGCATGCCAGCGGGGTATTGGAGCACAGAGCACTAGGCAAGGGGAAGATGGTGAGCCCAGCGCCTGGTTTGATGACCACACACTGAGCTGATGGTGGTGGGCTGAGGCAGGAGACTGCCACGTGTCACTATACTGTCCCTCCTGTGGACAGCAGTCTCTTTGGTGAGAGATGCTCCATCTACACCCATCCTTGTTCAGGGCTGCGTGCCTTACCCGTGCACATCTCTCGGATTGGCAACAGTGCTCGATTGTCTGGGTTCAGTGTGGTGCCACGCCCATGGGTTAGAAGGGAAGGCAGAGCCCTTTGAAGCACGGTGGGGACGGAGAAGAGCTGGGGACCTGGGCAGCAGATGGTGGGGAAGGAATCCACCCTCAGAGTCAGATGTTCCTGAGGATTTCCCATTCTACATCTGACATTCAGAAACCAGGAATCCTGCTGATGGATAGGATTTGATGTGGTGGAGTATATTTCACACTGTGTCATTTATCCTGGTGCTGCCTCATGTGAAATGTCAGCCAGCCAGGAGCTTTTCTGATCGCTCTTTGAAGTACTGGTTTCTGATAAACTCAGGAGAAGAATGGTTTTATCCGACCAGGTCAGGAACCAGGAGTGGCAGCAACTTTTCTCCTCTCTGCGCAAGGTTACTCAGTAGGACCTGCCAGCTCAACCTGACATACTCAGGGTCACAGCTGAGGCCCTGCTGCCATTCCTGCCTCTGGTGTAACCCTGCTTCTTTTTGGGCTGTACAAACCCCTTCCTGCCACCCCATCTCTCTCTCTCAACGCTCCTCATGCTCCCTCTGCCTGCCTGCATCTGGATTTGCTCCCAATGGTCTTCTTAGCCTTTGGAGGAATATTTTTAACTCTCCTGGGGTTGCTGCTGTTGACAATGGAAATCTATTGTGTTTTATGTGCCTGGAAAATGAATTTCCATGTCAGAAGAGGAGAGCAATTACCACAAGCAAGAGAGATCAAATTGGGTCTTTAAAAAGAAAATAAAGTTCAGATCTTATCTGATTAATGAGATTTCTTCCAAACCTTAACAAATCTTAATTACAGTGACTCTGCTGGAAGGGATGAGGTAAAGCTAGGATTGGGGGCTATCTAAACAGAACCACTCTCTTCCGAGCTAGAGTACATCCCTGCATGAAAGCAGCAGGGATGGCCATTGAGTGCGGAAAGCTGCTCAGCTGGAAATCGGCAAGGCAGGATTCTCCATGGAGCCTGAGCAGCTCCTTCCCCAAAGGCTCACAGTGATGGGGGAGAGCCCCACCAGCTCTGACCAGTAGTGAGCCTGCTGCTTTGCTCTGTCCCAGATCCTGGCATCCTTTTTGCTTCAGACCCCTCTTTGCTTCTATAAATCTTTCACTTTTATTTTTTTAACTTTCTGTAAAAATTATTCAATTGTCAAGGAATATTATTCTCACTTTCCTTATTTTTTAAAATAAGCTTCCAACTTAAAAATAAGCTGAGTGGTGCTAAGTTGTTTATTCAATTTAAGCTCACAAAATATTTTCCAGTGATTTGACTGGACTGCCTGTGGAACACAGGCCAGAAATTTTCCCCCCATTCCTCCTCTATTGAACACAATTGCTTTCGTCCTGAATGAATACGAGCCTTGAGCTGAAAATTTTCAGAAAGGGAAACTCCAGTGCTTCCTGTAACAGCCTGCTCTGATGGTTAGTCACCCTGACTTCCTTGGACAAAATAAAACAAAATTTAAAAAGGTCCGGTACTTTATTTTTAATTGGGACTAGTCTGGCTTCAGCATTTTCCCATTGTGTCTTGTTACAGCTGGTATTTCTTTTCTAGGAAAAAATTTAGATGCAGGAAGCAAGTTACCTCTTGATCTTTTTAATAATATAAATAAATGGTTACTTTTAAATCCTTGGTGTAGTACATTTTCCCCCCAGTTCTGGGTAATGTTTGGGGTTCTTCAGTCCTATCATCAGGGAACAAGCTGAGACAGAAAGAGGAGGACACAGAAACAAGTCCAAACCACTGGAAAATCAAACACTCAAACCCTCCCTCCTCTTTGTCTGTATGAATACATTGTTTCCTTTCCCATTGTCTTTGGAACAAATTTGGAAAAATATCACTCATCTGAAAGATGTTTTCCCAATCTCTATAATTTTGGACTAATTATTAATAGCTATTTCCAGAGATGGAACTGGCTGTCAGCATTTGAGTGAGGGGTAAAACAAAACCAGATCTGTGTATTTAAGCAGATGCAGATTTCCAGGGTATCAGTGGAAATTACAGGATGAGTTCCGGAGTGCTCGAGCCTTCCCTCTCCGTGCTGCGGCACAGAGCCCGGCTGAGGCAGTGAGCGAACGGGCCCCGATGAGAGTTTGTTCTCCAGTCAGCTCTGGAAATGAGGCAGCCCAGGAAGCTGAAGTCGTGTGAGAGAAGCAGACACAGCAGGATCTGAAAAGGAGGAAAGTAAGGCAGGTACCAATGGTGCACATGCATCCTCTAAAAACTTTCTGCTGCTGGACTCCTAGGATGTCTACCTAGTACGTTTCCAGCTTAAACTGCTAGGCACAAATTTTGCTTGTGTCCCTTCTCTATTCAAGATTTTACCCTCTCTTCTCAGTCCTGCAAAGTTTCAAAATGTGTAAATAATTTAAATTATTTTTGCCTCATTTCCACTGTCTGATACAATTCTCATCTGCCTGTCTTGTTTGCCTGATTTATGAAGGTTTGGGGCTTTTTAGGCATTGCCTCCATTTTTACTAAGGGAAAGTATTTTTTCCTCACGATAAATTTTGTTTTTACTGCCAGCTTTTTCCTCAAGACCCTGATTTGGTGAAGCCCCTCTACAGTTACTCCGCTTCAGGCATGTCCTTAAATCTTCTCAGAAGAAATGGTCTTGGGCACAGAATTAAATTAAATACTTTCATAAATCGAGAGTACAATCTTCAGCACATATCCAAACTTGCCCTGCTCCTAGCTGTGATTACATTAGCAACATTTAATTTCTTTCAGCAGGAGAGCCACAAATATATTTAGACAAAACTGTTGTTTTCCCTCAGTTTCTTTACACTTTGCAATGAAAGCTGCTTTTTGCATTTAAAAATCTCCCCTAGTATTAACAACTTTAACTGTTAAAAAAATCAAAGAGCAAACCCTCAAACCATCAAGATTATAAAAATAACATAGTTGAGATTCTTGTACTCTCTTTCTGTTTTAAGGGGATGTGTTCATCACATTTTCAAGTCATTCTTTGCATTGTCTGAGGTTAGAAAGTTACTTTTTAATGGAAGGCTGAATTCCTGATCCTAACATGTGCTCTTTTTCTTCTCATGCCTCCTTCTTCCCCACTCTGTGCACGTTATTTTGGCTGGAAGGATCTAATTTCCGCCTGTGATACCGCTCTCCTAAGGCAGTGCCATTGGGTTAGGAGCAGGCAACCAGGCACTAAGACTCACCAAGTCAGTGTGAATCTATAAGCAGAGCCTGGCTTGACCATGCTGACTCTTCAAAAATCATGGGCTTGATCCCCATTCACCCTTCACAGTTGCAAAACTGGCTTAAAAATCACCATGTTAAAAAAAAAAAACAAAACGGAATTAGCAAGTGGCTTCTTTTCTGATGCCATTGTGTTGTGGAACAGCAGGCCAGCTTTCAAGCTTTTTGCTGCATCCACAACAAATAGTTATTTCTTAAGAAAAAGGATTAAAAAAGTCTGCTCAGAGCTTTGCATATAATCCTATGACTCCAGGACCCAAGGCTTTGAGTAATATCAAAATCGAAATAAATTCTCCCTGTGAGAATCATAAGAATCTGCCAAATTAGTTCACAGGGGTAAACAAACAGCCAAATATTAGTATTCCACACTAAGAGCTAAATCCTATAAGTGGGGCCAGGGTTGCACATGGATTATCCTTTTATAGTTCAGGCATGGATTTACCAAGGGGATTATAGGCCTTCCCCTCCTTACTCTCTCTTCCTCCCCTCCATCCCTGGTGTTGCCCAGTGCTGCACACTCCCACTGCACCGTACAGTTCCTCCCACTGCCCCAACACTCTTCCCTGGGCACAGGGATGCTTCTGCCCCCTTGCTCCTCCACCCCAAGTACCCCAAGAGCAGGAGCAAGTAGTCACCCCCCGGCTCAAGGTGACAAAAGCAGGACTAGGAGTGATACAAAAGTCAGTTGGTCCCAGGTCCTGAATGGGAGCAGCTTCCCTGGGGGATGGGCGATTAGTCCCCAGATGTCCCAACCTCAGGGATAATGACAATTCAAGCTGACACCCTGCTTCAGTTTTCCTTCCCTACTGGTCTGATAGTGCAGTCCTGATGGCTTGTCATTCTTAATATCCTGCACGCTTCCACTGAGTCCCTCGGAGTGTCGGAAGGCTTTGATTTTGCCCAGGGTAGTTTGCATGATGCTGAGGTGCCACATACTTACAGATTTGATGAACTTATTCACTTCTTTACTCTCTTTCTTCACTGTATGCACATATATATCTGCATGTGCATGCACAATTGCAGACACATTATTAAGATAAACATAGGTATTTTTTACTGAAATTTTGCTGCTCTTTTTAGCAGAAACAATTCTGCAATATCATTTGCTTGCTCTGATACTTTAATTGTGCATTTTTAAAATTATTACTATTATATAAAAGTGCCTAGTGTTCTGTAAGACACAAAATACATATAATCTTTGTCATGAAGAGTGCATAATCAAAACAAAATACACAAAGTAGACAGGGCTCCCTGAGAAGCACAGAGGAGTGAAGATTAGTCTTGTTTCATTTTTATAAATATATTGCTAACATTATTGGGTAAGACATAGACATGTTTTCTTCTTTTTCCACTTCCATCCTCCCATTTATTAATTCTTCCCTCCCATTCAAACAATAGAATTATGATGCAACATGAAATAAAGCCTGGTTTAGGCTGTTGGCCCCGATTCAACAACCCTGAATCCCATCCTTGCTTGCCAGCGCTCACGTGCTTAAGATTTCTCTGTATTGGTGTGTTAGATCATGCAGTCTATTGACAGCTGCCCTTTCGCTTACAAATGAAACCGACCCTAAATCAATAAGAAAAAAGTGTTATTCTCCTCACCTGTTTAATGCCACGGCTGTGGGTTGCTGTAAGATTTGTAAACAAGCTGCTGTCTCCAGGGAAAGCTGTAAGACAAAGAACACCTTCCCTACCAAAGGGATTGGGTGTTCTGTGTTTACATACAAATCACCTTCTGGGGCTTTTGTTGGTGGGCTCCAGAAATTTGCTGGGTGGACTGACAAGCAGGGGCTATTGTCTGGTGTACTTCTGCCTGATACACAGCCCCAGCTCTTTAAACAGGCACTTGCAGCTTGACCACACTTTTCATCATGGCACATTTTAGAGAGAGTCTCCATTTTGGTAATAAGCATTTCCAAAATAACTTTTTTTTTTCCTCTTTCCTCCACACCTATATTTACCTCTCCTCCTAATGGTTTTAAGGATTTGAGGCCTGTAAGCACAATAGAAGTCTGTAATTCAGAGGAAATCATGCATACAGTCCTGTACAAAGGCAGTGGAATAGGGGTTAAAGTCAGTGCCCAACAAAATCACGTGCAGGTCCCTTGGAGTGGAAGAACTGTCTGGCTGCAGCGGGCTCACCTGGCTTTTGGCTGACAGATGTAACCACCTTTTCTTGGCTGTGTGACCCAGGTCCGAGTCACTGGATCTGTTCTATGGCTCAGATTCCTAGCTGGAAGATAGAGATGCTTTATGAGGTTAGGGCAGTTCACGTGCACGGAGGAAAAGTAACTAGCAGTTGAGATAGCTTCCTCATGTTTCTCATCTTGGCATCCTTAATTGCTTGGACTTCACTGTTTTCATCTTCCTGGATAGTGTCAGGAAGGACCTCTCCCATAGGCAGCAGTTGCAGAGGTTTTGAGGAGATGGCTGGAAAAGGGTGCTAAGAGGGCCCCAACGGGTATCCTAAAGAGGGAGGAGGACATTTCAGGAAGGTGCACCACAAAATGCAGAGACAAATCCAGGATGTTACCATTTGAACTATTCCAGCACAGTACAAGGAAGCTCCTGTCCTGACTGTGGAGGTGTGAACACTGGCCATAACTGTGCTCTGCGGTGGCCTTGGACCAGACACTTAATCCTCTCTGTGCCCTCTTTCCCTTTTGTTGCCTGCCCTGTTGGTCAGCATTTTGGGGCAGACACGTTCTCTCCTTTGGCCATCCATGGTGTTCAATTGCTACTGAAACAACTAGCGGATATTTTTGGCCCAGGGTCCCCTCCCTCCTCCTCCAACCAGAGTAACAGTGAGTCACATTGCTGGCATGCCATGGTCATGATTCAAACCTTACTGATGACCCACATTTGCCTCTGCACCCAAGTTGTGTCCTGCATCAGACCAGTCACTTCAGCAGGGGGCTTTGGCTACTGCCCAAGCGAATTAGATCTCAGACTCTGTTGGTCTGATGCTGAAATTGGGACCTTCTCCCTGGGGGTATCTACACTGTCACGGCTAACCTGTCCGGCTGCCTGTTGTTTTTGCCCATGCACGGTTTCATTCCCAGCACATTATTTTTCTGAAACTGATACATCAGTTTTAATTAGTTAGGTTTTCTCTTTCTATTGAGAGGAGCCTCTTGCCTTCAAAGACCGACTTTCAAACATTAACTCTTCTAAATGTTTTCCCCCCACATGTGAACCCCTCCCCATCCTGTCTTGTAAATTACTTTTAGCAGGCAGGTACTTAGTGTGATAAATTCAGGTTAGTGTCTCCTTAAGTGTATGTATGTGTGTGCACGTGATCTCTGTGTAAAGAAGGAACAAAATAAAGTTGTATCAAGCCATAAATTACTGCTTCAGCATCATAAATTGCCAAGGAAAAGCTCCATTTTTGGACTTTTCTTTCAACTAAATAAGATAATTAATGTAAGAGGAAAAAAATGGGGGAGACCTTATCCCTCCCTGGAGCCCTTTGCCTTGATGTTTGGCTATGAAACTCTAAGGTTGCAGTGGGGTGGAAATTTCAGTTCTGGAGTGGAGGGCAACAGCAAACGAGACAGAGATCTGGGAGGGTGGGGGTCATGGGGACGGGCAAGTGTTTTCATTTTGCCAGGGCTGTGGGAGGGACTCTAATGCGGGCTGTGACCCTATTTAATAAAATGCCTAGGAAAGCAAGGGGCCAGGAGGGGGGGCGAGAGGGAGACGCAGTGGCTGAGTCTGGCAGGAGACTGTCATGAGATGAAAGTGTCCCTTCGTCCATTCCTTCCTCCCTCTCTGCTGTCAGCACTTTTTAATGTCAAACAGTGTGAGTGGTTGATGGGGCTAGCTTCTGTCTCATCATATGTACTTTTTTTTTTCACTTTCCCCAGAACTTCAGCCAGATGAATTCACTGCTTGGGAGCAACTAGAGAGCGGTGCGGGTGGCCCTGCAGGCGTCCTTTTCACTAGGAGCTTGAGCTGAACTTTTTTCAAGTCTTTCTCTGAGGCAAAAGCTTGTCAGGGAATGTCTCCTTTCTGCCCTGCCACCCTCAAGTCCTAGACCACCCTGCATGTAAAGCTGGTCTTACAAAGCTTCCACTGAGACTAGTGTGGGCATCACACAGTGAATACTGTCCACAGGATAATCTGGTCCCTGCACACTGCACTGAATTTATGGAACTTGGGTGTCTCTCTGGTCTCTGCCACCAGCCTGTCGGGAGACACTGGCTCATCCATCATGCCGTGCCTCAGTTTCCCTGCCTTTAAAATAGGGATAATGATGACTATTTTGATGAACTTGGAGATGTATGAAAAATGCAAGGTAAGAAACTGTTGCTGTTATCAGGTGTGGTAATTTGTAGGTGAGCTAGTACTGTACAGCTCGTAATAAGGTGGCTGGCCTTGCTGGGACTATGGCCAGAGGGCTAGGTGACCCTGGTGCAGCAAATGGTCCATAAGCATTGCCACAGTCACTATACATGTGACATCAAGCTCTGCACATCTCTGCTGTGGCTGTGAGCCTCACTTGGCAAGGTGAGCGACTGGGGAAGTGGGTTCAATTTTGATTGCCTCATGGTATTTCAGAAAGCCCAGAGATGCCAGCCATCATGGGTGAAGAAAATTCATCTTTCTATCGGAGCTAGGTCACAAGACCCCCAAGAAAAGTGATTTCTTCAGTTTTGCTGATGGGAGCTACCTGATTAAAGTGTGACAAACTGATTGCTTATGGTCACGAACCTGAGCTATGCTACGTTCTGCAGCTGCAGGTGAGGGTATATTTTGACACTGATGAAATGAAACCATCACCTTTTTGTCAGTTTAAGCTCAGGTAACCCAGCATAGGCAATTGCACTGTCTGTCATTTGTCCCTTTGCTTGCCATAATGTTTAACCTACCTGTCAGTGTCAACCATATTTGACACAAGGACAGAGCCCACCCAACTATATTGTGCCTGCAAAATGTCTTTAAATTAAAGATAGGGTAAGGAAGCGAGATTCCCTTTGATGACAGGAACAGGACTATCCTCTCTTCTCTGCTGGCCAGCCACCCTTCCATGCCCAGTGGCCAAACAGCACATGGCTTGGAGCCAATGACAGCATGTAAGCTGAGGGCCCTTCTTGGGCAATGGGAGGTACTAGAGAAGTTATCCCCTGTAGTTATTGTAGTGGCAATGGAAGGAGAGCAAAGGAATGAGGACACAAAGCCATCAGAAAGCCAGTTTCAGTCCTGTCAATCCCACGACTTGCTTTGAATTATCTTTTTTATATCTATGAAAAATCCTGCATCTCCTCTCTGGCCTGGGTTGCTTGAATGAGACAACATAAAGCTGCAAATAATTTTCTATCTGGAAAGGTGCAGATGGGAAGAGGGGGAAGGCTTTGGCTGAGCAACTCTCTTGGAGTGGTCAGAAGTCCAGTTGAGCATGGGTGGAAGCTCAGACACCTTGGCCATGCTGTGCTGGTGTGGGGCACAGGCTGAGGGGATGGTGCCTGTTTCTCGGGGCTGCGATGTGCGAGGGGCAGGGGGAGCTGGGCTGCCTCTGCAGCCGGTGGGCACCGCTGTGCTGTTTCACAGCAGTGTGTATGTTTGGTGAGGAGCTTTGGCTGTCTTAAGCACCTCTCGAATACATTGGGCACAGCTCATTGAATCCTCTAACAATCCAGCTCCTGTCTCTTCTCCCTCCTGTTCCCAAGAGCCAGCATCTTTTTTCAAGAAACAGCATCGATGCCTTTGCCGCACACTTCTGTGGGCTCTGTCCCTATACCTTCCATCCAGAGACTGTTTCCCCTTGTTGCCCCATCTCACAGAGCCCCATCCAAAAAACGGATTTTGTTGCTGGCAAAAGGTTCCTTGCTGTTGAGGATTTTCCAGAACTCAGCAATTCCCAGGCCCTACTCCTGCATGGAGAGAGCTAGTTAATGAGCCATTAACCAGAGGAAGGGGAACTCTCTGGTGACTGCAAGCAACAATAACAACAAGACAACCCAAAAACAACACAGCATACCCGAGAAAAATGCACCAAATATCAGTTTCAGGGAAAGGAGAAGGAAAAAACAAAAGCAAATCCAGAGAGATGTGGTTTTAAAACCTTGGTTAAAAAACAAAACCTTGGTAAAGAAATCTTCTCTGGTGAAGAGGAGATGGGTTAGGTCTGATTCACACAGCCCCAACAGCTACTATTCTTCCTGGTCCTCTTCAACCCTGTCCCAAAATCCTCACTTCAGACTGGGTGCACAGCAGGAGAACAGCGAAGGATGGTGTCCTGACACCCCAGCATGTTTTCTCAGGGTCGTGGCCTGTCTCTAGGAAACATAAGAGACTATGTAGGAAGGTGAGGGAAGGAGTGGATACAGGCTCAGGAATGTGGGTACTCAGAGAGAGAGTCCTCTCTGGAGAATGCATGGATATGTTAGAGCTTGGGGAGTGAGAAGCTGGGGAAAAAGGGTGCTGAGTGTGTGCAGATGGCAGCTATGCAGGGAGGTAATGAAGTGCAGGGATTTGAAAATGAAGCAATGCAGGAGCAGACTTGGTATTTGCAATAGCCACAATGTCCCTGAGCTAGCTCATGTCAACGGCTTGTAAATCTTTAATGGCCTACCCATTGAGTTGAGCTCCACACCCAATATAATAAAGCTCTTTGGGCAGGGAATGAGCACCCACTCAGGAATTAGACCCGTGTTGCTGAGCTGAGGCACTTCCCACTAGTGCTTGCTGAGGAGAAGCTCTTTTGCAATATGATTGCAGAGTGCCTTGCCCAGGAGATCCCCAGGGCGCATGCAACCTCCAACACTGCTGCAACACAAACAATGCAAATCATTCTTTCCATAACTGCATCCACAGTTTTACTGTTCTCAGTGCAAATTTGCTTGCTTTGCTCTCCAACTAAATACTTTGCACCTTGAAACATGCACTTGAATGCCATTTTGGTGGTGCTTGCTGGTTGGAAATCAATATTAATTTACTTGTGCGTGTAAATACAGAAATGTATTTATAAGTTTCAGATCAGTTGCAAACACATGCAAATTTTGTACATAAATTCTCACTCATTTATGTAATCTGTTCAGTAATATCATTAAAGAGAGCACATCTACTGCCTGACTAGAGTTACATTTGCAATGCACTGAGATCAGCTGTGAATACTCACTTACCACACTCCCTTGCCCATGCAGCTCCCAGCAGTGGGTGATGCTATGGCTCAAGGTATCTTCTACTATTTTCCTGTAATGTGCTATTATTTCTTTCAAGAGGTTTGGTGGGTTTTGTTTTTTGTGTGTCTTCTGAGTGCAAGCAGGTTTGAGTTATTCTGTGGTTTGTGGCATAGGGAAGCAATTGTGGTTTCTTTCGGACTAAACACCTGCTGCAAAGTGATTGCAAATGCACTGGATGTGATTGCATAGCTGGTCTCCTCCAGTCTTGTGTCTCTCCAGCTACAGAAGGAGAGTAGGAATTATTTACAATTCTACAAAAAAGAAACATGGTCAAGCAAGGCATCATTAAAATACACTCTTAACAAGACATGGTGTGTGTATTTCTCAGAGTTGTCATTTGAGAACTGCCCACTAAATTACTGCTCAGAGAAGTAACTCTGAGTGAAAGGAAAAATTGTCTGGTTAAACATATTGTATGTCAGTGCTGAGAAAATCATTAACATACATATGCTGTAGAGAAGCGAATGCATCAGCTAAAGTCTATCAATAAAGATATACCACATTTTTATGATGCTGGAATTAAGGAGACCTGATAGAAAAATATCGCACTCATTTTATTAAAAAATATGATCTTGTCAAAGCTGTTTCCTTTCCAGGATAAATGAAACTCAGCCATATCAATATTACTGATTTTAAATTGTCATTTTTAAGCTCA
Source organism: Serilophus lunatus (assembly GCA_013399895.1). Classification (NCBI taxonomy): domain Eukaryota; kingdom Metazoa; phylum Chordata; class Aves; order Passeriformes; family Eurylaimidae; genus Serilophus; species Serilophus lunatus. The sequence goes on from VXBA01001588.1 coordinate 441,551, forward strand.
ATGCTTTATTATTTGTAATTATTTAATAATTCCAGAAGATGTGAATTGTTCAAACCCTTGATTTCTTTGTAAGCCATTTTGACTACTGAAAATGCTACAAAAGCAAGATCGTACCTAAGGTGGAAAAAAGTATATATTATGTTGAATTATTTGATAGGCAATATATGGTTATAGCAGCTGATGGAGTTTTATCCCAGCAGCAGAATTAAGGCTAAATATTCACTTTTGGCATTTTTATTTCCTGTTGCATAGGAGTCTGCATTGCATGAACTTAAGTTTTTGCATTTGTTTCCTACACCATTTTAAAAAAGGAAAAATGAAACAAGAACTAACAAGAAAAAATAAAACTCAAGAGAACATGCTTTTTGATGATGACTGATTGCAAAAAAAGGGACGAACAGATTCAGTCAGCCTTTAATAGGTCTAGATACTCAAGTGTGTATCTACGGTAAAATATTCTGGCTGATTACTTAGTCCAAGGAGAGGTACCAACCCACCCTGCTTATATAAAGCTGGAGTTCTCTCTGCTTACCATGGTAATATCTTCAAGATTGAGTTCTCAATAATGTATCCTTATGTAGGGTATATTGGTATTAAAATAACTGTCTTGCAGATATGTTTTAGTGTGCAGTGCATACACAAGATCTTTGTTGCATACATTGCTTGCTCAGTTTTTCTGAGCTGAGGACACGAATCATCTTCCAAATTGCCATCAGTGATGAGAACTGGGTGGCTATTTGACTTACATGTCTCAGTCAATGGGAGTAGATTGCACTGGAAAATGTTATGGCAGAAGCACACATGCACTGTGGGCAGATGTTGCATGCTGTCCCGTGGCTTTGGTCTGGAGCGAGAGGGAAACCAGCCCTGGGCAGGATAGTGGAGAGGTGTGGGTGATCTTTCTTTGCCCGCACACCGTGCTGAGGCTGTGGAGCTCCTGCTCACAGAAGGGATGTGTGTCAGTTACACCCTGTACACACGCGCTTGTTAGTGGGTAATCTGATGGTGCACATTCACTGTGGCTTGTGCAACTGAATGACTGCGCACCGGGGGCTGGGTATTAATTACACGCTTGAGAGACACGTGTCTGTATGTGTAGCTGTGGTACCGGGGAAGACCCTGAGCTTGTCATATCCTCCTTGTGCACGTGCAGCTGTGGCATAAGGTGTAGAGCCATGACCCAATACCTGCACCCTTGAGAGGTTTCACTGACCTCACCAGGCAGCTTCAACATGGGGTGATGCCAAGATGTGTACAGGTAAGGTAGGTTTGCTGCCCATTGGGTGGGTTTTATAGACTCTGCATGTACCTTCCTGAGCACAGCTCTGAGACTACAGCCGCTGAACTCCAGTGGTAACAAACAGCCCCATTAATGCAGTGTCACAGATTTCATTAGGGCGTCAGTCCCAACCAACATGGCCATAAATCAGGGAGATGGTACAAGGGCTTGCAGGCCCTGGTTTCAAGGGCCACATAGCCAGAGACTCATAACGCTCAAGAGGAAATGATCATGAATATTATTTAAAAAAATCAGAAATGTATATTAGAAAATCTCTGAGCTTATCAGATGGAGAGGTTGGGTAATAGCTGTTATTTATACTGCTTGTGCAGAGTGATAAAGTGGTGCTTTATGACCTGTGGTTTATCACTTAGAATAAGAGTCATGTGACTCCATTAAGGATCCTTCTGTAGAAATGAAAAAGGGTAAATTAATGTGGTTTTTTTATTGTTAAATATTTGCACTCTCCTAAACCCAGTTTTTATTTTCTCTACTTAAGAAGTAGCATATAAGCACAAATAAGTTTAAGTTTTGATTGATGGAGAGGTGGATTGAAAACTCCCTTTATGTCAAAGGCTCTCTGGAGTGAGCCAGCCTCCCACTCACTAATGTCTATCAGCGGGGCTGGGTTCAGAGAGGAGGGAAAGGCAACACAGTCAGCACCGTTACACCCGAAAAGTCGCTCCCCTTGGCCTCTTCGACCCATCATCTGCTATAGAAACACACTGTAGTCCTGCTGCCGCCTCAGCCTCACTGCCACTCGGGGAAGGGAGAAGGGGGATCTGTGGAGACCAGGAGTGAAAGCAACTCTGGGCAGCCTGAGCAAAGAGATCAATAAGATGAGACATTCCCAGGCTCTGCCTCAGCAAAGGGAAATTGAACTCCTCAATGATGTCTCGAAGTAAGCACTAGAAACTGTCCTTACAGACATCCATATGGGCCCTGCCATAGCAATGAGCTCCATGGGGAGCCATAGAAAATCTTCCAGGACAATGCAGTCACTGGAATCTGAACAGGACAGCAAAATCACAGCAGTGTTATTCAAGACTCTATACAATTGCTGTGGGCTTATACCCCACAAGATCTGTGAGCTGCATCTGCCAGGAAGGCAGTGAGCACACGCAGTGCTGATGTGCAATGACCAGGTGCCACAGGGCACAGGAAAGTGAAAGACAATCAGCAAACTCCAAGGAGTTACTGGGATGCCACAGGAGTCACACACAAACCTTCCTTATGAACCTGCTGGTTCAGTCTGAGATGCTCACAGATAGGGTTTCAGGAGAGAACCAAGACCAAGCTGCTAAGGAGGAAAACATGACAGCAGGCAGATGCAGCCAAGGGTTTGCTGAAGGACCATGATGGACATACGCATCTGTCACCTCTATGTTCAAATCTCTGCACCACCTACATGGTGCCTCAGGACAACTGAAAGGCCTGTCAGCTTCCTACGGGACTCCTTTAGTGAGGTGATAAGTGTGGGTCAGAAAGCAGTGGAAGTAGTGTTGGGTTATTAACAGCTCCTTTACAGCTCCAGCTGTACAAGTAGATGAGAGTACACTGTGTAGTTAATCATGGGACTCTGCAGTAAAAAAGAAGGTGCCCCAGAGAGGCAGGAGCCCAGTGTTTGGTTTCATCTGTATGTTACTCAGTTTTCCTTCTTGTAAAGTGGAGTTTACCCTATTTACCTTCATCAGAACATATATGGAAAGGATAATTTAAAAAATATCCATAGAGATGAAAAGGACTGCAAGTGTGCTAAAATTTGTGCTTAATTTTATTGAATTTTCTCTCTCTGAATCTGAATCTTTTTCTCTTTTGAAAAATAAAAGTATTTTTTACTTCTCAGAACTGGAAGAAAAAATTCGGCAAGATAAAAAAAAAACAAACTGTGAGAAAATTGCAGAACATCTTTGCCATCTCTCTTCTCTTTGATTTTGAAAGAATTAGTTTGAATTCTTGGTTCTTGCTTTAAAGTCCAAGTACATAAGAGCACTTGCAGTGCGGGAGCTTCCTGGAAGTGCAAGAGGGATGGTGGACCAAGTATAACAGGCACACAGAGTAATCTCTGCCATTCATAGGAAGTACACTGAAATGGGGTTTTGTTTTGGTGGTCTTCCAAAAGGCAACTTCACTCCTCCTCTTCCCTGCACACCTCTAACTGAGGGATTTATCCTTCCATACTGTGTGCTTGGTTTGGCCATCCTTGGCATTTGTACACTGGCAGGACCTACAATCTACAATGGCAGTGTGGTGTCCTCAGCACTGTATGAGCCCCCGACAAAGGGAGTCCTTCCCTGGCCAGACCTCAGAGCCCAGTTCATGCCAGGCATTGGCTGGTACTGCAGAAGCCACTGTCTCAAAAGAAGCAAAGAGAAAACCAGTAGCAGCTTGAGAAAAGAAGAGACAAACCTGAAAGAGAAAGATTAATTAATAAATATTATTTTCTGGTTTTTTTTTTTCAATCTGTTGGTTATGTTTCGTCTAATGGTAAAGCCTTCTGAAGCTGGCAGTCAAGTCTGTAGCCTTAAGGACAGTTGCTGTAAATCATTCTCAGGCTGTTACAACTTACAGTCCTCTTGTGTTAAGAGTAGAGTGTCATAGTCACAAAGAGTAAAGTGTCATAGTTCAGGTTGGGAGACATCCTAGGAGGTGAAGGGCACACCTTCATCTAAAGCCAGGTCAACTCCAAAATCAGACATAGTAGGAAGCCGCTCCTCTATAAGAGCAGGAGCAGGGTAAGCAAGGAGAAGAGGCTTCAAGGACACATACAAAATCAATGGCATAACAGGCAGGAAGCTGGGGTCTCTACCTCCTCCTGGCCAGTAGATGCCAGCTCCACAGAGGACTCTGTATTCAAATTGCACCCTCCAGCCAGATATACCTCAGAGGTGTTTAGTCCATTTTGTTGTGCGCTCTGCCCAGGGATGGGGATAGCTTTTCTTTCTAGGTGAGGAAAGCATGGGTAGTGGCTTTCAAGCGACCTTGCCTCTGTAAGCAGAACTGAGCCCAATGTCTAGCTTTCACAGCATATTGCCTATGTGTTCTTCATAGTCATTTCCTATCATGGCTACATGCTAATTGTCTCTAGGGGAAGTGAGGAGAAGGCTTATTAATTTGTGCATTCAGGAGAGGTTGTAAATCACCGTGTGTTTTCAGTGATAAAATTGGCTAAATAAATTAAAACAAGCACTAACGACCCAAACAGAGCTCTGATGTAGTGGGAGTGGGCTGGGGCATATAGCTGTGTTTGAGTACAGGGTACACCTCTGTCATATACATTCTTCTGACAGCATCCTTGAATATCTCCAGCTATAGTCCCTTCACTCCAACCACTGCATTACCAGCTTTTTAGTTCAGTTATTCTATTCCCTTTGCTTTTCAGTCCAGCAGAGCTTAGAGTTAATTCATCCTTGTTCTCCGGCACTTCTCAAGAAACCCAGTGAACTTTAATGCAGATATGCTGAACAGCTTTTCAAAGCCAACTGAGGTGTATATCTATTAACAATCTCACAACTGTCCTTTTAGGTATTAGTGTAAAAAGTCCATTCTAAAAGGTTTTATGCAGTATATAAAGAGGCAGGTTTCTAAGCAGCATTTCTGGTGATGAACAACCAGGGTGGAAAAGCCACCCTATAGTCCTGTTTTCCAACAACCTCTTTCATCTGGGAGGCCTGCAAAATCCTTCAGTGACTATTCATCAAGTGCCACTGAAATGTCTGATCTATCTCTCTAGGGAAGATGTTAGTACCAGACATTTCCATGTTTTCTATGCAGCAAATGTCCCTACAAGAAATCTTCTGAGAATATCCTCCAACATTTTCTGTAATGATTAAATATTATTCTGTTTTGCCTCACCACCCAGCTTCAACCTCTAGATATTAACCAGAAATGACTCATTTCATACCCACCAATTTAAGAGCTGCTTCTCAAACCAGGAACACTCTGCTGTTGCTTAGGATAGCTCACTGGTTTGTGGATGTACCTTGCTGCCTTCCTTCGAGATCCTGTTTCTAGAAAGAGATTATAAAGAAAAAAATTTCCTTGGTATGATCTTCACAGAGGATGCACTGAATCACTGTATCCCTCAGCCCCTGTAAGGCCACCAACTTTCTGCTTTTTTTCCCAGAAGATGTGGGTTCCTCTTTCCCTTGCCAGCAAAGATTGAGGGAATGCTTCTCCTTCAGTTGGCCACCATTGCTGGGATGTGCACAAATGTCAACAGCAGAACTCTGCTAAGGTGAAGACGTTGAGGTGCTGACATGTGAAGTCAAGTTTGTGAGCAGAGGCTCCGGCTGCACAGTGCACTCTCTAGGTTCCAGAGTTTTCTGTTCCTAGGATCAGTTCATACAACCTCCTCCTCATTTCCTGCTGGCTGGATTTGGTCCTTCTAGATGTCATAGATGGAGAGTCAAGATACTGGACCCAAGGGTGGCAGTGCTTGAGCTCCCCTGCCTGCCTGGTCAGAACCACAAATTTCTGCAGGAGCTGAGTCCAGTGGCATAACTAGGCATCGATTAAAACTGCTTGCAAGGAGCTCACTAAACCATGTGTGCCTCTATTTATCACAGAGGAGGTGAGAGCAACAGCTGCTCACCAGCCTCGAGCTGGACTCGGGCAGCACCTCCAAATTAACATAATTTATCTCATATCAATTTCCTGAGTCCTGTGGGCCCAAACTCTGGTTTGTATTTATATCTTATAAACATAAAAACTGCTAAGAGAAGAGTTTTATAAAGTGGTCAAAACAATGAATTATGCCCTTCAGTTATGCTTTCTGTGAAAAGCGTACAAACAGATGCCACCAACCCAACCATGCTCAGAAGTCTGAAAGGCTTTTATTTCTCTTGATATCACGACTGAAACAGTCCATGGCAGACACCAGCTCAGTCTCTTGAGCCTTACTAGAGCTCTTTTCTGTGTTTCCATGGTTGACTCACAATTTGTCCTTGAAAACACAAAACTTTTTGTAAACAATTGTCCCCTTTGGAATTTTTTCCCATATCCTTAACTCAAATTATTTCCTTTTTTATTCAATTTATTTATTTCTCTAATTTTTGCCTGCTTGACATTCCTGCCTGTTTTCCTAATTCTGATCAGAACCAGTAGTGCCAAAGGATGGTAAAGAGCAATAGAAAAGATAATCACCTAAAAAAAAATCAAGTCAGAAAGTTAGGAAACAAAATCAACAAGGAGAGCTTTGAGCATTCTGTTTTACTCGGAAAATTGTCGATTCCTTTTGCATCAAGTGCTGGACCTGATTCTTCTCCGGCAGAGTGCAGCCAAGAATTACAAAGCAAGTCAACAGACAGTGGAACTGAGTTCATCTGAAAAGTAGCCAGGAAAAAACTCGGTCTGTGTTCAAGATGTCCATTTTTAGAAGGGAATTTGCTTAGGCAGAGGAATACCAGCATATTCAGGGTGAGTGGCTGTGTGTGCACGTGCGCGTGTGTGCGTGTGTGTGTGTGTGTGTGTGTGTGTGTGTGTGTGTTTTGGATCTTAGCACAAGGAAGGGATCTCTTGCCACCCCCAGGGGTCGAGAATAGTGCATGCATGGGGAGGACCTATTATATTATTTTTCTTCCACCTTAATGAACTCCTCTCATGTCCACCTCTGATCAGTGGAGTATGACAGAGGGTGATTGAAGGCCAGTCTCCCAGGAAATGAAGTTTGTTCACACAGCCCAAGTATGCTGGCCCTATTGCTGCCTGCCTCTGATTTATAGGACCAAAAATTCCTTCCTCCGGTAACAATAACGCTCTTAAACTCCAGACCCCTCTCCCTCACAGAACCTCCAGACAGGGCTGCCTGAGCCCAGGAAAGACGGGAGGCACCCAGCAAATATATCCATCAACACAACTCAGGTTTCAAAGGAATATAAGACCCCACAGGGTTAGGCTCACAAAGACAGGGAGCGGAGGAGTAGAGCCACCACCCTGCAGCACCTCCCCTTGGGAAGGGGCAGCAACAGGAATGACTGTGCCACGGACAGTGGCAGGAGACACAGCAACACCAATGAGCCACATGGGTCAAGCCCAGGGTAGGGTTTTCAGAAGAAATTTGAGCTCTCCGGCTGTTGCTTGATTCTCAGGCTGGGAACAAGTCTGGTCTGAAGTCTCCTAACATCAATGAAATGTCTCCTCTGGGATGGGGCCGCTGGCTCTGGTGCACTCCAAATGATTCATCTCTCTTTCATGTTACACTTGGTTTTGAGAGATTTCCTGTTGGTTCCATGTGTTTTGTTAACACTTAAAGACAGCAGTGGCTGGCTGTGACTTCTAGTACTGCAGCTCCATGGCTCCCATGTGACACTGGGATCATGCTGAGTGAGGCCACCACAGGAAAGTGCCACACTACAGCTCAGGAAGCATCCTCTCCCATTAGAGCATGATGAGACCCTGCAGTGCATCATGCAACTGTGTCCAAGGGAGCAAGGCATGCTGGATAGTGCTGGTTTTGTCCTTGCTGTCTAGTGGGGCTGTTTGGTGGCACATGCCTGGCCATGCACTGCCTGAGACAGAACAACCAGTAAGCCTGTTGTTAATTAAACAGTAGGAATGATCTGGGGGCACACTGTTTCCTGCTTTGTTTCGTTTAGTAACATAGACAGGGAGATACATTGGGGCTATCAGGGCAGCCTCTAAACGGGCAAGACCTGTGCACACACACAAGCACACATATTTTTTGGAGCTGGGGCTCTTCACATGTTTGAGCTTAACTTTACTGTCAGATTTTTGGGTCAAGGAGATAAAAAAAGCTTGAGGCCTTTTTCAACAGGACAGTTGTGGCTGCCAAATTGCAAGGCAAGTCCTGGAAAGAAACAAGTTCATTCTGTAACTTTTTTTCTTATCATTTACTTATTAACAGCTCTCTCTGCCTCTCACCTGAAGCTGCTGACCTGTTCCTCCTAGACAGAGCAATTAACAGGGAGACAATGATCTGCAGAGGGCAAGGAGCAGCCTGTGCTAGGGAGGAGGTGGAGGTGGGGAAGGGCTGCAGAGGGCCGAGGGTCACAGAAGAAAGAACTATTTATGGCCCTAAGAGGGAGGATTCAGTAAGGGACCATCTAGGTTGATGTGACTTTCTCTTGACCTATTGCTTCTGGGAGATAGTGGTGCAACTCCTCGTCCCCAAGGGCCTCCAATATCCCCAGTGTCTGGGTACAAGGATAGACTGGTGAACATGGTAGTGGGCAGAGGAGAACGTGGTGTACTATGTGCCAGCTTCATTAAACCCATAGGGTGGTATTTTAAGTGTGAGGAAAGAGATCTTGCTACTGTCCTGCGGGCTTCTCCACCACTAGCCCCTGTAACTGGAAAGAGAGAAGGGAAAAGCTCTTCGCTGCCTGTTGGATAAACTCAGTTTCCCCTCCCAGTCTTTGCTGTGGTTATTTTGACAGAAGGTCTGCGGGACAGAAACTCTGTGTTCATGCTGATAGCTAGCACAGAGGGCTCTGATCTCTATCTCACACTCTCTGTGCTAATCACAACGCAAGTAATTGCTTGACAGAGAGCAAGTCTGGCTCACATACATGTATCTGGCCTCCACACCTGGGCCAGCCCCTTGATATCTTGCTACAAACCGTTTTGAAACATACCCCTTGTAAATTATGAATCTTTGCCTATTTATGCCCCTCAGATCACTTTCCCTTCTTTGCTGGAATGTGCTGAGACTGGTCACAAATGTGGGGGAGTGGAGAAGGGAGGCGGATGCGGAATCCCCAGATGACACCTTGGCAAGAAATTAGCTTTGTGGTGCAACTGAGTGACAAGATATAAGAAGAACCCTTCCTCTAAATAACTGTCTCTAGAGAGAAGGGTTAAAGGCATGATATGATGTTAGATAATCATGTTAAATTGCATCTAAAAAGGAAGTTGGTAATTCCTAACATATTTTTTATGAAACATGACCTTTTTTTAAAATGAAGAGCATTTTTATGGAGCAATCCTACATGATGCCAAATGTTTTGGCCCTGATCTAGCTAGATACTTAACCACACACTTCATTTCTTAAGCTGCTCATGCACTTAAATATTTTGTTGGATCAAGTCCAGAGCTCTCAGCATTCTGTGCGGTGTCAAAGGACGAGGTCTGTGTTTCCAGCAGCATTGCTGAACTCAGGCTAAAATAATTTCAATCATCATACAAAAAAGTATTTTCAGTTAGTGTACTACCCAACAAAAAACTTAAATTTCCCAAATATTTCTCTCCTAGATATGTGTTTTCTAGTTAGTGTTCAAGCAGACAGGTTTGCTAGTCAGAGTATTGACCAGTGGTACATGACACTTGTAAATAAAGTTTAGTGGGAGCTAATGGAGTATTATTTTGTTCTGAAAATTCCAGGATTGTCACCTAAGACATGACTTTAAAAGTGACTGAAGACCCATGGGGAAAGAAATGGAGTGTGTTACCACTCCATCCAGTCAAAGCTGACCAAGACAGTTGGAATCATTCACAGAAATGATTTAGAAAATAATCTCAAACAACAGATGGGGAGGAATTATCACCTCATGGCAGACAACTGGTGAGCAGAGACCAAGTTCTTGAGCAAAGCATTTCTCTGCAGATGGCTGCGTTCAATAAGAAAGAATAAAAAATGAACCTGACCATTAACAAAAAGTGAAGCAAACGAGTTTCGTTGGTCCCACTGAAGGGAGTACACAGAACAAGAAACAAACAGCCATAGGTGGGAAAAGGTGAATCTGATTTCTAATCTTGTATGTTGCAGTTATGGTGTTAAATGTGCAAGTGCAAAGTGAATGGATGAGATGGCATAACTAGAAAGAATCTGTGTAAGAGAGCTGAGCAGAAACAGGCTCCGTCAAAGCCAAAAAGGATGCATGCCAATGTTGTTTCTCTTGGCATAGGTCAAAAAGCAGACTGTGTGACAAGAGAGAAATTGGAGAAGACTGAGATAATGCCCAATTAGATCATGCAGTTCACCTCCCTGGGGCCTGTGACAGACTGGTATGGAATTTTTTTTTTTTTTTTGGCTGAAGAGGGAAAAAAAGAAGTCAGAAATTTGGATTTTTTTTCCTTTTCTTTCCTTTTCCCAAAAACATCACTGAAAAATGTCTTTTCAAGCTTAATATGCTCACTCCCTTCTTGAAGATACCTACTGTGCAAATGCTCAGTAAGTCCATACTCCAATTTCCTGCTACAACAAAATTTTGGGAAGACTTAATCATGCCTTTTGTTATCACTAAAATTCTTCTCAGTCACCTGTAATTCTGAGCTCCATTGCATCAGACCATCACAGGTATGTTATTCCTGATACTGCATATCCAGAGCAGAGCCTAACTCACACAGTGCCTTTGTTTGCCTAAGCTGGGATGAACCATTCATCCCATAAAAATTCATTGCTTCATTCTTGTGGTTCCTTTTCATACATGTTATGACTGCCAAGAACTCTTGCCACTCCAGAGGGAGGCTCACCACCTCCATAGTATCTTTCACATAAATTGAGAGCCTGCCTCAATTTTGAGAAGACGTTGGGGAGTTATTAACACTCTCCTAGACCCAGAAATCATGACACTTAGGTTACCTCTAACTGAGAGCCTGACTGCCTGTGGTAAATTTGGCAAGAGACTTCTGTATGTTGGCAGTTGGAAGGATGGGAGCAGTGTCTGAGCATGTGCCAAATTTAATCTGTGGTGAGGCTGTACTGTGAACTGGACCAAGGACCAAGAACAAAACTGTGATTCCCCAAGCCCTGTATTGTACCACAATATCTGCTCAGGCTCTTCTGGCACCTCTGTAGGCTTTTTCCTCAGTGCAATCTTCTATAGCTTTAAATAATGAAGATTCCTAGCAAGTTTCACTGCCAAGAAGTTTTCTCCCTTAATTTTGTTCTGCTTCATTTTCATCTCCTTATCTGTTATCCTACCATCCTACCTAACTCTGGTTTTGTTATTATTTTTCTACCTAAACTTACCAGGTTTGTCTCTATCTGTGGGAATGTTTTTAACACTCCTGGTATCCGGGACTGAAGTTCTGCACTGTGATGTGCAGGTGGTGAAGTAAATCCAGTTTACCAGACAGTAAGAATCAGAATTATCATTTATTTTAAAAAATGTGACTATGAAGTATTTTCTTGGGATTACCATATTTCCTTATTGCCACGTGTAGTAGGCTGAGTTGAAGAACCTGCTGCAGGGAGTGACTGGCTTTTACATAAGTGGATCTTCCCTCAGAAGAGTAGTCCTGCTTTTCATTACACTCTATTGATGGGCTAATGAGTAGTGTTACCATTAGCAGTATGTACAGTAACACTGGTAGATTTGAGCCTGAGCTGGTCAGACTTCAGACAGCATGTATAGCTGGAGGGAAAATGCTAGGTTTTCTCACTGGATCTTCCAAACAGAAGGAAGCAGGAGAGAGAGGAGCAAAATCACAGCAGCATTACACGTTTTTTAGGAGGTGGATGCAGCTGACTGGTCTCTGGCTCATCCCTTCAGCTAAGTGCTGAGGAAAACTCCCAGGTGTGGGAACAGCCACCCTCTGGGATGGACATCTTAGTTCCTCCTGAATGTGTGGTACCACATGGGAGGATGGCAGAGGGAGCTGTTTTGACATTTCCTCTCCTCCTGCTCTGAGGAAGGAACCTTGTCCTTGCAAGGCTGTCAGTAGCCAGCTCAGCCCTGTGTGACCAACTACAAGAGCCGCTCCTCTGTCCTTTCCCCTCAGGTGCTGCATTCATTAGCTGTGAGGCCTTAGTTTTATGGGAACCCTCCCACCCAGCTTCCTCTTGGCTTAATGACAAGCCCATTAAAGAGAAGCCAATAAAGCCGCAGTGCAAGAACAGTGCAAGGGGTGGCTCCTGCCTGTCTTCTTCATGTGTGTGCCAGGTCTGAGAGCACGGAGAGGCACAGATACTCCCGAGTTACGTGGAGGTGACCCCTGAGAGCGGGCAGAGAGCAGGCCAGCTTTCACACTCCACTTTGGGGCTCTCTTGCGTAAACTTTTCCCAGTGTGGGGTTGAGGGTTTTTTGTGGGTTGTTTTTTTTTTTCATCTCTGAGGAGGGAGGAACAAGGTCCTTTAATGAGGGGAGGATTAACAGGCCATAAGACTCTGCCCTGAAAGAGCCAGTCTGTCTGTGGGGCCGCTCAGCAGGATGCAGGGTAATTGGATTGGATCCCGAAGAGCACCTTGAATCGGTTCTGAGGCGGCCGCAGCGGGTTGCTCCGGAGGGGGCTGGGGAGGAGGGGAGCGTGTGGCTCTTTAGAGAAGCCAGAGCCAAGATGGGGGATCAGCCAGCTCATTAAGGGATTAGAGTGTTTGTTCTTCTCAAGACTTTTGTTGCTAAAACACTTTGCGCAGCATTTTCTGGAGCCTGGGGAGCTTAAAGAGCTTGTCAGAGCCCTGCTCCTGTCCCCACACAGGAGCAGAGACACTCTTTCCTCTGGCCTTCCTGCCAATGCCTACAGCAGCTATTGCCTGTGTCAGCTCCACTCTCCCAGTCCCTCCCATCTCTGGTAATAGTGCTTCTGTTTCCCGTGGGTTTTGAGGTAAAAGGGGATGATAACAGACTAAGAAGTAAAATAACAACATCAAGAAGGAGTCCTTTGACGGTGAGGGACGTTCTAACTTGAGCTTTTCCCTTAGTATTCGTGTGATGGACAATAACGGACTTTGCATGTTCTGTGGTCCTCTTTGAAACCTTTTACCTCCTCATGGGCTATGTTCTTGGTCTCCCAGCACTCGAGGTAGCAAGTTTGGGACACAAACTAATGTGTATATCTCACCTTCATATGGATGCTGTGGCTAGAAATTGTTGCACAGATTAATTTGCCTAACAGCATCACCTGAAATGGCCTGGCTGTTGAGGTGCAGTGCCATAAGAGGCTGCACGGGGAAGGAATGGTGCAGCAAGACCTTGTCCGAGAGCACAGCTGGCCAGGAAGCTTGGTTCTCTGGACCAGGGACAGAAACTAAAAGCTCTAAATTTCAAATGAAGAAGTGCTCAGGTAGCAGTGTGAGCTATTAGAAGAAGACGTCAATGGCATATGTGGATAAAGCTCAGTTGTCATCAGTTCATCCATCCTCATGGCCCACACAGAGACTTCTCATCCAACTCCCCTTTACGTGGCTCTTGGCATGAATGAATCCTGTCCTGGCTGGCCAGAAGTGAAAATCCTGAGTCACTGGTAGAGCAAATGCCAGGGTCAGTGTTAGAGGCACTATGCATTACTGGGGGTTATTAAGGATTTTAGTTTTGGAGAGAATTTGGCCTCCACCTTCAGAGAAATCTGGGGGCTGGGAAAGTGGGGTATAATCTGTTGTGTGGAGCAGCAAATAGAAGGGAGTTCAATAGGACCTGTTCAGCTCCCAGTTCTAAGTTGCACTCCCACCTCCTGTCTCTGCTGAGCATGAATTTCAGCTGGGGAAGGAGGGAGAGGGGAAGAAGGAGACAGACAGGCAGGCAGGGGAGGAGTGGGGGGGAAGAGAGTTACAGAGAAAATAAATGAGACTCCCCTATAATTAATTGTTTGAAGGGAGTGCCCCACTCGGCTGTGAATTCTGAAATGATTATTGGATTTGCAGGCAGACGGGGAACAGAACGGGTCGGGTGCACGATTAATATCTTATTGATAGCGGATTAAGAGAGCGAGATCAAATCTTTAACTGAGTGGAGATGCAGTTTATCAATTTGTCACAAAAAATGTAGCAATCAGAAGAGGAGAACATCGGGGCGGCTTATGGATCGATTCATGTCAGTGCCTCACAGTGCGGCTCCACATGGAGACCAGCTTCCCCCCAGGTGCCCAGAGAGCTGGAGGAGTCTGGCTTGGTGCTGGCCACGCTGAAAAGGGTGAGCTCAGGGACAGGCAGGCCTCCGGGTACAGGGCCACCACCAAGAGAGCTGCAGGCAGGTGATGTCATGCTCCATGGATGCAGCATAGCAGTGCTCTGGTGTGGGATGCAAGAAAAGCAGTGGTGCCTGGGGAGTACTGGCTTCCTGAGATTGGGACAGTGGGAGATGTGAAGGCTCAGTCCTTAGCATGGCAGTAGATGGGCCTGCAACTAGCCAGAGCTTGTCAGATTTCAGGGCAACATGTGGAACATGCTAAATAAACTTTTCAAGCTACTTTGGGTGCAGCCAAATGGTACTAGTATTAGTATTAGCTCATTCATAAGCAATGAATACTGGCTTACTGGCTGTGGGCTTCCCACCCCTGTTGGAAATGTAATGCATTAACACCGGGATGTTGGCACTTCTGAATTCTGTTCACAGTTCTTCTGTCTCGATTCTGCTGATGAGTGCTTTTCTCTAAGCAGCCTGGCATAGATGTGTATTCTGTGTTTTAGTAGTACAGTTTGCTGACCAACTCCTCAGCCTTGATGTGCCAGTATTCATGACTTATGCATAGAAAGTATTTGCAGCTATTGAAAGTATCTCCACAGCTGTGCAAAAAGGCAGGAACTCCACCAGAGATACCCAGCTTAAAGTCCTTTCTGCATCTTGAGGTAGTTCTGTGATATGAAATACCTTTTTCCAGCTCTAAAGACTGTATTGGTTTCTTGAGGTCTTCTCAAAAATCCTGATCTCTTAGTTGAAAATCTAGGATTCTCTATTGGAAAATAAAAGTCCCTTCTAGACCACGTGGCCTTAAGCTTTTCAAAATAACCCCTAAAAGCAGAAGGCAAATGAAGAAGAGCCCAGAGTTAGATGGGTGGTAGTATTTGTTTTTATTAAATCAAACTTGATTTGCAGTCCTTCCTTATACATTTTTGTTGTGAATGTTTGCTTTTAGCAAACAGGGAAAACAAACCCAAGGCAAATGTTTAATGAGCACCGCTTTCAGAGCAGACACTGTAAGCAGCTGTGATGCCTCTGCAGCAGAGCCTGGCACCAGACTCCAGTCACCAGTTGGACTCCAGCATTTTTTATATTTTATTGCTAACGTAAAACTTCCTGCTATTCCAACAGATGGGGGATGGCCTGTAGAAACCAGCAGCTTCCTTGGTGGGCTTTGGAGTCGACAGGAGTCTCTGATAGCAATTTCGTTTCTCTTAAGGCCTTGCAGAGCTGTTTCAGTCCCTTGGGCCTTTGCAAAAGATGTGCACCTGGATGAAGCGTGTGATTTTGGAATGGCTGTACTTGAAGGCAGCCTCTCATGCTAGCACTGCTAGCATTGAAGACAATGACATTCTGACTAGGGTTGTTGGATTTTCTCCTGGCTCTTTGCAGTTGTTCTTTGGGTTCTGGTGTGTGACATGGGCATCTGGGGCTCAGGTGGAGTACAGGTGAGAAAGCAACCTGAGGCGGAAGCCCTTGCCCTTGGAAGATGGATAGAAAGGGCGGGAGGAGAGGAAAATCAAAGATGAGTTGGTTAATCCTTGGCCTTCATTTACTGCCTGCTGTTTACTCCCCTTTACTATGCTGTTTTTTCCTTACCAGCATGTCAGAGCCTGTGAGGGTCTTTGGCTTCTGCCAGGTTTTTGAGTGCTTGGAGAGCCAAGGAGGGGCACCACACTGCTGTGAGGTCTATGAGTACCATGAGGGAGGGTCTGGGAGTTGATGAATCTTTGAGCTCGATAATGCGTCTAGCTAAATTTGTTTTGTGTTGGCATCAGGAAAAAAGGCTGTATGTCAGCCTGGTTTAGCTGGTATGTATTGGCTGAGTGAGACCAGTTCATGCTCACTGCAAGTATGTAAGGTCTTGGTCTCTGCTAGGGTGCAGATCCCAAAGTGATAGGGAAAGTATCAAAGAGAAGTGCAAGTGTGCACTTAGGTGCCCTCTGTCTGGGCTGGATGGAGACCATGAGGTGGAGAAAACTGTTGGACATCACCTTTGCGTAGGGAATCAAGTGGAAAAGGTTAGGGAGGAATTCATGACCCAGCACCTGCATTGGTCTTTGTGTGACCTTCCCTGCCTCTTCCACTGATCCCACCACTGTCCCCAAGGTCTCTCTGTCCTTTTTCTAGGCAAGTGAAGTCTGATGCATCTCTGAGCTGTCTTGCTCTTTAAATGGAGAAGACAGTATGTCCTTTGTGCAAGCCACTGGTTTAACAACAACAAAAAAAAAATTAACAAGAAAGGGTCTGAAGAGAAGGAGACAGTTCTGAAGGTGTGCTGAATGTGTGGGGAGGGAAGGCAAAGATGCAACAGATAGGGAGGGGGCCCTCAAGATGACACTTCACTGCTCTTTCTGTCCAGTATTGTGTAAGCATTTTGAAAGCAATAGAGAGCCTTTGTTTTCGAAAGAGTCCTGAATTAATTGTGATATACAGGCTGCCCTTCAACAAGCTCTGGGCCTCTTGCTCATTTCTCCCCTCAGCCTTTCATAGCATCGCCTCGAGAGCCCCCTCCACCTCCAGGGCCAGCATCTTCCCTGAGCCCCGCCGCTGGGCCCAGGGGTGCCCTCACAGAGGGGGTGCCACGGGGCTGGCACCGCCACCCAGCGCACGCTTCCCTCCGCCACGTCCCACCGGAGGCTGCGGCGAGGACCGGAGCGCGGGGCCGCTCCCCCCCGGGCCCTCGTGGCTGTCATATGAGCGGTGTGGCCTTTCCCAGCTCCGGGCTCGGGGGGCTAATTAGCGCATTCAGGGTCGCTGCTGGAGTGGAAAGGCGCTCGTCTGGTGGCGGGGGCCGGGAGGTGACCTGTGCGGCTGGCGCTCCCCTCTCTCCTCCTCCTCCCAGGCCACCGGCCGGGGCTCCCCTGCGCCGAGCGGGGCCGGAGCGGCCGGGTCAGGCGGGGCTCCGGCCGGGGCGCAGCGCT
>VXBA01001588.1:463498-535078 GCA_013399895.1 Serilophus lunatus
CCCACAGCAGTGCCGCGCCTGCCGGCCCCCATCCCCTGCCCGCACCTGGGGAAAGTCATCGGACCCCCCACGCAGCGCCGCCAGGGGAACCCGGGGAATGCCGGCGGACGCTGCGCAGCACTGCGCCCGCCCTGAGCTGGCGGGACCAGCCGAGCTCCCCCCTAGCCCCACCGCCCGCAGGTGCCGCCGGGGGGGGGAAACCTGCACCCCAGCCGCCGCCCGCACGGCCGGGCCAGGGCCGCGCCGGCTATCGTCGCTGGTCCACGTTTTGGTGAGTTCTTGTTAAGCGAACTGTGGGGGAACAACTGGGGCGACCCCTCCTGCCTCTTCCCCAGTCAGTTCTGAAAGGGCACGGTGGCAGGGAAGAGCTGGGCGACCCCCGCTGCCGTCCCCGAGTGAGAAAGAGAGCGGGCAACCCCCCCTCCCCTCTTCTTCCCCTTCAACCAGCCTGAAGGGCAAGGTG
The DNA here is from genome assembly GCA_013399895.1 of Serilophus lunatus. Classification (NCBI taxonomy): domain Eukaryota; kingdom Metazoa; phylum Chordata; class Aves; order Passeriformes; family Eurylaimidae; genus Serilophus; species Serilophus lunatus. The sequence continues at coordinate 463,962 of VXBA01001588.1, forward strand.
GAGGGGGAAGAGTGAGAGAGGGCTATTAAGGAAAAAAAAACAAAAAAACCCAGGGTTTATACCAGAACGGGGATCCCTTTCCCTCCCCCTCCCTCTAAGAACCCCACAACGCCCTCCCCTCCCTTCTCAAACCCCCACACCTACTCAGATCCAGGCATACAATCTTGGCAAAAGACTGCAGGCCCAATCATGAAATTCTGCAATGAGCAAGGCCTCTACAATTTGGTTTAGTGTAGGACACCCTTTAAAAGATGCAGTTATTTGTAAAAGGTTATGATTAAAGCCAGCCTTCTGATCTGTTGCCACTGGATACATGTTTTTTCACCTAATAGATGCCCTGCCTCTCTTATGCCCTAGCCTCTTCAGTGATGGGAGAACCAGCCAACAATGTAGAAAACAAACTATAAAACACCCTCAAGCCCAAGCATCGTAATTCAATTTAGTACTAATGATTTTACCCGCATTCCTGCTACGGATTTCGCCTATCTGTTGGAAAATATCTCTGAGAGGAAGAGCCCATAGTCTGTCTTCTGGAGGAGAAGGTATTATTGATCAGAGTAGTTCCAAAGGCATGATGGGAACTGGAAGGTCTCCTGGGCTTTCCCAGTGCAGTCTAGTTTGGGGTACAATTAGTGTTGTGATAGGGGAAGTGGGTACAGCTTTCCATTGTGGAGCCTGCAGAGAGTTAAGAAGTAGAGTGCTAATGCCTTGGTTTTCCCTTTGGGTCAGCGCTGGTCCAGTGCTTTGATTTCCTGCAGGTGCATCTCTAGCCCTGGCACAATCAGCATAGTGATTTTGAATATCTGGGTCTCTTCACTGCTCACAGTTAGGTACTATGTCCCAGATGCCAAATAGATGCAAGTGAAGAGGACCATGGATGTCAACTTGGCTGAGTAGTGAGACCAATATACTTCATTTCTCTGCAGACCTCTCAAGGAACCACATAGTAGCTTGCTAATGAGGCAGTTGTGTCCCACGTTAGAGGTGTCTTCATTAGAGAGACAAATGAAATGACTTCTTAAATACAGGAAAATCCAGGTGTTGCTCTTTTGGAGGATGACTGATTCTGATAGTGCTGTGCTCTGAAAAGAAAACAGGTATCACGTGCACAACGGGTGGCATCCCTGTAAGAGGTAGGCAATGTGTCAGATGAGCCACACTTTGCCCTAGGTCTACTAGGAAGGAAAGCTTCAGATAGCCTTTAGCCACATTCCTAGCATATCAGAAATGCCATAGGAGCAGTCAATGGAAAAGCCAAACACCATGGCAGAACATTGATTCAGAAGACCTGAATCAAAGGAGGAACATCATGGTTCAAAATAGGCTTTCTGTGTTTCATATTACTGGTCAATAATATTATGCAAAAGAGACAAAAAAGATAAGAAGATTAAATGGTAATACACCACTAGGAAATATAAATAACTGTTTGCATGGAATGTATTTATGGCTCTCACATTGCAACTACTGCCAGAGTGAGGACCTAACAGGATAGCTGGGGAGTTCATAGGCTTGTCCAGTTTGTGAGTATCTGGTACATAGCAGATGTGCATTTTGGGGCCTACAATGGGCTTGTGTTATAAGAGAGGTTTTTCTCCAAATGCTTCAGAGCCTAAAGACTTTCCAAATGGAATGTCTTTTCTTGAGATCTGATTTCTGCCACTTCCCTTCCTCCTAAAGACAAACTTCCATATATTTGACTCCTAGAGTCCCCGTAATATCTGTGAAGCTCCAATCAAAATAATATCCATCATTTATTCCATTCAGATACAAGCCCATATGAGAGCATGTCTGCTCTGCAGAAGAGCCCAACCAGAGGTCTGCAAGAAGACAAGTTCAGCCTGCGCCAGCTTTCTAAGTCTGGGCATATTCTTCAGGGGCTACACATGAGCAAATAAGTCATGCCTCTTGCATCCTGCCAACTTCAACCTCTTCTGCATACTGCCATGCTTCAGAGCTCAGTTCTGAGTGTACCTGCCAGTACAGGCACACCCAGAGAGAGACAGTGCCTTCTGTCAACTGCTGATGCTCAGTGGAAAGAGTTGGCCAAGTACAGAGAGGAAACGAGTAGAAAAGTGAGGGCTTGAACCTGGATCCCAACCAAGCACAGGCTGCTTATGACTGAAAGCTTGAACAACAACAACAATAACAACAAAAATACTAGTTTTTTACCAAGGAAAGCTCTGTCACTGCAGACTTGCCACAGCCTTTCTGGCCTATTGGAAGAGGATGTTCTGCCAGGAAGCCAGCCTGTCTCCTTCAGTTCTGCATGAGGCAGGGATGGAAAGTCCATCTCTGAGCTGGTGCTCTACAGCAGATGTGGTCTCAGCTATACTGGCTGATTCCTTCCTGAAGACCCATACCTAGGGAGGAGTTTCCAGAACAGAACTTTCAGCTGTTTAGCTGATTGTAAGGACTTGGCCTTTACTATAAACCAAGGCATCAGGGAGGTGGCTACATATCCCCAGTGTATTACTTACTGTATGTTTTGATCTCAAATTGCTCCTACAACAGCTGGCATTCCTACCAGCAAGAATCTGTATTCTTTTCTATTCCTTTTTAATGCTTAAGTCTCAACGGCTGAGTTCCTCTCTGGACTATGCCAGTCAGAGTGAAAATCGTCTGTGAGAAAGATCTTACAGAATCACATAAGAGCAATGAAGATCAAGATCGTTAAGCCAGAGGAGGTTAATATATAGCTTACAAGTTATTTAATACGGCTTAAGAAAACCGATTGAAGCCCCAGGCTTCCTCTTTGATAATTTGCATTGTGAGTCCAGTGTGTCCATCACCAAGTGTCACCTGACTTCTCCACACCTCACCATAGTGATGTGACAGGAAATCTTAAAGGTATCTACTGCACAGACTTTACCACTATTCAGCTTCTCAAATGTTTTCTTTCTCAAGGCGATGATATGATGGTGGCAGGAGAGGTATCAGCTATTGTGTCTTGAGGTGAGAATGGGCTGTGGTGCTGAAAAGGTTGGGTTTTCGATGTCTGTGTGGAGCACTGATGGCCCTGCATGCCTTTTTTCCTGCTACATAGTGCTCCACTCTCCTTCTCTTCACTGCTTGTGTATCTATCTGCAGCCCTGCAGCTTAGAGATATGTCTGAGCAGCTGCACAAGGACCAAGTGCAGGGATAACAGGTTGTGCAAAATTCAGCCCCAGCTGCTGTGAGATGCAAGGAAGTCAGCATCTGCAGGAGTGGCCTGCTCAGTGTGTGAGATGCCACAGCCTGCAGTGTCTTTGTAAAGAGAAGTTGCATCTTTATAATAAACAAGTGCTATCACTGATCACTGGGGAAAGATTGAATAGGTTTGGCTTCCTCAGGTTGGCTGCAGGATCAACTTCAATGGGAATGCTGCTGTGTCCATGACCCATTTTCTCTTCCACTGCCCACCTCAGGTTTCTCATCATTTTGCCCTCTCGATCTGCCAGTAGTGATTGGCAGAGAAGGCTTTGCAACTTCCTGCAGTCCAGGCATCCAAAGAAGGAGAATCAGAATCCCACACTGTCACTCCCTGTGGGACTTAGGGAAACCTGTGTGAGTGTGCGAGTGAGGCACATGTGTCCCAGGAAGGGACATTGTACACATACTTCTCCATTCATAGTGGCTTAGCTCAAGTGCCCCCTCCCTCTCCAAAGCATCCCTGACACTCTAGGTGAATATTTGAAAGACAGGGTCGGGGCTTTGGTTCGAGAGCCTCTTTGTACAGTGCTAACTGGTTTCAGGGCTGTAATTATCTCTCCAAGAGAAGCTGTAAATTGGATTAAGGCACTGAGTTGCAGCTGAGTGCGCTCCCTCCATTGCCCCACCTGGTGGGCTGCTGAGCGATAACAAAAAATGCCGAGAAATCGGATTTGGATTCTGCTTCACACTCATGGCTTCCTTCTGGAAAAAATGAAATTTTTCCGGCAGAAAGGGCTGGCATGGGTTTGCTGGCAGTATCAGTCCTGGGTTCGTATCATCTGCTGGCACTCTTCCGGAAACGCGATCCCCTCCGTTATCAGAGAGAAATAAATAAATAAACAGCAGGAGATGTTTTGGCAAGGAAGGAGGAATCGCACCAAGAGGCGTGCACATACACACGCGCGCGCACACACACATACACACACACACACACTCTCTCTCTCTCTCTCATCTCAGCACTGTCTTCACAGCCCAAGCTGTCTGTCACAAGCAGAGGTGGCAGTACAAGCTCGGGGAGATGTTTTTAAAAAATTTTTAGATTCCTCTCTGAGATGAAAGAAGAGCCCATATTTAGCAGCTTACTTTGAAGGCATAGAGTACCTGGGCCTTGGACTACTCATGGTGTAAATCACCACCCCTGTCTCACGGATGCTCCTACAGGATCTCTCCCCATGCCCTTGAATAAAGTGCTGTTCCTTCTCCATGGGTGCTTTCAGTGCAATATAGAAGGGACCAAAACCTATATGGAGAGACAATACAAGTTCCATGGCTGATTTCAGCATCTTGTTCAGAACAGGCTAACATCAGGCTCGTGGGACTTGATCTTCCCTTTTGAGGTAGGAGAAGCTTCATATCTGGGTTCCTTTTTTCATACAGAGATTCGTATTTCCCTTTGGAGACAGAGGAGGACTTCAGTGCAGGTGCCTTTGAGACAGGGGTTGGTAGGAAGTCCAGCAGTACCAATGAAGGCCCATTAGATTACACTCTGAGCTTGTGGGAGTCATGCAAAATAACAAGGCCGTTGACTCATTTTCCAGACTAATTATATGATGAAGCATTTCTCTCCATGGAAGAACCAGATTAACCTGGGTTTGGACGTAGTCTGAGGCACTGCCTTCTCTACATAAGTAGAGATTCCAGGATCATCTTTTCAGGTGAGGCCAACCAGTAATTTGTCCATAATCAGATTTATTCTGGCTCTTAGATCTATCAAATGGAGTTTACATCTGCCTGCAGTCTTTTACACTCTGCCACCTGCAGGGTTTCCTCTGGCTGCTGGGCAGCTCCAACCAACAAGCAGCATCCCACCACTCCTAGCCCTAGGGGCCACTGTGAAAGGCCTTCTTTTGTGTCTGCGGCAGTATCACCTGTTGCCCGTTGCATCTCAGGAGCAAGGCAGCTGGCTCTGCCCATCAGCGGCTCCTGCCAGCTGGCGAGAAAGCACCACTTCCAGGGACTGCAAGGGTGGCCCCAGGCTGCATGGCTGCTGAGGGAGGAGGAGTGCCTCCAGTGGGAGACACACTCTGAAAGACCTAAAGAGGAGTGACAAACCAGGGAAAGTGAACGCTCAGTTAGTTGGCACCTCCCACAAACTATGAGACCATAATGTGAGACTATAATCCCCTATATTAGCCAAACTAAATGCAGTGGGGATGTTCTCGAAAAATTCCCCCTTATATAGCTTCTAACCCCTCGTCTCCCCAGGATCCAGGTCTCAGTTGAGTCCGTGTAATTCCTCTTGTCCTGCAGTCTGAGAGCAGCCATGTCCATGTGGGCTGATGCAGCTTGGGGAGGGCAGCCCTCGCTCCAAGGCCAAAGGGTGCTCTGCCAAGCAAAGCCACCCTGAAAGTGAACAGAGGAGGCCTTCTGTAGCCTTACTCCTCATCACAGCTGGTTCTTGCCTTACATTCCTTTCCTCTGGTCTTGATCTCATGCTGCAATGTGGCACCTCGCCTAGAACAGCCTGTCGGTCTCTCTTCTCTCTCGTCAACCACCAAGAAACCTATTTTCTCCTCTGCTGAGTTCTTAGAAAGTGAAAGAAATATCCAAGGGCTCAGCTCTTGCAACTGAGTTCAACTCAGATGTATACCCTGAAAATAGAAAGGCCACATCCCTCATCAGGACCCAAATCTTCCCAGGATATATATTGCCACACTTTCAAAATGTCCCGACAATTGTCATATATCCTACAAATTATCCCCAAATCACGGTGGGGTAGTGAGCAATTTCCTTCTAGAAATTCTGCCTCCCTTTGGGTGCCATCTAATGCTGATCTTTATGTTTCTGTCAGCGTAACTTATTATTTGGTATTCAATTTGGCAATAAAATTTTTATATACCAGGCACTGTGTATTACAGATACACAGATAGGTAGGTGTTTATGTGTGTGTGTTCCTGTAAATTATCAGAATTTTGTTATTTTGTTCATCAGGCTTATCTCTGCTTTTCACAACTGTAAAGCTTTTGTAAACCATAACATGGAGACAACAAATACATCTTCAGTGATAATGTTTTGGTTTCTTTTGCATTTAAATATTGAAAGACACTAGTAGGAGAGCTGCATGTTTAACTTCAACCTTTCAAAGAATGACTGAACATTTGTAAATTATCTTTTTTGTTTCATTAGTCATGGACTCAACCATTCCTGGAGAGAGAAGGATTTAAGCATGTGCTAGGAATTCAGCACATATTTAAGTTCTGGGTGCTTAGTGGGGAGTTTAGTTACTGAGTGCCACTAGTAGGTAAGATGTTGAATTTCTCCCTAGGAGTGACTATAGTTCAGTGATGAGATTTAGGTGGTCCTTTAATGCATTTTGCCAACATCTACTGGAGTCCCTGAGCTCATGAAGTTTCCATGGCTGTACTGATGATCCCTTCTTGATGACTGTCCCTACGAGACTGTTACACATCCTCTTATAGTTTTTGGAAATTATTTTATACCAGGAATTTTGTCTTTGCAAACATTTTCCCTCACCGTATGGATCTGTGTATCTTTCATACCTTTTACTATGTGTTTTATTGTCCTTGCCATTTTAAAACCAGGGACATGATTTATAGATGAAATTAATGAGCAAATCACCTGATGGTGAACTGATCCTGGATATTGCAGTACTTTATACCTTATGCTGGCGCAAACAGAACACAGACATCTGGGCTGTTCCAGATTCCCAGTCCTCCAAATGATATGGCCTTGAGCTCAGGACAGCTAAGTCTCTTGCTCCTGCATGTTTTCCTTTCTGTAAGGACTGCATTGTTCTGATAACATCTTATTTTCTGCTGCAGTCTGGTTTGTGACTACAACCAAAAACATCAGGCCAAATCTCTCTGCAGTTTAACAACCCCAAAGTCAATAGAGTTGCTCCAGTGATGAATTTGGTCTGAAAACTTCTGATCTGTTTTCAGTCAGCTGCCCACAAGCTCAGACCTAAGGCATGTCTTGGGTGGATTTATATTTATTCTTGAAAATGAGGAGACATCCAAACAGTTAGATGCTTTTCATATCCAATGTAAGTTATTAGAGGCTGCAGAGTCTTCTACATGGTAGCAGGTATCTTTACTTCTGTCATTCTATCAAGTTCGTTTTGTCTCTCCATTACTTTCTTGCTTCACATACAGGATATAGGATATGGTGGTAGGATGCCTCAATCTGTCTAACACTATCTAACAAGATGACTTTGACAGAGCCTTTAAATCTCTATTTCCTTGAGTCCAGCTGCTAGTTCTCTGACCTATGCTGTATGTTTTTATCCCCCAGACAGCTGTAAAGAGCCAAGTGAAACCTCCCAGGGTTTCTGTTAGAGCTGTACTGGTAGTCTCTGTGCCCAAAAGCTTGTAAGTTAGATAGCCAGGAGAGACAAGTGTGAGGAGTGAATGATCCAGTGATCCAGCTTATAGATGGAGGATTACACATTCCCCAGAGTAGATTCTGTCTTCCTGCAATTTCAGCCTCACTAGTTCTTCTTACTCACGTAGCAAATTTCTCACAAATGCCTATTCTTTTTGCTAAAATTTAATGTCTTTTTTTTTTTCCTCTCCACAAAAATCCAGGCTCATTCCTGATCTTAAAGCAAGCAAGCAGGAAAAGCTGAATTTTTGAGCTGGAAGGAAAACAAGTCCTATCACTACTCAGAGATGTGCACCATTCTTCTCTTCCCCCTGCTTGGCATTGTAGAGGTGGAGCTCGGGCTCAGGACTCATCCATCCTCAATGGGCTCTGCAGGAAGACAGCACTGTCCTTTAGTGAGAGATGTGGGTGTGGATTCCAAGATGTGGTCATCCCACAAGTGTGAGTACTGGGAATTTAGAGAGGAGGAAAGGCTGACATACATGTGGAAGCCGAAGAGATCCAGAAAGCAAGGGAGAGAAATGGTGGATGGGCAGAATTCCCATTTCAGCTTTATCTGTATAAAAAATTTTAACTGTAGCAGCAGGGTAAACACAGTACATTTTGCTCCAGCATTTACACTGATATAAATAGGCTTTTTACCAGTTTAGCTTTATTCTCTTGTAGGCATGAAATTAAGCTACACAGGTATTAGGTACACATATACCATTGTAACTGTGCTTACAGTCTGAAGGGTTTATACTGATTTAGCCATAGGGGTTTTTAAGCAGATTAAGGAAGTTAAAAGATGGTATTTAAACCATCACTTCTAATGTACATTGATTCCTAGCTGCAATCTTTCTTTTATCCATGTATACATTTCCTGTACTGACGTACATACATGCACATGAGCTTTTGCTTCCAAAGCATATTAATTGCCCTCTTCTTTTCCCCATTTTGTTCTTCTAACCAACAATTGAAAAGTACATGCAGTCTGGAATCTAATTTTGTTCTTCCCTTCTTTATAATTTGAAGTTGCTTTTCTAGCTTCAGAGAAGTATAGGGATGAAGGAAAATAAAGATTTGCTGTTGTTCTGCTTTTCAAACTCCCTCAATTTCAGACTAATTGCTGTGTAACGAAAAGGAATAAGAAAAGTTGAAAAGTAAGCAACCAATTGGGAAGAGACAGCAGTTACCGCAACACAGTCAGCACCAAGTGTGAGTTAGGGGAAAAAATCTACTGCCTTCTCATCAGCCTCACTTTGGGAATTATTGTTTTTCAATATTTCTAATTCCAGAACTTTTAAAAAATGTTAATCTGTTATTATTAATAATGATAGTAATGATTATATATATATTAAAAAAGAAGGGAATATTGAGGAGAACAAGGAAATGAGGATGAGTGAAGAAAAGCACTGTTTGAGGTCAAGAGGGAAAAAGAAGGCAAAAACATAGTAAATGTGGCATGAGAGAGTCAAGAGAGGAAAAGTGAGGCTTTGTGTGAAAAAACAGTCGAGGTAGAAGGGAGAAACCTAGGTAGTCACTTTCCACCTGCATCCCAAGCACAGTGTTTTAAAAATGATTTAGTGCAGCTCATGACAATTTGTGCTTCTGTGCATGCATAAGGCAATAGCTCAGACTGGCTACTGGCTTAAACCCACCTTCTCCTTCAACCAGTGGTTTAATTGTGACTCAGGCTGAAGCATCAAGTGTACACCATTGGTTGTAGCTACTATAATCCTATCAGCCATATTGACTAGCAAACACTAGACATGGCCATGAAAAAATATGATAAAACCCATATTTCTTGTGACAGTGCTGTTGAAATTATTGTCTCTCTGTTAGAGTCCCATTGTCATCCCTACTCACCTTCACAGAAGAAAAAAACAAGCATGAAACCAAAACAATAAAGTTTTGAGGGATTAGTAATTCACAAGAGAAAGCCTTATTTTATGAAAGATCTCAACAATTTAAATAGACATATTTGGCTTCGTTTGCAAATCTCATTAAATGCAAAAAGGATGGAGCCATATAGAAAGGCTGAGAGGTGCATGTTCAAAGTTCCGAACCAGCTCTTCCAGTGTGCTGGAATGTCATCATGCTTTACAAGCTTTGGATCTGCTATATCCCTTTTTGCTTCAGTAAAGATGGTTTAAAACACTGTCTAAGGCAGTTAGTCAACTGATGGTAATTCAGACTGAACAAGAGTCCCAAGACACTGAACTGCTTTATCTGGATGGAGTCCCTAGACGAGCTCCTCACACCCATGTAGGAGTGAACAGGTCTCAGCAGAGAATCATTGGATAAATAGCAAACCATCTGCACCTTCACTCACTAATGGCTGAAATTATGCTAGGAAAATTCAGCATGTCTTTCAGTCTACAGAGATTGATAAACATTTTCAATTTCAGTCTACTGACTGAAGTGCATGTTTAGCTTTATCTCTCAGTGGCATCTGGACTATGAGGAGAGCCATAAAAGCAGGCCATTTGAATGATCTTGCAAGAATGTCCCGCTGGTTCAGCAAAGCTCCAAGGATTTTTCTCAAATGACACCACTCCCAGTTAGAGGATATTTACATTCTTGTGGAAAAGACTTCTGCCCCTGATAATTTTCATGGTTGATTCTGAGGCAAGGATGCACAAAGCCTCTTAGATAATGCTGAAGTAAGGGTATCATAAACACATGAAGACAGATTAGATCAAAACCTCCTGGTGGCAGTCATGGCTCAGGACCCTCTGAATTTAGTGTAACTATTCTCACTGTGTTTTTTTATCTGGTGGATCTATCTGGCACCATTTGTCTTGGCTCTTTGGTAGCAAAATGGGAAATGAGGAGCCTCTTATCACAGGAACTTCTATTTGAAATATCCAACATGTCCATTGGTCATCTGTGGGGCATGGGAGAATGGGTTTTCCAGACAGGAGAGATGTTCCTCCAAAGCCTCCAGTTATGTCTTGTTCACATTTTCCTGGACTGGCTCTTTCTGGCTCTGTCAGCCTACATGAAGACACTGTCTTCCAGGCCCAGTCTGAACACGTGTGCCCCATTTGGATCTAATTTCCTTCCTCTTTCTTTTTTCTGCAGGTTCTGCCGAACTCCTTCCCCAGTCCTGGATCCAAAAGCATAATGGCTTTATGTAGCTTGTAAAATTCTATTATCTCTGTATTCAAAACCCAACAACTGGGAAATGGCTGTAATAAGCGTGTTATTAAGCGTGTAAATACACTTTAACTTCAGACCTCCAAAGGAAGTCTCTCGCTGTCTTCCTTGCTGTTTCCCCTCCATGTTTTTGTCACGTGTTTGGATTTCATGGATACACCTACTTTTCCCCCTCTCCGTGACTAGTGTGCTGTCTCATTTGGTTGTACTGAGGCTGATGCTCCTTTCTGCTGAGTGTGCCATGGAGTCTCCTGGAGAACTCAAGGTCTTTGAGGGAAGACAGGTTCTTGGTGAGGATAGGGGTCTTGGAGAAGGAAGGAAGAGGGTGAGGGTAGGGAGGGGAGGAAAACATTAAAAAAAAGAAAGAAGCCAAGTGCATTCTTTCTGCAACACTCAGGAAAAAGAATGTTGCACAGGGGATTGGAAAGGCGAAATTTTTTCACATCCAAATGGATTGCAATTTCCCTCCATTTAGCACCTGAAGGTAATTAGCTCGAAGAGACTGTCGGCTGAGAAACACGTTCATGGAACATTAACTCTCATACATTCTCCAGTTGCAGGGAATTAATAGGAAAGATTAAAGTTTAAAGAGAGCAAAATGCCATTACCTCGCAAGCCACCTCTCTCAGCGGCAGTAACTAGCCCTCACTAACCTAAAAGCACCATTGGAGTCCCTGGCTCCTGCTTCAGACAACGACAGATGAGATGGGCCCCCACACTGCCACGAGCTGCCCGTCCATGGGCTCCAGTGGCCTGCCTGAGGGTAGCAATGGCAACAGGGCTTGTGGTTCCGGCAAGGATGCATTTGCCTGCTGCCATATGAGTGCACATGTGCACATCACCTTGGGACCAACACACATGTGCAAGTGCGTCCCCACACATACTGTTCCGTAGGTGCCAGGTAATGTCTTTTCAGTAAGACTTGAGCTATTGGTGCCTGAGGATGAAGTGCCCAGCAGTGGTCCCCTGCCCCCCGTGCTCCCAGCGATGCCTCATGCTGGCATGTGAGGCAGTGCAGAGGGATCCCATACAGACTCCCAGACAGCCCTGCATAGTCTCCTTCCCACTCCTGTTCCCTGCTTGCACACCAGCACCCCTGCAGGGATGCTGGCAGCCTTCTGGGCTCATGCAAAGTTCAAACCACAACGCTGCAACACTAAAAGGCCTTCCTTACAGCTGAGCTGTCTCTGTGAATGGTACCCAGCCTCTCCTGAGGAGGGATTGTGCCTTCTTCTCAGATGGAAGATAAAAAAAAGCATTAAAGGATGGGGGCCTTATTTTGGGGGTTGGGGGGTAATGTTTATATAAGCTTTTGCACTTTAAAGATTTCCATGTTGCTTTAGCATTTCAGGGAGAGAGCATGAGAGAGAGAGAGAGAGAGAGAGAGAGAGAGGGAGAGAGAGCAAGAGCGAGATGAAATTGAGACATGGAAGAATTTATTGCCCAGAAAATTCCATTCTGCTATCTGATTCGAAAAGTCCAGTCCCCCCAGCTTCGGAAAATCTATTTTCCACATTTTAATACCCTGCAGAACAGTCCTCATAACTCATCCGAGTGTGTTAAGCACAGTTTTATTAGATCTGAAACAAATTTTGGTGGGGAGATACTATAGGTCATTAACCATGGAGTAATTTTATCCTTGTTTCCCTAATGATGCCATAATGGCGAGCGAATTTCTTAACTAAAGACCAAAGAACATTTTGAAGGTCAGTTTCATCTGTGAGCTCCTTCAAGCGCTTCTCGGAGAAGATTGGAAAACTCGCCGATTTTTTGAAGAGTCATTAATAATGTGAAAGCTGAAAGAGCTCTCTCCCATTTGCGTTCCTGCTTTTTACCTTTTAATTTTATATCGCTTTAGTCCCTTTCTTTTTCTCCCTTACTCTCTCTCTTTTTAACTCTCTTCTGGAGTGGCCCCTCATGCAGCTGAAAAATGAAATGGGCCATTCCTGAGGGCATTTTCAACTGAGCTGACACAGGGCAAGGATCCAGGAGGGGGAAAAGGCAACCCTGGCACTGGGTGCCTACTGCCGCACCCCAGCACGTGCTGCCATAAATGTCCCCCCAGCAGCCCTGGGTGCCAGCCTGACTGAGGAGCATCCTGCTCCCCCATGCTGGTGTAAATCAGGAGTGGGGTTGTTTCAGCCTCCAACACTGCATCCATGCAAAAGGAGGGAGAGGGACTAGGCTGTCCCCTCCCTGCCTAACAGGGCACGTGTGTTCTTATTCTGTCTGAACAAACTCAAGTCTGGACCACTGAGGGTGGTGCTGGCAGAATGACCTCTGCACTGAGAGTGAATGTGCATACATGTATGAGCGTGTGTGTGCATGTAAGCTCCACGTGTTGGTGACCATGAGACCATTACAGAGGGGATGTGAAATACTGATATATATATTTGATATACACACCTGTGTGTGGATTGCCATTATATATATAGAAATATTGCAAATGGATCACATTGTAAAAAAAAAAGGCAAAAAGCTGTATAAGGATTATACGTACCCTGTCTCTGTGCCTGTTCTGGTATTGCAGGGGCTTGTGGGGCACGTGGAGTAGGAATTAGCGTGTGTAATAGTCAGTTTGTGTTGATTGCTGTGCTCAAGTTTAGAGTGTATATGTATGTTTCATGTGTGTGGAGGAACACATGGGGGGCTATGACTGTATGCTGATTTATAACCCTCTGCGTGCATGTAATGAGGAGATAACAGGCTCACACTCTGTCTGTGTTTGTATGGGGGGGTATGTGGTGGTTTTCTGGCTGTACCATGGGCATCAGTGGGCAGGAAAAATCTTCTAATATGTGTGTGGTGCACCGGAGGCTTGGCTCTGAGTCTGCGTGTGTTTGTGTGTGTATGTGTACACATGTGCAGGGGGGTTATGCCCTAGAGAAGGGTTTGTCTGTGTGCTCATTAGAGAGCGCCTGGCAGTGAGCAGGCCTCTGTGCTTATGTGTTTTTCTCTCCCTGGGTGTATATGCTTCAGGCACCTACATGTGTTGCATTTGCAGATGATATGGGCCACATCCTCAGCTGATGTAAAACAGCACCAGAGTCTGTGGGGCAATTTACACCTGCTGCAACTCCAGCAGAGCCCCACGCTGGAGGCAGTGGGTCCAGAGGGTGTGGGCTGAGATCCCATTCCATATCATGGGAATGGATGGCTTCCAACCTGTAACAAGACCTTCTCCCATCCCCTCCATCCCCTCTCCCTCAGCCCATCACTCACATTTGAGGCGAGAACTGTGGGGGGATGTGTGTGTGTCTGTTTGGGGAGGGAGCGCTCTGAGGGGAGGGGGGCAGTGTGGTGACACACTCTGCTCCCAGATGTGATACCAGCGATAATTTCAATTTTATGCCTTTGTTATGGCTTTAATCACTTTCTTTATGCGTTTTGTTCCAGCGATCAGGGAGAGACACCTGATAGGCAAAAAGGATATCAGGGGAACAATTTTTATTTGGAATGTGGTGAGAAGTCTAATTAGAATTTGAATTCTGCTGAGCCTTGAAATGGTCGGTACTTTATCCTGATCGCCTTAGATATTGTTTCGAGTCAATCATCTGTCATAGTGCGGCACGCTGGAGAGAAAGGCTCTCCATCCAGACTGGTCTCTCCGTCGGGCTGGGAGCTGCTGGTGGGGAAAGGGAGGGTGACAAGAGGGAGGGCAGTGGACTTTGCTCTCCCCAGGAGCAAGCACAAAGGGAACAGAGGTTTACCTTGCTGTGTACTCCTAGCCATGCTGTGGGATACTATCTGTTGCCCCTCTGTCATCATTGCAGGGCTATCCCCTTCAAAAGGGGGATGAGGAGGATTCCTGGGTCAACATAAATGTCCCCCCCACCTGCTCCATGGGAGAGGAGCACCTTCTCGCAGCTAGTCCACACGGCTCAAGGAATTTGCTGCTATCTTTGCTGCGCTGGTTAAATGCTCTGGAAGGTCAGTTCCCAAAGGTGGACAGACAGCTGGGCTAGGCTGGATAGATGGATAGACAAGTGTGAGTGGGAATGGCCATTCAGGTGGATTTGTGTGGGACAGACGCAGAGCTGGTTGAACCCAGTGAGACATAGGGTTGGATGGAGAGTGAAGACAGATGTGCCTCATCAGACTGAGGGCAGTAAGCACACTCATGATATTTGTGGGGGGCATAGGGGGGTGGTGTGTGTGTGTGTTTCAGACTCAGGTTGATCTAATTTCATTTGTGCTACAAGAACACAAAGGAAAGAAGGAACTAGGGAACATGACAACAAGTCACTCATCAACTTTCACAATCCTTCCAGCTTTAACCTCTGTTCTTAATAACTAAAAAACAACAACAACTAAACAAAACACTATCCCACCCTCAACCCCATTATGAGTCCTAGCATTTCAAAGCTAAAAGCCACTCCAGAGCTCACCAGAACACCTCCAGTAACATTCTCCCTCCTTGTGCCCAGTCTGCAGTGCCTTCTCTTGGTGAAACCACAGCTTTCAGTCCTGGTTAAACTGCTGCAGTATTGAGTTTGAGGTGAACTGCGCAGTGATGTGATCCCTGCTGCTAAGAAAAAGGAGGCACACAGGCAGGATTGCAGCATGATCTACATAGCAGGAGAGATTAACTTAGGAGAATCATGAACAATAGAATCATTCCAAGATTCCTAAACTTACTGAAATTGATGGTAAAGTCTTTATTCTGTGCTGTTGCTACACTTTGAGATGGTGCCTCATTCTGAATGCAACGTAAATGTCTGTAACATGAAAGATACGGATTGGTTTGGCTGTTGAAGAAAAGACAGTTCAGTGTTTTGCCTTCTTGAGAGAAGCAGAAAATGACCTGGGACTGGGGGCTAATTAAAAGAGTTGCAGGCATCTGCAAAAATTTGCAGATAGGAAAGCCATTTGAGTAGTTCTTTCTAAAGTGTCAGCACTAGGTTTTAGAACTGGCATACTGAGGTGGCAGCTTGTGCCTTTCTCAGCTACAGTCCAGGCTGTCTGCAGACTCAGGCAGACATTGCTGTATGTTTTTATGTTCAGTTCCCCTCTCTAACAATTCAGTAATGCAATACTTTTTCCCCTCTTTTTTTATTCCTCACCCTCTTTTTTTTTAAAAAAAAAAAAAAAAGGTTGAGAAAGTTGATAGTGTCAGAGCTTAGTTCTAATGTCTCATCTGCAAAATCTTTTATAGTCAGGTTGGCAGCCATGGAAGGTCTGACACAAAAATCAGCCTTTCATTTACACCTCAAAAATGCATGTAGGGTTGCAAACAGAAAATAGTGAACATTATGTTTGTTGATGTATTTGTAATTAGAATATAGTTTAGTGATGGACTGGGCAGTGTTAGGTTTACCATTGGACTCAATGATCTTAAAGGTCTTTTCCCACGTAAATGATTCTATGGTTCTGTGATGTGCTATCTTTCCAAGTATATTCAGATTTTGATCCTAAAGCAGCAATTCTAGTAAAGCAGGAATGTACTACGTAAAGATCCTGTGCTACCACACGATCTGTACAGTCCAGTCATTAAGCCAACATATTTGTGTTAAGGAGAGAATTACTGAGCCCCCAAATCTCTTTGCTCTGATTACGCATGGTCCCAGATGCCAGGTGGTACAGAGCATCACATGGCAGGAGAAGTGCCACTGCTCCAGACTGCAGTGAGAAGCTGTGCCTGTGATGGGCCTGGTTTGACTACAGGGCTTTTCTGATGTAGCAGACTCCCACCTTGACATCTCCTCTGCCTGGATCAACAAGTCACTTCTGCAATGAGGCCCTCACTTTGTCCCATTTTATGGTTCTTATCTTGGACCAGGAAGATCTGAATACAGGGTGCTGAAACCTACTTCCTGGCTCTACAAATATATGCCACTATTTGCTTCCCTCCTAGAGATGTGCATGTTTTTGTGTATGTGTGAAATAATAGATGAGCTCTGTTCCTTGCCTAGCTCAAGCTTAAGGCAAATCAAGAAGAAAATAATATTTTCTATTCTGATGAACCTACCTAAAACAAAAGAATCCCTCCCAAATCCTTGTGAACATTGAGATCCAGATCTGAGTTGGATCCTCCTTATCTGCACTGGAGCCATGATCCTTAGGGCTGTGCAAAACTCTTCTGACTCAGGGGAGGTCTGGAGGGAAGACTGGATGGAGAACAGCTTGCGAGGACCATGACTTTTGTGCCATGCCGGAAGCCAGAGTGCTAATTCTAAGTACTGATTATCACTGAACTCTGGCTTCATGGAGCATTGTTTACTGTGCCAAATGGATCTTTATGCATCATATTCCTTGTTCATGCTCAAATGTCAACTGATGGATGTTCAGTAGTTCTTGATGGCCCTGTGGTTTCTGCAGCCTGCTTTGCAGCCTGCACATCAACAGGAAAAGGCCAGGAACTGAAACCAATGAAGGTTGGTGGGGAGGGCTGCTGTAAACACTGCCAGCACAGTTGGAAAGGGCTCAGGTGTGCAAAAGAATAGGAACAAAACCCAATAAGCAGGTCTCACTAATTTAAATGTCAGTTGACCCTACTTGTCTTATGTTGTGATATTCTGAAGACTACTTTCTTTTTCTTCCCAGGCACTGCGTGTAAAAGTATTTAGAAGAAGAATCCCAAACAGCTCAGCCCATATTATTGCTGCTGTTATCACTATGATTGCTATTGCCATTTGCCTCCCAGCACAACTCAGAACAAAGACCCTTGTTGTGCTGAGCACTGTACAAATGCACTGGGAGAAAATAAGCAAAGGCATGTTGACTTGTCTGAGTTTCCATACTGTGACAATGTCAGAGCCAGAAATATAAAATGAACTTCCATGTTCCTTTTGCTAAGCCAGGGGTGGCCATCCTGTGCCTTCAAGCACTTTGAGCAGCACTTCTGAGTCATGACTATACCATGCCACTGTCTCTGAGCCTGTATGCATAGGACTTCTGGCTAGTGCCACACCAGCAGTGGTAATGATGAAGCCAGTTGGAACCCATTTAACTGTATCTTCTTGGGCCCCTGCTGCAATTTCAGTTAAGCTCCTGTTGGGGCATCCCTGTGTAACGCTTCCAGAGCTCCCATCCTTTCAGATCTCCTGTGGCTCTTGGCCAAACAGATTTTGATGTACTTGGCTTGGGAAGGTTGGATAACCCTTCAAAGTCTGCTCACACTAGCTGGAGCCAGGAGGTTGGCTTTAGACTATGTTTTTCTGACCTTTTTGCTGTTTCATTTCCTGTTCTCTTTTGTCTTTAGCCTTATTCAAGAGAAGTGTTNCTTAGCCTTTCCAGAAGACAAAGCTGAGACAGGGAATTGTATCCAGCTCCATGCAAAAGCAGGACATAAAGTCTGTCATTCCTCAGCCTCAGCCTGACCAACCCACATAAGGGGACTTGATTTCTGGGTTCAAGCAAGACAGCTTCTCAAAAGACGTTATTGGATAAATGCTTTCTGAGACAGAAGCAAAGACAAGAGCATCTGGGCTGTATCTTCTTTGGGTTCTTTGAGGTCTATCACCTGAACCCCCACTCCAGTGAAGTGCCTGCTCTGGGAAAATGCTGCTTCCTCACCAGCAGCAGCCCCATGGCTGTGGCTCAACTCTGTCCTCTCTTCCATCACACAGATACCCCTGGAGCCCTGAAGGCTTTTCCCTAATCAGCCCATTTCCCCTGGCTTGGTCCTAGGAGGATATGGTGCTCACAGGCTCTGAGGTGTCTCTATCATTGACTATCAGGTGAAGCCCTCCTTAAGCACTCCAGCAAGCCCTTCTTTATTTATTTTTAAAATTCCCCTGAGCCTACGAAGGTCATTTGAACAAATTGGAGCTGACAGACATTAACTTGGAAAAAAGCCCATTGCACCATGATAAACTCCATTTAAAGAGAAGCAAAAGTGCCAGGCAAAGAAGGAACAAATGATGAGAGATTTGTCACTGTTACCGCAAGCTTAGGAGTTGAGAATGTCAGCTCTGGCCTCCCCTTCTCCCAGTATGCATTATTACATATTCCAGCATTGCTATTTCCACTGCAGTAGCTCCTGATGGAGCAAATAGGCTGAACTGGAATGTTGTTCAATGCCATAGGGAGAGCCATTCCCAGTGCCGAGAAGGCTGTGAAGGCAAATTAAATTGGTGGGCCATCCCCCTGGTGAAGTGGAGATGGAACCAAAGCCCAGAGATGAGATAATTCACCGCAGGTAACACAGAGAATCACCATCTGAGCTGCAAACCACCCTTAGACCATAAGTGTCCCCCTTTCAGACTCCAATCCATGAGCCTATTTTGCATCTGTGTATGATCTCAGGTATCTATGCACCAGTGGGGAGATGAGCGTGGTTTTACACCTCAGTATGTAACCAGTTGGGGAACAGAGCACTGCCACAGCTCTGAGCCTGCCTTTGCTGAGGACACAAAGCAAGATGCATCAGCCTGAACACTAAGGTTTATCCTTGGGGACCTTCATTGTAGAGGTAACCTCAACAAACCATGGCTATTGCCAGATCTTCTGTGAGGGATTGAGGATGGTACCTTCTCTTCAGCTGGCAGCCAAAAGAGCCACCTGAGGGGCAGAGGGAGACGGGAGAGGAAGAAGTCAGATGTTATCAATCTTAGTCCATATGACTGCTGATGAAACCTGTTCTCCTTCCAAAGATACATCCTAATGTTTCCCATTCAATTTGCACATGTTTCTTTATGCATTGCTTAGTGTCCTTGAATGAAAGGCAATTGGTTTCTCCTCTCCTCTGGGCATCATGTGGGATCCAAGTGGCTGCAGTCCCCCATGGAGCTGCAGCAGCTGCCAATTGTTCTGGCAAGCCAGGATCAAATCTCAGAAAGGAGTAGGCCTGGGACTGTCACACTCATCTGACCAAGTTTGGGCCAGGGGTCCCTCTACCCCACAGCCAGATGAGAAATGCACTCCAACTGCATATCAGCATACTCAGAAGTGGCAAGAAGTGACTAATACACCTTGAAGAAAGTAACAAGGTCAGACTTTCCCTCATGCCTCTTTGTCTTGGATTTCTGCAAAAATGAATAGTAGTCTTTGTGCTCACAAGTTGTTCAGGACAATTAAAAGGGATAGAGAACAGTGAGCCCAGACTCAGAACTGAAGACCTTCTGCAACAAACTGGGTTGTAAATAGTGTCTGGCTAACCAGGCTGAGAATTTACAAGTGTTTTGACATGGTCACTACAGCAACTGCCTCTATCTAGGTGAAACTGTCAGCTGCAGGAGACATGTTCCTAACTGATACCCCTCAAGATGAAGAGTGGTCCCCAGTCCTGGGAGAACTGGGTAGCTGGGAGGAAAGCCCTGTCCATGTAACCAGCCGTGAAGAGCACTGGGAAGGTGTCTGCTGCTCACACCTGGCCCTGTGCTCTGCAAAGATCCCTGTCAGAAAGATGGAAGGCAAGGCTCTTCACTGGGTCCTTGTATAGCATGAAGTAAACTCTCCACCAGCTTTGAGTGCCCTGTCCCTCTGCAGCGCTGGCATAAACGGGATGGCCAATCTATTACGCATGAGAGAGTTCCAGTCTTGGCTGGATGTTCCCGATCTACAATGACCTTTGATCCAACAGTGAGTGGTGTTAACTTCAACTTTCTGTGTTTGGGCTGCCTGCCCAGCTTTATGGTTAAGTGTTACAGCAACGTCTTTCCTGCTGCCCAGTTTCTCTCTTGGAAAAGAAGATCATATTTCTGCAGTGCTGCAGTTAGACCAGTTTGACCTTTCCCTGTCATGTAGATGCCTGGACAAGTCAGAGGGGGCTGGGCAAAGATGGGCAGTATCCTCACACCACAAACAGTCAATTTACCTGCTTGCCTGCATCATTCCACCTACTACTTCCTCAAGGCTTGCTTTCTAGCTGTGCCTGCACCCACAGTCAAGGTCAATTCCCTGTTTTCCCTCTGACTCACACTGCAAACCCCAATGGTCAACCCTGAATGACCCATTCAGCCAGCCCCTGCTGATCTCTGGTTGTAAGACCTGGCTCACCCCACACTGAACTTCAGAGCCACCTCCCTCTGCTTTGTTGTGACTTTAGAAATCACTTGAGCATGAAAGCCTCAGGCACAGGAAGTCCATCAGGGCAATTGTTCCCCAAAATCCCACCTCTCTTCCTCATCCCTTACCATACTGGAGCCCCTTTCTTCTGAACCATCCTCTTGCTTAAAACAAGCCATATAATTCTCCATGCGAGCCCATACCCTGCATCTCAGTTAGGGGGATAAGCCTGGATCTGTTTGCTTTCAGCTTTTTTCAGGCTTAATATCTGTCTTTCACTAGGTACATGGGATAGAGTCCTGGGCTTGCTTAGGGCTGATATTTCTGATTTCTAGGTAAAAGCAGCAATAAATGGCCATTCCATTACTCCTCCTAAACCTTAGCTACAAAATAATCACAGCTGCAAGCAGAAATAGTGAAAGCATTGCTCAAATAATGTAGAAGTGTTTCAGTTTTAATATAATTTCTGTGTTAGTAGGGTTGCAATGGGATTTCCTTCAGAATGTGTGTAGGAATTAAAAGCTCTTTTTCTAACAGATTCCTTCAGTTTTCTAAAGCACATTTTCATTGGCATTCTTTTAGAAGTATTTTTCTCCCCCTGTGTGAAACCTCTTCAGTCAGCTTTGGTTACGGATAGGAGTTTTAAAACTAGGATTAAATATGATGAAAAACAGAGTATGTTTCTATCGATGGCAATTCTTCATGCAGATTTGACCTTTGGGGGAAGAGGAAGGTTGTTTTGTAACCAAAAAACTCTCTTGCCAAAAATGTTGCCTTGGTAACTGATGTTGTAGAGAGCAGCCTGGATCCTTATGCTATCCATTAAAGGGAATTTGACTCAGGAGAGCAGAGGTGGACCTTTGAGAGCTTGCTGGTGATGGTTGAGAGGGACTGGAAATTCCAGAGATGCTTGTGTGGGGAGGAGGGAAGAGATGTGTGAGATGAAGAAGCCAAGAGCAATGAGTACAGGATGAGACCTGCAGGGACGTAGGTGATTTGAAATACTGTTGGGGGCTGAGAGTATGTTAGAGATAGAAAAACTGGCTGTAAGGGCCTGACAGTGTCAATAATGCATGTAGGGTCTCATGCAATGCCTTCCCCAAGATGCAATGATGTTTTGAGATTACCTCCCTGCAAGTCTCTTCTGTGCCTTGCTGCAGCAAAGATCATTTCCTGAGCGTCCCCTTTCCTTACCCCCTAACCCCAGGCATCCCACACCAGCCTCAGCTCCACCTTCCTGGCCCCATCAGCCCCCGCCTCACCAGTAATGAGGGGGGATGTGTGGTCTGCCTTTCCTATGCTCTCGTGCTTTCCTCTGGATCCCAGCAACAAGTTTAATTGCAAAAAAACCAAGGCTGACTTGGAGGCAAGGCAAGGAGGCAGGGAGAGCCTGTGCCAGCTGACACCATGATCGATTACCTAGAACTCCACCTGACACTGAAATTAGGGTTTTTTAATGATAGGCCGACTCTCCCTGGATGTGAAATTCAAATGATCTCCAAAGCTTCCCTGTGACCATCACTCGCTGCACGCAGTGGTACACGCCACATGCAGGTACTTTGTCTCTGTCACTGCTGAAAGGACATTGTTATTACCAACAACTCTTTGTATTAACCAGTCTCCTACCTAATAGACAACACTTTACGTTCTGCACCGTTACCCAGTCAGGGCTGCTGTGTGCCTGAGAGACACACACTTCCCCTGGGGCAATGGAAAGCTGTGCTTAAAAGGAGACACCAAAATGGGGGATGCACATACACCTTGCTCCCCTGCTGCCCCACTCATGTTGAGGAGTGATTTTCCTTTTTTCTCAGCTGCAGGCCCGTAGCACAAACTGATGGGGCACAGGGTGGCTGTGCTAGGACGTGCTAAGGTAACCTGGCAAGGAGCTGTCACCTAAGTTTCCTCTGGGTGAGAAAAGGGAATTTTTCCTCCCACCCTAGGGAAAAACTGGGGAAGGCAATACTCAGGGTAGTTTTCCCCATCTTTATCCTGATTCGTGAGCCATCGAAGAAGTGCCTGCTGGGTTGGTAGGCCCCAATGCCCAGACAGGGTGAAAGAAAAGCCACGCCAGCCCTGAGTCCACACTGTTGCTGAGCCCTGATGTATCACAAAGATTTTGCACCTGTGTGGAGGGATTGTCACTGCTGGTGGAAGTTATTTCCCAAGGTACTGTCCCCGCCTGTCTTCCATCATCTCTTGACCACTTTTGCCTGGCCCTCATGAAGGCAGAGGGAAGGTGACTAGTTTGAGTGTGAAGGAGACCAGGAGCTATTCTGTGGCCACTACCTGAGTGTATTGACTGTCTTTTGTTACAGGAGATGCCAAGCAGAAGGACCAGTTTTCTCTTCCTGATGTGCAAGGAGGTAAAGTGATGATAAAAACAGAGAAACATTTAAAAAGTTAAATAATGTAATTACGGCATAGACAGCAGTAGCCTGTAATCCACCATGCACTAAACAGAATTTCTTACATCTTGTTGCTTTAGTGAATAAACCTTTGGAAAACCACACGGAGGGAAGATTTTTGACCACAGATAGTGCTATGTTTATGGAGTCCTCTAACAACACTGGGGAAGGCATTATCATCAAAGGGATTCTTTGACAGTACCACAGTGTCAACAGGAAGAAACATGGCTTCTGAGTAGTGGTGATGCTGGAGGGAAAAGGAAAAGGTCCTGCCTCTGAAACTCTTCACTGCAAATCCAGATTTCCCCCCATGAAAAGCATAATGAAGAGGTTAGATGGGGACACCAAATGTTTCCAGCTCCAGCAGGAATTGCTTTGGGCTGTGTTGAATGAGAAAAGTTGGGCACACTTGGATCTGGACAGGACTGCAGGAAGCTATGATTCAGACCTTCTGGTTTGTCTCACGAAGTGAAACCCTGGGTGATGACACTGACATTTTTCACTGCAGTGCCCATTTCTTCCTTCAGTTAAGCACCAGCACTGGCATATTTAACAATATACTCTATGAAGCCTCAGTTTCCTCCTGGTTAAGAAATATTTCTTGTATTTGATAACTTGTGGACATCTTTGATGAGGAAATTCTATATCGGTTGCTATGGCAAAATTGCATGTTCTCTCAGTGCTTCCCCATTTTACCTATGCTGCTGAAGGTTGCCTTTCCTTAGGTGAATGCTCAGCACCAAGCACTCCATGGCTGTAATCTCAGCTTTCCTCACTGGCATGCATTCAAGCAACTCAGACGCCTTCAGTCTGTGAGGGGATCAGTGACAGAGCTGCATTTGTTATTCAAGGTCATGTGGTGATATGAGAGGTGCTGGGATGGCAGCACCATGCTTTGGTGGTTTATGGCATGACTTTGCTCTATACTACCCCCAACCAGTTCAATAAAGCCACTGTTGCCCTCAGTAGCCTGTGCTGATTGTCCTCCAAGCGAGGTCCCTGTGGGAGCTGAGCAGAAAGGGGATGCATGCAGACAATGTTCCCTGCTTTCCTCCATCGCCCGGTGAGCAGCCCCTAATCTGAGGGGCGTGCCAGTATTAATGCCTTTAATAACGACAGATCAGATTGTATGAAGAGTTTTAATTGATGTCTATATCCCTGGTAACATAAAAACAGCCAAGCGAATGTCTTACCACTATTATTTTATCAAAGGTTTTGACGTGGCTGCTGCATAGGAGATGTCAGGGAAAAAATTCATGTCTGCAAGGCACAAACAGGCGAAGTAATGGGATATAAATCAAAAACAGTGAAAGGGGAAAGTGGTTAGTCACAAGATCATAGAGTTTTCACTAAAAGGGAGAGCAGTGAATTCTCAATACAAGCAGCAGAATGCATTAGTTCTACAGTGCCATCAGCTCTTTCTCCCTCCCTGTCCCAAATATCTCACCCCACTGCCCTCAGGACACATAGGTCTGGACAAGGGCTGGCCATCTTGGAGGTGCCTATCTAGTCTGTTCAGTACAAGTCATTTCTTTTCCTTGTCCCCTCCTATTTGTACAGAAGACATGGAAATGTAGCCCAAAAGCAGGGTTACAAATAGTACTCCTTTTTCTTCGGCTGGTCAAGAGTGTAATTAACCTTTTAGCAGGTTTGTTTAGTTTGCATCACTTGGTGGTCTACGAACACACTCATAAGTATGGTTCCTGTTACAGAGAAGGAAGGAAAGCGTTCATTCAGTCTACCTTGTTTGCCTTGGTGTAATTCTGGGACACCATCATGCAGCACCAGCAGGAGATCAGTTGTAGATCTGCTGCTTCTCAGTAGCTAGCTCTGATCTTCAGGGAACATGGATGGCTGGGTCCTGTTTGATGACTCATGACACCGTTTGACCATGTTATCCCCTTTCCACCACCAGAACCTCACAGAGCTAATCCAGTGAGCCAAGGCAACCAAGAACTACCTGTAAGACCCTCATAAGTTAATCCTGTACTGATACCTTGCAAACTAATTGTTACTCCTGGCCAAATGTCCCACGGGGTGTTGTTCTGTGGTGGGAAGATGTTCAGACTGGCCAACAGGTGGGAAACCATAAGCACAGTGTGAGAAGTAACTGCCTTTTCCAGGGCACTGCTGAGAGGAAGCTTGCAGCACAGCTTCCTTGTCCAGTTTCTTGGGTTGCAAATGTAAAAACTTGGAGAAGGAGGTAAAGTGGAAGGAAGAGTGGAAGGGAGGAGAGGATAAAAAGGAGGAGAAACTGGTGGATAAAAAGAAATCTAAAAAAATAGTAAGTGAAATATTCAAACTGGAAAGTGATATTATAAAAAACTGCAGGGAACACGCTTGAGTGCATTCAAATTTATTCAAACTCTGCGTCTGACATTGATGAATGCAACAGCTTTTTCCACAATATGTAGAGCGCACAGGGCATTTAGGATTGCAGCATCCCTTTCACTGCAGCTGTCTGGGGGCCTGTTCTGAGCACTGTGGAGACCCCTACTCTGGGCCCTGGCATGCCCCCTTAAAGAAGAGGCCAGGATGCCATTTGGGAAGGAGGAGAAAAACAAACAGAAAAGAAAGATTTCAGCAAAAGATCATGGAGGAGAGATTTCGAGGCTAATCCAACCTTTCTGTGCGTGAGGTCTTTATCTTTGTGGGAGGGCCCAGTTTCTCCTCTTGCAGTGGTGAAAAGTTCTTTCCAGTGTTCATGCATCCATAGGAGGGGAGTTGTATTGGGGTGCCCACACAAGTCATTGTCTTTCTGTAAGTCCTGTAAAAAATTACCTTCCTGTCTACCAAAAAAAAGCCTCAGTAAAAATATACTTTGCAAGCAGGGACATTCAAGATTCTTCTGGAATCCAGTAGCAAAAGGATCTTGCATCTCTGGCCCAACATAAGACTACGAACTAGTCATCTTCCTGCAGGGAGCACTCTTGCACCCTCTTTGCATGCTTCAGTGGCAGGCTGGCACCCCAAGCGATGACTTCTACACTTCCCTCCAATTTCTCCTCCCCTTGACTGGGAAGCGTAGCAGCTTTTAGGAATAACAGGATACGGAAGAGCTTGAGTCAACAACCACCTGTGACTGTTTATCTATAGATTTCATGCTTGCGGGAGTTTTTGGGAAGAGGATGGAGCTATCTTTCCAATGGATGCTCATGGAAAAAGATGCAAACCCACCAGCATGCCAAGTAGATGTTGAACTCCAACTTTCTCTTCCACCGCTGCATCTGGACAGAGCGCATCTGACAGCACAGCAAGCATTTCCATGCATATTCCTCGTGGCACTGAAGCTAGAAGAAATCTGGGAGGGAGCCTGGGAGACCTAGCACCCCAAGCAGCAAGCAGATACTCATGGATACCTGAAACAAGCTCTGCTATTTGTTTTGTTCTGTGTCCAAGGCTTTTGTATCTTCATGTTGGAAAGGGTCTGATGTCTAGGACACAGGAGACCTGAGTTCAACTCCCAGGTACATAGCAAACTCCTGTGTGGTTTGGGTCAGGTCACATCAACATTGCAGACTAAATTCCCCACATATGATGTAAGAACAAGTATAGCATCTTGGTGTTTTTTTAAACAAGAGATGTTTTTACAGTGCTGTCATTGCAGGCTGTCATGTTTTCCACAGTGTCATTCTGCTACTGTACTATATATAGCACTTAGAATTCCTGATTTAGACTGTTTTGTCTTTCCTTTCCTTTTCAAATCTCATCTCACCTACACTACTGTGGCTCCATCTTTTGCTCAGATGGAGACCACTGTGTCTAACACATGAAAAAATTTGGCTGCCGGTCCTCCATGATCCGAGTGGGAAGTTATGAAACAGGGGTCTTCCTGCCATTTGCTCTCCAGTGCTTTGTACAGCTCCTATCTGAAGGGGCAGCACGCAGATCCAACTCAGCTCTGGCAGTCTGTTTGCCAGGGCTGCTATGTGGAAGAGGAGCGAATGGGTCATTTTGTGGGGCATCACCAAATGGCAGGGCCCATCCCAGTGTGTGCTGATATGCTATTGTACCCCAGAGCCATGGCTAGACGAACCTGGAGAGTGGGAGCAAGGCCAGATTCCCACCAGAGGTTAGTGTGTGAGGTCCTCATTTGAACCCTGTCATAGAGATCAGCTGAATATGAAGGGAGGTGGTGGAGCAATGCCTCAGGAACATGGCCATGACGGGTTTCAAAGAGGGACTTTGGTTTGTGCAAGTTAATGAAGAAGTCCAAATTTGAACCTATTTTCTTCAAGTCCAATTTTTCAGTGGTCCATTGCTCCTGGCAAGGACCATTTCTAAGTCTTTAGGAAGACCTTTGGTAGCTGTTTAGTGTGGTCTCAGAAAGCCCTTTAGGCCAAGTCTGGACAGTTAAAAAAACCAATTGAGAAGCAAAAAAGTCCCAGGAGTAGGACATCCTCATAACATCTCTCTCAGGGTGGCCTCAGGTAATGCATATGTGGCCTTGCCCTGTGTCCTCAAAAGGACAGCATCAGAGAGGCCAAGGCCACCTCTCCCTGTCCCACTGTTGAGCTGTCTGCAGATGGGCTGGCAAGGTACTGCTGGCCTGGCATCCTGCTCATGAGGACCAATAAATAGTTTGGAGATGTGTGCTGTGGCCTGACAGGGGAACCGAGAGCTTCTCCCTCTCGCTCTCTCTCTTTTTCTCTTTAGATCATCGTCATGGTGTAAACAAACAAGCTAAACTCTATGAGATTTACAGTGCCCAGCTTCGGTGGCTTCCAGTGCGGCACAGTGAGATATTTCTGTACAGGCAGGCTAAGCACTTTCCATTTTATACCTCAGCGGCTTTATAGCATCTTAAGGATTTCTGTGCATGCCTGGCTTCACTCAGAGGGAAAAAAATCAAGCTTGTAAATAAATACTAAATATATATGAACAAAAAAGACAGAAGGGAAGAGAGAGGGACACACGCACACACATACGCGTGCGCGCGCACACAGTTACCCGCACTGGCAGAGGAAAGCAGAGAGGGAATGCAGAGATAGAGGTGGCTAAATGAGAGATGAAGAGACAAGAGAGAAAAAAGAAGGAGCCAGCTGAGCAGCAAGCTGAGGACGGGCTCTCCTCCACCACAGCCAGATGGAAAGAAAATAAGCCAGAGCGAGCAGCTTTCTGGCAATTGGGGAATATTAATTTCCCATCAGGTCAGACTAATGGCTGTGCCTGAGGTTAAGCTGAAACAGCAGAGGAAGGCTCTCTGCCCCTTTACAGCCCTCAGCCCAAACTCAGGCAACTCCCACTGAGCTGTTACCCCTGTGCTCTGCCCCCTTCTCATTCTGCCTCTCTGCAATTTGACAAGACGTCCCTGCAGCCAGGTCTGCACCTGACCACAAACCAGCAGCAAGCTCACAGGAACAGAAGCTGCCTCTGGCTCTGCAGAGTTCCTGCACTGGCAGGTCCCAGGCTGAGCCACCCTCCTGTGCTCAGTTCAGCAGGGATCAGAGTGGCAGTTTTCTTTCCTCTCATTTTTCTGAGTAATTGGGGTTTCTCTCTCCAGCCCCATCACTTCTCTCATCTTTGACAAGAGGATAGAAATGCATCCTGTAGTATGAAGCAGGATCTCAGTGAGGGTCTGGTATCCCCAGATTTCAAGGCTGATGGAGGTAAAGTGTAAATCCACAGATCCTGTATAGATATCTTTACTATCTCTGGTAATAGCAGCCTTTTCCTTGGACACTTGCTGCCTAGTGAACTCCTAGAAATGAGCTTCAAGGCAAGATTTTTTGTGCTTTATGTTTTGTTTTGATGTTAACAAAATGTTTAATCCCCAGTCAAGATCTTTCTCCTGCACCTGAAACATAGAAAACAAATCTGAGGGCCAGCTACATGTGGCAACATGCAGCAGAAGGACAGGTTTCCCATAGGATCACTTATTACCAGCTCCACAGCCCTGACACATGAATGTAAACCTCCTCCATGTTTTCCAGCGCCAGACATTGCCGCACCATATTGTCCTACTGCTAAGGATGGAGCAATGAAAGGAAGAAGTGTCTTCACAGAGGTGACACAAGGAATTGATGCCAGAGGTGGGAACCAAAGTTTGATTTCTGTAGACCTGATAAACTGTCACCCAGGGGGACCACCCCACATGCCAGGTGAAATGCAAGCTGACAGCAAGCGGGTGTAATAGAGCTGTTGTAGTTCTGCATGGCAAATGGCAGCCTGCATCCAAATCTGAATGTGGCCACCCTTACTGCAGCTTCTGAGCTGAGCTGCAGAAGTCCTGTGAATAAGGACTGTGACCAGGGTTTTTCTGTACAAACAAGGCCAACATGATGATAGTATGTCTTTGTCACAGCTTTCCTGCCACTCGCCTTGTGCAGTTTCCCTTCCTTTACTCCTGGCACATGCTGACCTTGCCTGATGGGATAGACTAGCTTTTTCCAGCAGGAGGTTTGTGTGCTCCAACTTTTAACCAGGCTCCTACTACTGTGAGCATCAAGAACAGACTGAACATATATATTTGAGTAGCAAAAATCTCTGCCCACAATGCACAGTAGAGGTGACACTGATGCCCAGGAGATGTCAGTCCACACTTCCTTGGGGAAAAGGCTGCATGCTATGCAGCAAATACAGGCAAATGCCTCCAGCAACCCATCCAATGACCTGTGCCGTGAAATGTTGCTTGTGAGGCTACCTGAAATAGCTGGGCCCAATTTTGGTCTTTGCACAGAGTGAAAACACTTGTGCAAAGCTCTGCTGTGGACCAACCACAGGCTTGGGCATGCCTGGCTCCATCTCCAGGTGTAAGCCAACCCAGCTCTGTTCCCAAAGCCAGCTATTTGCTGCTGGCCTCCTGCCCAGAGCAGAGGGGCTCCTGGACTGGGGGAAGGGAGCGTCTCCCCTTGGGTAGCTGACAATGTCTCACCATTCTCTCTGTGCCCAGGACTCGCTTCCCCTTCTCAGATATTAAGTATTCAAACCTCATTTACATCCTTATTTTTCAATTTGCTGCCACAGTAGTTTAATTTATTCTATATAATTTCTTTTTCTGAGGGGACATTAATCATTGCCCTGTGCTTTTTGGCGCCTGTGGGATATGTGTGTGTGTGTGTGTGTTTTTTTTAAATCAATAAAATAAAGCAACCTTCCTTCCCTCTACCCACCTCCCCACACACACTCCTTCCCACCCCCAACATGCCCCTTTGCTGGAGGAAATAACATTTTTCTCACCGTTTTTTTACCCCCATTGTTTCCTTTACTTTCAGCCCAAACAGATTAACTTGTCTTTTTTTATTTCCGATGAAATGCTGTGTGAATAGGGTGTCTGGGAGGGGAGAGCTCCTGGCTGGTGCTGCCCATTGTGTCACCTGAAGGGCAGGTTTAGGATAATGTTCCTGCTGAACTGCTGAAGGCCAGAGACACAGGAAGGGGAAGTTTGGTATTTCCAAAGCCAGGACTCATAAGGAATGAGCCCAGTTTTGAGTCACAGATGTCTGGTTGACTGGGGAGGATGCAAAAGCTGCCAACCCATTGAACTGCAAACTTGAAGCCTTGAAGATAGGGCAATACCTGCCATGAGACTGTAAAAGAAAATCATAGGGAAGAAAGAAGAAGGAAAGAGTTTTAAGGAGGAGGAAGAGAGAAAGAAAAGCAAAAAGCAATAAAAATGAAAGGAAATAATTTGGAAAAAAAGAGAAGGACCAGAGTGCTCAGAGCTTAATGGCTTTTCCATTTAACTCAAGCTGCTTCAAACATAAGAAAGAGTGGTTTGTTCTCCAGGTTTAGCCCATTTCATAGCTTGTGGGGCACAGGCTGCTCAGCCATGGGATGCACAACACAGTGGTGCTGCAGCATGGTGGGGTCTTGAGCTGGGATTCCCAGCCTGCCCTGCTGCACAGCACAGGGTTCCCACAGGGCACAGAATCACAGGCTCCTCTGCCACAGGCTCCAGATTTGTTGTCCATTATAGCTGCTTTCTTTTGTTGTTATGTAATCTCTGATAATGAAAGTCCAGTTCAGAGAGGATGCTTAATGTGGTATTAGTCTGTTGAAATATAAGTGTAAATTACATGCCTGCAGCTAGAAAAAAAATTGGTTACAGCAGAAAACATCCCTCTTTAGTAGCATACTATAATCAAGAGAGCTGATCAAAAAAAAGAATTTTGATGAACCAGTATTCACTGGAAAATGGAAAATTCTCCAAATTGAACCATTTTCTGGAAATGTTAAATGTTGACTGGAATTCCTGGCAGAAGTTTGAACTGACCCAAAATGCAATAGGTTATTTGGTTTTGCTTTTCTCATTATATTTATAAGCTATTTTGTGTTTTCAATGCTATCAACACAGAAACTTTAACATTTTTTTCATGCTTCTGCATTGAATTTTCTTCAGAATTAACATTCTGTTCTTCCTCATTCTATCTACTTCATTTTTCATTTCACTTTATGATGAAAATAAATGCAGAAATAACAGAATTTCCTGTAGGCTGGAATTTCTTTTTCCCCAGCCATTTCTAGAGATTAGCAATGCTAGAAGGCAATGGAACATTTTCCCCAACATTGTGACACAGGAAAAGATGCTAGTTGGAAAATATATATCTCTATCAAAAAGTGTTTTGTTATTGTAGAATAGATAGAGTTCTGAGGCATCTTCAAAACAACAGTGTTGGACACTGGGCATCTGTCTACATTGATGTCCAGAGCCACCTATGCAGTGAAGGGAACTGCCATGCAAGTGTACAGCCCAAATCACATCATCTGGCAAAGTGCAATCAATGATACTAAATGGAAGGAGGGGAGATGCTGCAGCCCTCATCCTCCACAAACATAGGTTTTGCTGACTAAATTGCATAGATTTCTGGGAGTTGCAGCTGTATTACTGCTTTGTTGCTAATGTCTATAGCATATTCCAACGGTTTATATGGAGGTACATGGAAGTGTTTTGGAAGTAACAGAGAAAAAATTCATTCATTCTTGGCTTGCAAGAGGCATGAGCTCCACCACCCAGCCATGAACAAGTCTGCAATAAAGACCATCACAGCAAGTTTAGAACTCCCATTTGTTTCACAGCAATTCTAGAACTTGTTTCACTGAGGTCTAGGTTCAGGTTGGCAATGCAGGACTCTGCACTATCTCAGATGGGCACCCTCTGCCTAAGGTGTGCCTTGAAACCCTCTAGGCCCATGGTGGCATAGACAGATGATGTGAGCTGGTTTCTGTTGTGTGTGGAATGGCTCCAGTCCAAACTGCATTTGCCTCCTGGAAGTGATGCTGAAAGAGCAGTGCGTAAATGACAGCGAGCTTGTCCTAAGCTCTCCTGTGTCCTGTGCACCCTTGGAGAGTGACTGTTTCCAGTCATGGACTTTCAAAAACACATGTAGTCTTGTTCCTGCAGCTCTCTGGCACCCATATTCTAAGCAGGTCACTTTCAGGACACCCTTCCCAAGCATTGCAGCATGCTTCAGCCAGGGTGGACATAGCATCCGGCCACTTGTTCCTCTGGAGAAGAAACTCTTGGAGTTCAGCACTTACATCTGTGTTGCAAGCATTTTCTGTGCCTTTGTAGCTGTGCTTATGTTTCTTGCTGGTGCCTCAGGGAGCACTCTGTGAAGCTGAAATAATGTAAGATCTGTTCTGCTCAGGGTGTTTCACTCCCTGGATGGTAGGAATACTACAAGAAGACCAGATCTTGCAGTATTTCAGCCCCATAAGTGGCTCCTTGAGGCAAAAAAAGACCCGTGAAGAAGAAACACAAATACAGATACCAAGATATTTGGTTTCCCAGTGTGATCTTTCCTCCTCTTCTGCTGTTCATGTACTCACTGGTACCCATGCAAAAAATAAAATAAATAAAATAAAATAAAATAAAATAAAATAAAATAAAATAAAATAAAATAAATAAAATAAAATAAAATAAAAAGAACCACCCCACTCACAAACCAACTGTATGTGAAGTGGATACTACAGGGTATGGTTTATGATTTCATAAAATACTTTCACATACATATGCAGTAGAGGTATGGAGGGAGCAAAATAAATGCCTGCATTTTAAACAAGATTTATCTATGATTCTGCCACAAGATATGTGTGGATTTGGGCCTGAATGCATGATCTCCTATACAAAAGGCAACTCCGCGTGGTTCATACACAGAACCAACATGGAGCATCTCTACATGTGTGCCCTGCACTGCAGCTATGAGCATGGTAAAACCAGACTGAAGCAACCCCAACAGCTAGGGAATTTAGACATGTAGATCTTGGAGCATGTCTTCAAAATGTGCATAGGGGTATAATGAAATGTGCAATAATTGTGATATACAGGACACAGGTGTGTCAGAAATCATATGTCCACGTGTGTGCTGCTGAGTGGAGGAGGAAGCAGCCAGCAGGGGTGCTGGAGTCCAAGATTTGCAAAACTAGTTAATGCTAACTTCAGAATTTGCACTTTTTATGAGAAAAAACCTCCTACCTTGCTGCCTCCTGTTCTACTCTGAAGCTGCGACAGCTTAGCTGCATTTGGGACAGCAAAAGCAACCAACACAAGTGGATACAAGTGGTTCTCAGTAGGCCGGTCTTTGGTACAAGGTAAACCCAAATCACACGGTTCTCAATATTCTGTTTTGTTTTTTTTTTTCTGGAACATGCTTCTATGTTCTGGGCTGGGCATGAAAAACACAAGAGGGACTTTGGGACAGGAAAGATACAACAGTAGAGAGTGAAGGTACCAGTCTGTGTTTTGGAAACACTTTCTTCCATGGACATTTCTGAGAAAATGAGTGCTTGTTCAGATACTGGACCTTCAATGAAAAGAAAAGAATGGTGGAAAGTGCTGGAAAAATAGATAACCTTCTTTGGAAAACCCCCATGTCTCCGCCAAAACTTCTGTTCAGAGGGGTAGTTGGCTTTTGCCTGCCAGTTTTGCATGCAGAACAACTGTGATGAGTTTTGTGTAAGGTACCATTTTCCAGCCAGATTCATTCCTGGCTGTGCTTCGCTTTCATTTGTTCTTTGCAATTTGTTCTTCTCTTCTTTGAAACATTTTAATTTCCTTATCAGTTTGCAGTCAGCTGCATGTGACATAGCAGTCTCTTTCACAGGTATGCAGGCCCTCCTCCCCAAGCATGTAACTCTGAGTGACTGAGGTGGGCAGTGGAGATCTCCACTAAGGCATGGAGGCAATGCACAGACTGCACAGCAGTCAGAGAAGGCAGTGGTGCCCATCCAGAAATCAGACAAGTTATGTATCTGGCACAGCTGAAGTGTGGAGCTGATTCATGTGATGGTACATTGAGCAGTGAGGCACATCTGTCCTAGGCTGTGGGGAGTTGCACACCCTGGAACAGGAGTCAAGCTTCATCTGAACAGGGGTGAATAAGATGCACTGGGATCTTGGTGCCTCCTTGTATCTGGAATAGGCAGTGTGGATGCATAGATGCCCTTCTGGAAGGAGAAAGAGGGACTCTGAGAGAGAAGCCTCATGCCAATCTGTGATAGGGATTTGAACTTCACAGCATGATTATTGGTGGTGGGGCATAGCCCTCTATTTGCACGGGACTGGGTAGTGCAAGCAGTGATGCTTGCTGCTGCTGTCCAGAGCCAACTTTGGAAATTTCCTGGAATTCCAGGGCCAGAGCCAGCCCCTGCTCTGGGGAAAGAGGATACTGTGTCTCAGTCCATAAAGTCCCCAGAATGGGAAAAAGGGGCGAGAAACACACAAAGTCAGTAGTAAAAAGAAATGAAAGTTGGCAGCTTGCCACAGTGGAGTGCAGACTCTGCAGAGCTGCCTCTTTTATTGGTGCCCAGACTGGAGGGAGGTTTAAGCTCTTAAGCAAGCCAAATTGGAAATAGAGCACGGGCCAGAGCCCTGCAAGCAGGCTGCTGCCCCTGGTGTTAGGAAGTGTATGCAAATGCCTGAAATCACCTCATTTCCCTCACCTTTCTCCATTTTTTTCCTTCATCCTTCCTCCTTTTCACTCCTCCTTCACTGTCCCTCTTCACCTCTCAGAGCCTTCCCCTTCTCATAGCTGGGTTTGTCCCCTAGTGCTGACTTCCTCAACAGCTCCTGCCATCAGCTAATACTGAGAACCCCTTTTGGTGGTGGGAACTGGCCAGTTTCCTCAATGGCAGCCAACCTAGGTGGCCCAGTGAGAATGGGAGGAGGTATCTGTGGCCCTTTCTTTCTACTTCTTTTCTGCTAGGTGTAGAGAAGCAATTTACATTACAGTAACAGTGTGCTGCAGGTCTGTCCTCAGGTTTCTGCCATCATGCTGTTAGGAGAGGAAGTGTGGAAGACATGGAAGAATCAGAGCAAACAGCAGACATGCAGGTGAAGGCATAGATAGGGGACCTATTGCCCAAGGACCTGGCACATAATCTAGCATAGCATGTTCTGGTTAGCAGCTGAATGCCAGATATGACATGAAAATAATGTGCTCATTAATGCAAAGCTTAATGTCATAAAGGCATGGGGTGGGAAGATTTTGGTGTTCATTTCCCAGCAAGTTCCCCAAGTTGGTGCTGAGCAGGGCATGGAGACCACCGTAATGCTGCAGGATCCCGTTCTGACATGGTGAGCCTGTTCTGTGACATCCAAGTATGTCAGTAAAAGAGCACTAGAGACTCAAGGTGAGAGATCAGTCACCAGCTACTCTAGGGACCTTAGCTCTCTTCTGCTCTCCAGCTGATTTTTTTCCATGTCATTTCATTTATCCAATGCCTCAGTTTGCTGCCTGCAAAAAGCCCAAAGGGATTATGACATCTGTTGTCACATTAGAACACAGTCTTGACTATGAGGAGGTCAGGTACCATGGTGGGAGTTTTTACAGTCTGAAACACTGGTCTCAGTCAACATGGTGCTCTACAGCATTGCTTCATCTGATGGGAAAAGGTCCTGTTAGAGTCAGCTTAGTGCTCACAGAGTGTCTTACAGCCAGCATTCAGGGAAATTGTTTGCTCTCTTTCTTTCCTCCAGTTTTGGCTGTTGAAGCAAAAACACGTAATAAAGAGGGTTTTAATGACAATCTGCCGGCATGTTTAATATTCGAGCTTGAGGAATGATCCAGGTATGTACTGGAGCCAAGGGAAAGGATGCTGTTACTTCCAGTGGACACTGAATCAGTGTCTTTGTGAAGAGAAGCAAAATTCACAAAGAATGGGGCTGGCTGCTCACTACTGACTCGCAAAACAAAGCATCTTTAATGAGTAATTTTCTCTACTGCAATGCTTGATAGGTTTCTCTTCTGCTCAGGGAAAGGTGCAGGAAGTTTTTCATACAAAACTTTGACATTCCTCAATTCAGGTCTGAGAGAGAGATTCAGACATGTGCTTTTGCTGCACTTCTTTGTAGCCCAGACTCTCACCACATCTGCTCAATTTATGACCCCAAATTGGCTCTGTCATCCAGCAACCCTTCCTGTGCACACAATTATTTGGACAACTCTCATTGTTTCAGTAGCAGACTAGCCTGTGTGGCTCCACTGACATTACCTACTCTGCCAGGCAGGTGGCTGCAGAGAAAACAGCTTATTTATACAGTGCATTGGAATGCCTGAATGGAATTCTTGATAGCAAACATGATGGGAGACCTCTGGATAAAAGGACCAGTTGCCCTTTTCAGCCTCAACTGCAGTGGAATCTAGTCTCCTCCTGCCTCCAAATAAACACTGCGCCTGCCTGGGACAGAGCTGGATTTTGAGCTGACTGGGGGCCGAATCCAAGGTATTTGTAGGGGTTTCCACTGCTTCCAAATAGAAGGGATGAGTCACAAAATTTAGATGCAGGGGTAAGGGATGTAATAACATCACAGAGTTCAAGTACAGATCAAGCACAGAAGCTACTGATGGGGCAGACCTGGAGACCTCTGGCAGCTGAAAACATACTGACTGTTAATAGTTTGTCAGCATTTTGAAGGAGCAGGATTTGGGAGACATTGTGCAGTAAGTCAACAAAATCACAGCAGGAATGCAACTGATTCATAGGATTGAATCCTCATCCCAATGGAAATGGGTCTGCAAGGCCAGATATTCAGGCTTCAAGTGGTAGCTACATAAAAGTCAGGTTAGAGAAAGGAAAGATCAGCTGAGGGAGCAATATCAAGTGAACATCTGCTGCCTTCGTACCTGTGGGTCAAAGCCAAAAATGTCTTAGAAAGGTGGAAAGAAAGGGTCTGCTTGTGATGTCAGTGAAGGGATATTTATGGGTTTCAAGAACCCCTCTCTTCCACTCTAAGACAAAATTGAGCATCTACTTTTCCCCAGGTATTTACATCAGACTATCTCCTTTTCAGGGGCCAGCTGTAAATCAGCGTGACTTTGCTCCCTGAGGTAGCTGTGGCATCCTGTGCTGAGGGTGCAGTCTAGCAGATCTCACTGAGAAGCAAAGCTCCTTTTTCTCCTAATCGAGCAGGTGGTAGCAACCTGGTATTTCAGGCATGCTACCTCCATTCCCAACCACCACTGAACTCCTGATGCAAGGAGACTTTACAAGACCCATGAGAGATGCCAAAGGCTGACCCTTTCTGTCATTGTGAGGGAGCAACTTTCTGATTATCTCCAAGCAACAAGGACAAAGCATTATAAGATACATTTAATAAAACAAAACACACACACATGCACACACAGAAATGCACAGAAAAAAAAAAGGAAAAGAGGGCAATGCACAGGAAGGTAATGTGTTCATTTGAATAATGGGCAAAATCAAATTAATTCTACATTAAATAGTTCTGAATAAAGGGTTTAAGTCAGCAGTTTCAAACTTGTTTTCCTTAATTACTTTCCGTGTTTAATGTCATTAAGAAGATTAAAAATTCATTAACAAGAGTAGTAAAGTGGCAAATCAGTAAAGCTATCACTCCAGGTTAAAAACTACGCTGAGGTTGACACTTTGTACACTTCCACAGGCGTTGTGTGGAACGCTTCTGGGGAGCTGGGGTGACTGGGGGGGGAGTCCTGCCAGCCCCTTCTTGCTAGGCCAGCCAGTGAGATATCCAAAGGGCCAGCCTTGGCTGGATGTGGCAACCACTTTAACCATTAACTGAGCAAGACAGAAGGCAGCATTTAGCAGAAGGGCAGCATGGACTATGAAAAGTGCAGCAGTATAACCCTCGAATATGGCAAGCATCAGGAACAGACTCAACCATGGAGAATGGCAGGTATTATAGAGCACTAAGGCGTGTTAAGGCAATCCAGCTGCTTGATTGGCCTCATGTCCTGAACCCTCATAGTGTGAAGACTCTGAGCACCAGGGAACCATTGAGCTGCACCAGGTTGGCCCGTGGGGATCAGGCAGGATGGGGAGAGGAATTTGGGGTATTATTTTTTTCTTTAGCCCTAAAAGATGCAAGTATTCCCAGTCATTAGGAGTAGGTACACAGCCAAAGCCCACAACTCCATCAGCCTTGGTAAACTGCCCATTGCTGCACTCACAAAAAGAGGTGCCAGATGACACATGAATCCCACTGCAGCCTATCCCAGGTAAGTGAGAGATCATCTTCAGCCAACAGCTCTGATTTAAATAAGCAAAGCAGGTGAAAGGAAGCCCTTGGAAACCTGAGCCCCAAATCACCCAAAAGGGTTGTGGCAGGGGCAGAAAACATGCTCTGATCTCTCCCTAATCCAGTGCAGCAGTCAGCTGATGTCAGTCTGCAGCATCACCGCAAAACTAGCGATGCTGGCCTTGCAAAACCAGACTCCAGGAGTCACGACATCAGCTGTGTTAAAATGGCCTCTCCTTGTATCACTTTTATTTTCTATTTCTTAAGCTCTTTAAGGGTTTTTTATTTATATTTGTCTCAACAGAGCTCCATTCCAGCAGATAGGAACACAGACCATGCTTGCTGTGCCTGCAGCCCCACACTTGGATCTTAGCAGATCCTACCACATGTATTTGGCCATATGTCTCATCTCTGCAATGTGCAACACTTAGTGCAAAGGTCTCTTGGGTTTTGAGGTGCAAAAGCTGGGATTGCAGAGCTATGTCTAGGGATGGAGAGGGAATCAAAAAGCCAGAGAACTGTGGTGGCATATGACAGAGAGCAATATTCGTGTTGCCCTGGCATCTGGTAAAGCACACAACTGACGAGAGTGTGCACATTGTTAGTGCCTGTCAGCAAGGAGCTAGTTCCTACCTGACACTTCCAAGACCGAGGGAGGATATCATCCCCAGTTATTAGATGGAGAAACTGATACACAGGAGAGTAACTGATACATATTGCATGATGCCATGGGGAAAATGGAAGGAACACCTTTCTGTCCTAGCACTTGGAGAAAAACAGTATTTGAGGTCAAAACTGTAAGAAATAATAGAAGTAGCAGCTGGAGTAAAAAGAGGACAAATCTTTGGACACAGAAGTATCATCACACCAAGGGATACACATGAGGTCCTGAGACATGCAGCAAGTGTGTGCAGGAGAAAGGAATAGCCTTGGCCAAAGGCAATGGAAAGCCTTTTATATGTCATGCGCCAACCCCTTTTGCCTGCATCTACAGAGCTCCAGGGACCTGTCCCCCACCTCTGCTCCCCTCCTGTCCCACACCCCTGCTGTGACACAAAAGCAAATCCAAAATTGTGCTGAGTTTACATGTATTTCTTAAGAGGGTCTAATCAGGCAAACCTAGGCAGGAAGGGTCTGTGGGTTGCCCAGTGGCTGAGTTTCCTTCTCCTTTATTTTCTTATCAAAAAACACAGGGCTTTGACTTCTTTCTCCTCAGTTTTGGAATGGGAATGTTTTTGTCTTCAGTTTATGAATTTTCCTTGGATCAAGAAGTCGGAGTCCTGCTCTGATGATCAGTGAAACAGAAAAACACATTTCCCCCCTATTTTTCCCCAGCTTTGATGAGGAGCCCCCATCTGCAGGGCCACGTGTTTCTCCCACTGCTCCCTCCCAACCACGGCGGGATCAAGCAGGAGCCCATTCTCACCACATCTCTTTGTTCCCAGGGAAGTCACAGCAGCCCTGTTTTGGGAGCAGGTGGGAGGAGGAAAAGACCTTTTTATTTATTTTTTTTCCCTCTCCTTTTATTCTTTTGCAAGCTTTAATTATCGAAGGACTGAATTTGAGCTGTTCCTGTCTTCTTCCTTCCTTCCCGTACAGCGTTTCTAACAAAGGCCTGTGGTTTAAGTTTGAGGGTTTTGTGTGGGGTTTTTTCCGTTTTCTTTTCCCCTCCAGAGATCTAAGGCCTGTAATGAGATACCAACACTCGCTCCTTCCTACAGCCCCCAAAACAAACCCTCCACCCTGGCAGCCCCTCCCTCTTCAAAGGCTTCACCATCCCCTCTCCATGCTCCCAGGGGAGGGAGGGGACCTGATACCAGTGCAAGGGGTGGCTGCTGTCTGTCCTAGGATCTGAACATGATAGAGTTACAAGGGAGAGCAGCTTGCAAACTGCCTCCACTTTGATGAAGCAACATTTCATTATCTCCCTCTCCCCCAAGTCCTTCATCAGTGGAAAAGATCTTGTATTGTCTAGGCTAATTTTTCTCTTTTGCTTAATTTCCTAACCTGCGTGCAAAACTGTTGTCACATCGTTCTATCACCCATCTCTCCCACTGTTCTCCCAGTGCCATGGAATGCAAGAGCAGGAGTCTCTGGATGTCCTTCTTGCTCCCTATGCCCAAAGGATAAGTCTTGCAATGTGAAGCCAGAGGAACTTGAAGCATGCAGCACCCACAGCTCTCACTGATCAGCCATTGTCAAGGAGACAAGGTGTCTAAAAACCTCTGGAGATTTGGTTCCCATGGCCCCATGCCTACCTGAGACTGCTGTCAGGGTAGTAGAGTAGAGTAGAGTGCCTGGGCTCCTCACCACACCAAGTGTGGTTACACAGCCTGTGTCAGCTGGGGAGGAGGACAGAGGGTTCATTGCTCGGACACCTCTCTGCCCTCCTCTCAAAGCCACCTGTCCAGAGGTCTCTTTCTACCGGGAGGAACTTGGTGGTTGCTAGTTTTGAATTGGGAACAAAGGGAAGGAGCAGAAACCCACAAGCTCTTTTATTTGGGTTTTTTTCCCTATAGCAGTGGAACTATGCCTGGTGTCAGATGGCTACATATCCCAGGGCACTGGGAAAGAGATGTACCCTGTGCCTGGGTGTGGCCTGATGCCTAATTTGTCTAGTTTCCCACTCTCCTCTCTTCCCTCAAATGCAGAGGCTCAGAATAAAGATAGAGGGACGCTG
Source organism: Serilophus lunatus (assembly GCA_013399895.1). Taxonomy (NCBI): domain Eukaryota; kingdom Metazoa; phylum Chordata; class Aves; order Passeriformes; family Eurylaimidae; genus Serilophus; species Serilophus lunatus. The sequence goes on from VXBA01001588.1 coordinate 505,112, forward strand.
GGATACAGAGGGAGTGAGGCAGGGGAACATCCCTGCTCTGACTGGCTCTGCAGCCAATGCATGACTATATAGGGGAACAGCTACATTTGCTCCCCAGCAGCAGCAGCATTGCCCCACTGCAGTTCCCCTGCCATGAGCCCAGGGGTTTAGGGTGGCTCAGCATGGAGCACAGTCCAATGTGCCATGGAGGTGAGGTCAGATTCTGGTGATCTGCAGCTGCTCTAGGCATGGATGGGGACTTGGGGATGAAACCACATGGAGCAGGCAAGCCTTTCCCCCTCACCTTCTATGAGCAGGAGAGCACTGGAAAAAAGACATTGAGCAAGGGGCTGCCATGCAACAAAGAAGGGCTGGGGAAAAAGAGCTGAAGGGGAGAGGAAAGCAGAGCAGTTGCCAGGTTGACTTGGGCCAGAGCCTTTCGTGAAGGGGCAAGGGGCAGGAAACATGGAGGATCAACACTGTCTTCTCCAAAGAGGAAAAGAAAAAAAAAAAAAGAGAATGCAGAAGGAAGACAAAGGGAAACAGGACTTGTTGGGGGGAAAAAGGGGGACGCTCAGGGATTGAAGCAGGCTGGAGTCCAACTCAATAAGAAGTGAACCAAAACAAAACCCAAACAAAAAGTGACTGGAGTTGGCGATGGGCACCCCCTCCCCCAGGCAGCCATCCCCAGAAGGCAGTGAAGCTGCCTTTTCAAACAGCCGCCTCACAATAAATTCATGGCAGCCAGGGCTGGGAAACAGGCTGCTGCAATTTAAAGGAAGCGTGGATTTGCATATTGAATTAAAATTAAGAGCTAATTATGCAAATAAATTATGACATTTGGCAGGAGAATTTGCTTCAAGATCATTTATTACGTTCTTTTTATAACAGTGCGAGCGTTTAACGGTCAAAGACAATATTTTAAAGGAAAATTAACGCAAGATTATTAACCTAAAAACAATTCCACATTAATGAGATGTATTTCTCTTCAACTTCTCACACCTGGCTGCCTATTGATGCCCAGCCAGGACTGTCTTTTAATAATTGACATTTTTTTGCAGGCAAATATTGAATGAGGTGGTGAATGTTGCTTTGGACAAACTCACTCAGGAAAATTCCTTCAGGATTTTAGCTTGTTGGTCTGTAAAGGAAAGTTGTGAAGGTCAAATATGTCTCATGTTGTTCTGTGCACTTGGACTGACCTGGTCTGGATGTGGTTGGGAGAGGACAGTGCCCCATCTGCATGAGAATAAAAGCTCCCCAGCTAAAAGATACATAATTGCTTTGTGAAAGAGATATAAAGCAAAAGTCTTAGCCATTTGTGGTCATTAAAGATCCCATGGCTTTTTTTTGTCACAAGATCAGGGTTGTTAACCCTGGTGTCTTGGCACCCCTCCAGCTCAGGTACCTGCCTCCTGCCTGCAGGTCCTGTGCTGGGATTCTCAGATGGGGCAGGTGCTGCTCTTCCCCTCCTGGGACCCTGGTGCACCACCCACTGGTCGGGATCCTCCCACAAGAAGGGTGGCTTCAAGAAGGCCCCATACTGGGGTTTGGATCAGGAAGGCTTGCTGTGACCCTGAGTTATGCAGGTACCTCTAGGATTCAAAGCTGCCCATTCCCAACCATCACGTGTTAAGAGTCTCCAACCCGGGTTCATCCCAGTTATTCAAGTGGTCATCTACAGTTATGTGAGCAATTGTCTTTCTAAAGGATTGACTCTTGTTCAAATAGGAAGGATGCCCAACTATTTGGTTTTTGATGTGAAAGTATCTTTCGAAACAAAAATTTCTCAGGAAAGACAGAAAGCACTTGCATTCTATTGGGCACTCTTGTTCTGTCTGTCTCTGTGCTGAAGCCAGGCAGGATTCTGGGAGAACTGGTGTGCTCTGTTTACAGTCAGGTTATAGGAGCAGTTGTTAGGAGTTATAAAGGAGCTGTAACCAGGAATGACTAGAGAGGAAACAAACCCAAGTGATTTAGGGAATGAGAGAGAGTCTTCCTCAGAGGTGGTATTTTGCCTTGCCAAGGAAGAATAGGGTAACATCACTGTTTCAATCATCTCTTCTCCTGCTTGCCTCCAGCCATGCCTTTTGTCCACTGTGGTTGGCATACAGCTAGGGCAGTATGAGATGTCAGGTCTTGGTTCTGATGTTTCCTTTCGTTCTGCTCCTTTACCCCTATGTCTTAAATGTCCAGCTAAAAAGCCATCTGCTTTTATTATAGCTAGGACTTCCAGACTTCACACCCTACCAAAGCTCAAGGGGACTCCACCCAGAGCTCAAGGGGCATTTCCCTTCTGAGGCAGCTGAAAAGCTGTCTTTCAAGACACTTCCAGTCTCGAAGGATTTTCCCCCTCTCAGGTTCAAGGTGGAGAGGACGTTCCCTGCTAAATCAGTCCTGGCGCACAGCACACAGTGGTGTGCAGAGCCAACCACAGGTAACAAATTGTGTTGCAATAAATGAAGGGTTTGGAGCCAGACAAAATGTGTGACATTCAAAGTTCTCAGCTCTCCTCCCTCAGAAAGGCAATCTGTGACTTCTGGACCCTCCTTAATGACCCAGAGCCGGATGGAAAATAATATTAATAATAATAAAAGAAACAAAGAAGGGGCTGGCGCATTTTTTAAATAAAGAAATTTCCCTCATCTTGCGGTTAATTTAAAAGGTTTATTTCTTGAAATGAATCCTCTTCATCAAATCTCCGATCCTTGAAAATCAGTGCAACCTGCCTCTGTGGATAATGAATTGATTTGTAATGTAAATTATATAAAACACCCTCCCCGCCAGCATTTGTGTGTGAGTGTGTTTAATCTAAAGCGTTTAAGTCTGAAAATGAGCTTCTCCATCAAAAGTCTCGATTCCATTTACATTTCTTGCATACGAGTCAATTTGTGCCTGACCCAGTCTATAAATCACTGCCAAGGAGTGCTGTGTCTGTACCTCTCCTCTTCCCCCACTCCCCTCCCCTCCTTCTCCCATCCTTGCGCATGCAATGTTCAAAAAGGCATCTTTGGATACCGCCTATAAATGGCTCCCAGTTCTATGGCCATAAGCTGACCAGTGGAGAAGGGATCCCAGCTTGGAGAGGTATGCAATGTGGGCAGTTAGGAGGCAGGAGAACAAAGGGAAGGAAGGGAAGCCCTCAGCTTCTGCTGGCTGTTCTGGAAGAATCTCCCAAGGAAGGGCGCCTTCTGTCTTGGAGGCTCCTTTCCAACGTCTGTGCCTCTGGGAACTAGGGGCTCCTCTTGCTGGTTGGACTTCCATATGACAGATGCCTGTGGACCTTTGAGAGAGTAGAGAAGTAAAAATGGTGGTGTCTTCATGGAAAAGTCTGTTGACCCTTCTGGGTACTGACATTAGAATGGTCTTAGCAGTGGTGCACTTGAGGAGCAGACCAGGAAGCTAGTCATTGACTGTAGTCTCCTCCATGAAAAATGGACCAGTGAAAAATGCAGCTTTTGCCAGAACACTGTTAATGGCTAAACACAGGACGTGAATGGGATCCTCAGCCCATTATTATCACTGGCAGGGAATTTTCTGACACGCTGTTTTTTTTCCTTCAGAAAAGGCACAATTTAAACTGATTTCTAATGTCAGGGGAAAAATGGAATCAAGTTTTGGACCTTTCCTGAGTCTCTGGGCCCCGATGGAGCACATGCACAAATGCTCAGAGGGCTGGCAGACACCAAAGCTGAGCCACTCGTGATCATCTTTAAAAGGTTGTGGCAATCAGGAGAAGTGCCTGAGGGCTGGAAAAAAATGACAGTCACCCCAGACTTCAAAAAGGGCAAGAAGGAGGACTCAGAGAACTACCAGCTAGTCAACCTCAGCTCAATCCCTGGGAAGGTAATGGAGCACTTCATTCTGGAGGCCTTCTCTATCCATGTGGATGACAAAAATGTGATCAGGAGTAGTCAGCATGGGTTCACTAAAGCTAAATCATGCTTGACCAGCCTATTTGCTTTCTAGAATGAAACAACTCACTGAATGGATGAGAGGAGAGCAGTGGATATTGTCTATCTCATGTAAGTATCTGAAGGGAGGGTTTCAAGAGGATGGAGCCAGGCTCTTCTCAGTGGTGTCAAGCATAGGACAAGAGGCAATGGGCAGAAACTGATGCACAGGAAGTTCCACCTGAATATGAGGAGGAACTTCTTTAATGTGCTGGTGACAGTGCACTGGAACAGATTGCCCAGAGACCTTGGGAAGTCTCCCTCATTGGAGATATTCAAGAACTGCCTGGAAACAACCATGCACCTGCTTGAGCAGGGAGGTTGGACTAGATGACCCACTGTGGTCCTTTCCAACCTCTCCTATTTTGTGATTCTCTAATTTCGTTAGTCCAAAATGAAAAGTTCCAATACACCCATGGTAACACAATTTACTGCTCTCGTAAAGTTAGGAATGCAGAAGCAAGAAACTAACCATTTCATCTGCCAAAAAGAAAAAAGAACATTACAAATGCTAAAAGAGCTGTTTTGGAGATGCATCCATATTTTCCCCCACACAAAGATTTATAAAGCTGGTTTAACCAGTCCTTCTTGGATTCTTTTGCTCTCTTTTCCCATAGCAGAAAGATGCATATTTCTATTAAGAAATTAGAACACCAAATTTATTCAGGTCTCCAAAAGAGCATGAGATGAAGAACAAGACCAGTGGTCACCTATCCTACTCAAGGTCACTTCACGTCTTCCCTCTGTGAGCCTTAACTAGCCCTAACACTGCTCTCTCTGAGCATTCCATAAGAAGCGAGTTCCATCTGTTGTCATCTGACTGGTCTGTCACTCACCAAAACAAGAAAGATTGATGTCCAGCAAAGCAAAGTGAAAATTCAGCTTGAGTCAGGAAGTGAGGTAAGTCTTGTGAAAAGATTTATATTTGTACTTACTAGCAGGAAGATACTGCCTTTCTGCTAATGCTGCCTTTCTCCCAGCTTTCCTCAGTTTAAATATCTGGAGTTTAGAGTGTGTTACTGTATGAATGTGCAGCCCTCAGCATGATAGGGATTCTGGCATTGGAGAAGTCCTAGAAGCTGCCGTAATACAAATAGTAGGAAGAGTTTTTCCTCAAGATTACCCCAGGGGACTGAGGTCAGACTTTCAGTGAAGGAAGACACAAACCTATTACCAGTTTCTGTGGGAACTAATGCAATTTACACTTTGTTAGAGGAACTCACAGTGATTTGTACACATTAATTACTCCTTGCAGCTGGATAAATAGTATTGCCTTCATTTTACAGAAAAGGTAACTAAGATGTAGAGAAGTTCATTTGTTTGACTGGAACTGTACAGCATGCCAGTGACAGAAGCCAGGAATAAAACATAAGAGAACTGATTGTCAGTCCTTTCCTGCTCCAAACCTGTGGGTTCCCAGAACTTCAGGGGCAAAGAAAGCAGATGTGCCTCCTAGCTGGGCTGGGTACACTGTGATGGGTATGTGGGATGGCACATGCAACACAGCCTGGGAAGCGCAGCAAACCCTAGTCTGCACAGCCTCGCAATGATAGGAGGAGGAAATGGAAGTGCAATTAGCTGGAAACAAATGAATTTGTGTTGCATATATTTCCCAAGCTGATGGGTTAGTGAATGAATCACTCATTATTTCATGGAGCAGCATCTCTAAAGATCTGTAGAACAACTTGGAAAAACCCCAGCTTTTCTGTTTTGACATTTTTTGCAATATTTCAGAATGCTGTCTGTCCTAGTTTCAAGCATAGCTACTACTATTTTTCCATTTTTTCATGAAAAGGAAATTCTGAAGAAGTTTTGTAGTTGTTTAACTGTTCTAATTTCTCATCTTGAATTTTTCAAGGTCTCATGGGTGTTATGTTTGACAGTGTCAGCATATGGCCTCCAGAAATGAAATATTTTGTATTTTAATTATTAAACTGTCTTTATTCCTTTTTTCCTATTTTTGTTTTACTAGGTCATTTAAAACCTAGTGATGTTCCCTCTCTCCAGCATAAATGCTTAACTTCCGTCAGAGACAGAAAATAAAACAAAACACAAAGCAGCATCAAAAATGGGGGGGGAGAGGGGAAGTGAATAAAAAAATTTTTTTGAGTTTGTTCAATAATTTCTTTTTACGGTTTTTTGAGGGAGAGGAGGAAAGTACCTTTAAAATCAAAATCTTTTCTTCTGCAGGAGCAAAATGTGTCCAGAAATCTTCCAGCTGTCTATAATCTGTTGAATTTTTCCTATGTGGTGAATGGAGGACTTGATATTTCTTAAATTTCTTCCATAGCAGATATGTCTGCAAGATGGGACCAGAATGATGAAGGTCTGGTGTGAGCTTCCCAGAAGTGGCAAAATGGATTCTCCAGGTAAGATGGATCTGAGAGTATTACAATAACAATAGTAAGCTCCATATTTAATTAGTCTTAGTTACATTTGAACTGGTATATTGAAAAATGATGTTTTTCAACCTATGGTCTGCAGACTCCTGGTAGACTATGATCTCACCAGAAGGAGGGTGAAAAAGGCGATTTCACCAATGCTCTCCAGGGGTTAGGGCTTGAGAATTTTCTGGGGGAATGCTGAGCCTTCCTAAGAGATTTTGTAGGGACCCACAAATCAAAGCAAGTTGAATGACACTACAGCAGGATAATGTTATATTGATTGCTTTGTTTTTGCAGAGGATGTTGTTTAATCTCCCCTTCCTTATACTGCTTAACACCATTAGTTTTATCTTAACTGACATCAATATAAAAAAATCACTAGAGAAGAGATTTCCTAATGTGTTTTATACTACTTCTGGGTGGGTGAAAGCACAGGAAGTATCTTCTGGAGCATAGTACCTCTCTTTAAAATAATATATGCCAAAAAAGAAAACAGGCAGGACAGAAAATCATGGGCTTGAAGCGAGATCCTGTTGAGTGCAGGTTTTAGAAGAAACTGGGATTCAAGATATATTGAGAATCTAGAATCTATAGATCCAGAATCTATAGATCTAGAATCTATGGGGCCTGCCTAGAGCTGGACAGAGGGAGACAGAGAGTCCCTCCCTGGATTGAGAGCCCATTGACCTGCCTGTACTGGCATGATAGGACAAATGGTGGATATTACAAGGGAAACCTTTATTTAATGAAGGCTTTGGTCTGCACTGGGGTGCAGTGGGAAGCAGTATCTCATCCTACTAGGGACAAGAGTGTGACAGAGAGCTGTGGTTTTGGGATGGGGTGAGTGGGATGGAGCAGACTTCCCTGAAAAACTGCCATCCCAAGCATCACATCGCCTGCTGCCTTGTATGTCCGAGCTGCCAAGCCTGACTGTCCACAGGCACAGTCCAACCCAGATGGGAATCCTTGAGGGAGGTTGTGGAGGGCGATAGAAGGATGCAGGTTCTGCTCGACAAAAAAACTTGTTTCTCCTCCTCTTTTATCCTTTACAAATTCCTTGTGCCTGTCACCACACTGATCACTCTGAGGGTTTTAATAAAAAGGGAATCCAATATTTGACATGCGCAGAGCAGAGAGAGTGGAGTCAGCGTGAAGGGAGGGGGACAGCCGATGTACCCATATGGAGAAAAGAAGGATGCCAGGGCAACGGCCATCAGAGCCTGCTCAGCTCTTCTCCCTGCACCCCACAGCCTTAACAGGCTCTTAACATAACAAGTGAGCTAAGGGAGCAGCCAGCCCTGTGCTCGACGCCCCCGGATTCCTCCGCCCTGACCTCTGTCTCCCAGCTACTGATCCCAGGCAGCACTGGGCTCTTCTCTGCTTCCTAGACAGCACTATTGTCTCTTAGCTGCTCAGTGGGAAAGGATACTCTGGGTCCTTTCCTAAGAAAGACCAGTAAAGCCTGGGGAAGAAAAATACATATATGTATACATGCATACATATTTATGTGTGTGTATATAAGCATATGCAATAAATAAAGCAAGCCAGCCAAGCCCTTCAGGCAATTTTAGCTCCATGTTTTTCAGGAAGAGGATTTTCCTCCCTCCCCTCCCATCTCCTAATGAAATCCCCCAAGCCCTCCTTGTTTCTCTCCCCCACCCCCCTACTGCCAAAGTGTACTCACATAGGCATGCTCTCAGGGATTTTGTCTCCTGTACTTGGAGCAGCATAGGCTGTCAGGATGGGGGAATCTTTTAGTTGCCAAGGTTGTTGGGTGCAGAGGTTTAGCCATAAACCCATCCAGATTCCCTTCAAAGCCTTTGTTGCTCACTTGCTCGCCATTTGATTTGGAGCATCCCTTCATCCTATTTCTCCCAGACCTACCTTCTTTTACCTCACCCATGCACCCACGTACATTCACAACAAGCCTGGCCATGGTTGGAGGGATGAAGGTGCATAATTGCTGGATACTCTCTCAGAGCCCCAGGTCCTGACTGTGGGACCATCTGCCTGTATGAGCATATATATACAGCTGCCTCCATCCTCTGCCTCTTGGTGCTACCCAAGACACTCTTGGCATGGATGTGGCAACCCACCTCTCTCTACCCGTCAGTGTAGCTTCTCCTAGTTAGACCTTTCCCTGTAATGCTTGTGGGACTGTATGGAGGTAGGACAGAAAGCAGAGGTGCCTGGCAAATGACTAGACCATGGTCCTTCATCCCTGGCTTCTGCCTGCGCACCCTTGCCTTCAGGTTGAGCCTCACACTGGTTCCCCCACTTGTCTTCCCCAAGCAGCACTGAACTGACAGCCCAGGTACTCCTGGGTTCTCCACAAAATGGGAAGAGGGCTGTGGAAGACATGTGGAGCTGCACAGCTCTGAAGGCAACCAGCCCTGTGTGTTCCCCTGCGGCTGAAAGTGCAGATGAAAGGATTAGCCATGCTTCGTTCTGCTCACCTTCCATCCCCTGCCCAAAACCCAATTTCTTTACGGAGAGAAAACGAGTTACCCTCTCCTAGTGTCTCTTTTTGCCTCCCACTGCACATGAAAATGCTGACGGATTTCCCTGATCACTAGCCATGCTGGCTAGTGGCTAAAGCAGTTCATTTCAGACCCTGTGCAGGTATTTCTTACCATATATTATAGTGAATAATGTATCCTCAGCCATGCAGCACAAGGCTTATAAGGCTATCTCAGTATTCTGGTGACAGCTTTAAACCACTCGACCATTGACCATTCAGGTCTCATGGTTTATAGAGTCACCAGCACACCTTGACAGGGTTATAGCCTACTTATTGGTATAAAGCATGGTTAGGGATACATTATTATAGCACGTTGCCTCTGAAACGGGGCTGTGTGCCACCAGTGGCCTAGAGAGCCCTTGCTGGTGATCTGCAAAGGGCTGGGCAATGTGCACAGCCTGATTAACATCTGCCTGCTAAACCACGATGAGCAATTGTTGGAGTGACCTGAGAGACAACATTCACCCTGAGATATTGGAGGGCTGGAGATACAGGTGGCTCTGACAAGTGAGGGGCTGCAAAGAGTTTCTTTCTATGAAAGTGAGCACCCAACTAAGTCTGAAGACCTCTGTTTAGCACCACTGATCTAAAAGGATGCAGTCCCTGTGGACTGTAACTGGCAGCCATTGTGCAGGTTGCCATAAGGCTTTGTAGACTGCTGCTTCCATACTACATGGTTTACGTCCACCTTTTCTGGGCTGCTTCAGGTTGGTTGCAACCTGACTACCTTGCTTTTCTACAAATGTCAGTTTGGTCTGACTCATGCTGAACACTCATTAACATTTACTAGAGTTAAGGTAGTTAATCACTACAGCTAAGGTTGAAATCTGACTTTTCTTCTGATTCCAGATTCCAGGTCTGCAAGCTGTTCCCATCTCCCACAGAAAGGTTTCTTCCTTGTTTCCATTGTTTCAGTCTTGCTCTCCAGATTAGTGATTTTATTATAAAGTTTCCAAGGATTGTTTGAATTACCTTTGAATGCAACATGCACCTGTTCTTCTTGTTGTTGCAGAGCTGGGACAATTTAACAAACAACTCAGGTTAAAAATGTTGACCTCAGGTTGCTTCCTGATCTCGCTCAATTTGTTAAATATTGAGCCAAATTTGGAGAAAAATTACCTTGGTACTTTGAAAGTTCTCAAAACTGGAAGTCAGCAATAATGTTTTAAAATTTCTCTCCCTCCACTCCCTCTGTAAGTGCTACTAAAGGCAATATTTTCTAAGGATATTTCAGCTGTAGGACCGGTTAAATGGATCCATTATGGAAATTCTATATGTCAGTGTTCAGGATGCCTCTGAAACAAATGGACTCCTTTTCTCAGATGTTATGATGGTCTCAGGGAGCTCTCGACCACAGCCCCATTTAACATATGCCTCTTTAGTGTTTTTTCTTAGTTTCTTGTGCAGCTTTGATCCTACAGAGATTTATGCTTGTGATTAACTTTAAGCATGTAAATAGCTCCTCTGAATTCCATGGGATGGTTACAGTTAACAGTGTGAGAATCCTCTGATAGGGCTGAGGCTGGCCTCAGCCCTGCTCTTGTGAACACTGCTGCCAGGTGTGCACAGTTCGGGATCAGCCAGATGCACAGACCTGGCCTGGGCCAGGCATCCTTACAGCATCACATCTTACAGAGTTAGCCAGAGCACACACTATACAGCCTTTGTGCCAGCTTCAATTTTATTCCAGCTTTCTGCAAGGTATGAGGGGATGACAGGTGATATTTTAAGGTATAAAGCCAGAGTCACAGACAAATAACACCGAATGCACATTGAGTCTGTCAGGAGAAGTTAACCTGTCAGCACTCCCTGAAAGGATCTGCATTAGCAGATCAGCTCCACATCAGATCAGCATTTGTGTCATGTGGCCACAGTGTTTCTAACCCAGTACTTGGAGCCCTAAAGCCTGACTTTCTTGCCTGTTGAATCCAGGCTTCAGTAGGTTTAAGACAGCAAGATGATTGCTTACCTTTGCACAGTAGTTCTGCTAGTGTGAGGCTTTAGTGGAGTTTTTTAAAAAGGGAGATAAAATCCTATAATGGGTAGATGTGAGGCTATTAGTCTTTCCATAGTCTTTTTCACTGAAGAAGGGGAAGGCATAAGATTCTGAAAACAAATAAGCAGACAAACTTTTGTGGATGTACATTTTTACTGTCTTTTCGTTGCTTGTACAAACTGGTATACATGGGAGGAGGGTGTGAGATGGCACTGATAGTACAGTTCTTACTAAGCCTTAGTAGGAACAAATTGGTTGCTTTGCATTCAGCTTCTCAGCTCAGGTTTCCACTTCAAGTGCAATAAATCCTTGAGTCCATGATTACATCTCTCCTTCCCTTAACACAAATCGCCTTGCCAGGTCCTGAGCTCTTGCTGCTGGGTCAAGCCACACCAGTACTAAACCCAGAGCACAAGGGGAGGAACCAGACCCACCTCTGTAAAAGGACAGATAGATCATAGTGCAGATGAAACAACTGAGGGATATATAGCTAATTATATGCACAAGTGTGGGGTATTTATTACTGTAAAATGCTCACAAAATTCATAGGCACCTAAGACTTACGATGGCATTATCCACCGCCACTGGAGAATTAATGGGCAGCCTTTTCCCTGTGCTAAAGCAGACAACGGAGGGGGGTACTCTGTCATCCAGAGGTGAGAGCAGGGAATGAATGCATAGATAGTACTCCCCTCTAATGCTAATGGACCCTAGCACTGAGATTAGATTTACACCCTCCCTCTAAATGTACACCAGGGGAAGGCAGCTCCCCCATGCTGCCTTCCCAACAGTGTGGTGCTGCAAAAGCTGCTCTCTGCTTACCCTGTCTGGTCCTCACTGGCCTCCACTCTGGCCAGCATAGAGTGTCCTTCTCCCCACATCTGCCGTGCCCAGGTTCACAGGGAAGGACCATTCACATTTTCCTCTGGCCAGTGTCCCATGACAACAATGAGCAGGGCAGCAGTTTTCTACCTGCATAGTCCCATCCCAGCCCCCAGCTCACTCCTCTGCATGTATCCACCACCCCACTATAAATGCTGGTGTTTCAGTCCTCAGCACCATAGGAACACCACACCATACTACATGTAGAGGATTAAACAGTTCTTTAATACTCTCAGCTTGCCCAAGAAACAAAAGCATGTAGAAATTATCCTTTCCCTTCCCTCCATCTTTATTTTTGGGATAGGAATGGGATTTTGACCTGAGGAATAATAAACCTAACAACAGGGAATGTGTGACTACTGATCTTCAGCTTGCAGAAGAGATAAGCTAAAGATACCCAGAAGAGAAAGAAAAACCATCAGAAAAGTTCTCATGGACAGATTTTTCCATCATGGCTCCATGTTTGACCCAAGTGCCTTGAGCAGACCCGGTGCTAGTCCCCAGCCCTAGCCCTGGGAGGAGCTGGGACTCAGAAGGCACAGCCCTGGAGCCTGTGAGGAGCACGTTGGTGCTCACAAACTTCCCACTAACACAGCCAGGAGAACAGGCCCCACAGAAAAGGAGAGGAAGAACAGCCTTCCCTCATCCCTGGCAGTGGGCTTGCTCCTGGGCAACATCACCCCATGCGTGGTGGGAGTGACCACAGGCCTGCTAAAGAATTCCTTGCAAATAATTCACACCAACTTGTTTAAAGGAGCAAATGGGTTTAATTATTAGTTACAATCTTGTCAATAATTATCACCCCATCTGTGGGTAATAAATGGCAGCTTCTCACAGACTGCATCATTAGAGTTTAAGGACACCAATGGGGTGCATTAAAATGCTGAGGAAAGCATTGATCTGGTGTAAAAATGCTCTTTACAAATTACAGACACAGGTCAAGCCCACCAGTGAGTCCTCCCTCTTCCCATCTGATGCCAGCCTGCCAGCTCCTCTTACCATGCATCCTCCCAGTACCCCCAGCTCATGGTGGATGGAAAGACAAAGACCCCAGATTGTGGATTGCAGGGGATCTAGACCTTTCTTAGGACTCTGAGCTCTATAGAGTGATGGTTATGCAGTTATGACAGGGCTGACATAAAGCACCACAGCTTCATCTTGGTCAGCTCTGTTGGTTTATTCTCACAAAGAAGCTGGACTTATCTTCACAGCAGTTTTTATCCAATGAGCAATAGAAGTGGGATCATGTAGGCAATGTCTCCCAAAATGCAGCTACTTCTAAGGTGGAAAAGCATCAGTCATCACACAGCAGGACTTCTCAGAGGAGAGATGAACTCCTTTTTTTGGAATTTCTTTTTATTTTTTCTTTCCTATTTGAACTGCAAGCTTGAATATAGGATGGCAGAATGCAATTATCTAGGCTGGAATTTGGCCAAAATGCTGGGGCTAACAGCCCTACTGTTTCAAAATATGCCACAGTACCCTAAATGATCACATCTTGCAGGATTTGATTTTGCATTTCATCCAAAACAACGTTAGGAAGTTGATAAGCAGGATAAGCATAAACTAGTCCCACTTATCCCTGTACCTACTGAAAGTTCAACGCAGAACAGCTTCTGAAACGGTTTTGATTTCTGTGCAAAACATCGAAAGAAGTCAGTAATTTTATTCCCTTTGCAGATTCTCTGCCACCAGTTTCCATTTCTTTTTTCAGTGGAAAACAAATCAGCTTTCAGAAGGAGAAGCTTGAGCAAAACAATTTATACTAATTTGAGAACAAAAAAAGAGAGAAGGGCATTTCTTTCCTCTACAACAGTATTTTAGATGTGCTTTCTTTTTTTTGTTTTGTTTTGTGATTCAGCCTGTTAGGACAGACAGAGGATTAAGACAGCTAATGGACAGTCTTTATTGGCAAACAAAACTAACACCTAAATGACTCTTTGCATGTACAAGTGGTAAACTCTTCATTAAAAAGAGAGATACATTGACAGAGGCAGACTGGGCTACAACTGAGCCACAGAGTAAATAAACCTCTGCCAGGGCCCATACAATCACCATGCCTCCCATGCTTGCAACCTATTCCCTTAGTATTAAATAGCTCCAAATGCTCCCTGTTGTTTTGAATGCTACGCAAATATTGGCAGAAGGATGCACACTCTATTTTAAAGATATCTCAGATACAGCCACACCAACCAAACTTTTTTTGAAAAGAGCATCAGGACTTGCAGTTTCTCTTTTTACTTCAGGGAGTGAAATTTATCTGCAGAATTAATTGTGCTTTTGGCTGTCTCAGGCTTTGTGCTAGGTCTTGTTGAATTTGGCCAATCATCTCCCACAAGGGAAGAATAGAAAATGAAAAAGTAATTTTGAAAAGTGAAAATATGTAATTTTCTATTTTTGAGAAAAGAATAATTATAATTGATTTTTCATATTGAAACATCTTCCTATTCCGAAACATAACTGTTTTTCTAGAAAGGACAGTGGCTGTCTGTAAACAACACATCTCATTCCGCAAAAATTAAAGTATCCATCCATTTTACTGGAATATCTAGGAAAAAATCCACCTTAGGTGACTAGCAAAAACCAAATGCCTCTTGATTTTCAGTCGTACAAATCAAAGAAAATGAATGAAAGAGACATTCTGTAGGAGTTTCAGATGCCATGGCTGCTGGGAGAACATGGATCAGCTTTACAGCATCACCAGCACATATGTACTACATTGGCTTCTTATCCCTGCTCTCTGCATGTTAAAAGTGCACTTGAAAATCTCAAACTCCCACTTATCTCACACATATCAACCACACTTAGATAAACTGTCCCAGTTCTGCTATTGCCTAGCTCACACCTAGTTTCCATCACATCTCTCTCTGGTGCTGAGGGGAATATAAAAAAGGAAAATAGACGGAGACTCAGGAAACACCATGTTCAGTTCTTAATTTGTAGCCATTCATAATCTACTTCTAAATATCATGGTAATTCCTTTGATTTTCTGAAAATGCAAGTGTATCCTAAAAAACTCTGACTTTTTGGCAGCCTGCACCAGAAACAAATTATTCCCATGTTGTAATGCATAACGCACAGCAAGGTCTGCATGAGAACTGGAGCTGGCCACTGCACAAACACAATTCCACTGGTGAAGCTTCCAGCCTCATTCATAGTACCTGCTCTTCAGTTTTGTTCCTGTTTAAAAAATGCCATGTCACTTGATTGACTGATTCCATGCCACAAGCAGTTTGCAAACATGCTTGTTTGAAGAAGATATGCCCTGACTGATTTGGAAAATCCCTAAGCAATACATTCAAAATAATTCAGAACTGATTAATGACAAGTTGAGTAAATAGAGGGAATAAAGGTCCTGGCACAGGCTATGGTGAGTTAGAATTTGTTGAGTTCACTCCAACTAATTTTGTATACCTTCTTTCATTTCACTTTCTGCAAAATCCCAGCAAATCACTTTATGGTGAGGGATGTGTTGCAAACCAGAATGTGATGTATAGACAGAGGAGAAAAATCACAACAGCACATTAAAAAATTTCCTTGAGTAAATATTTGCATTGGAAACTGGTCCTCAAGATTCATTGCATGAAGCCAGGGGTCAGAAACATTATGAGTCCACTCAAAACAAAGGCAACTTGAAACTGGGAAGCAGGGTTACGAGCGATCTGGTTGGAGTGAGTGCAACCTCATCAGTGTCAGGGAACTGTGTCTTTTATTGTAGCTGAATATCCTATCCCTGCATTTGTGCATGTACGTTCATGGGTGTTCACATATTTAATGCAAACAAACACAAGTGCACCACTCACACATTCTTAAAATGTATGTGCATATATTCCAATATTCACAATGAACTGTTTATGAGCAAGCTATCAAGAAAGAGTTTTCACTGAAATTATTCAGTGAATGACTTCAAACAATGAATACATTGCAGGAAATGGCGATTGGCTCCAGAGCAATCCGCAAGCAGAAAAGAAGGCATAAGCAGTTGAATAAATGGGTGGCTATGAATTACTCATTTAGCTGCATTATCTTCTTGTGGTCCCAATTCAGCAAATGTCTAAACACCCACTTCCCATTAAGAGCATGAATAGTCCCATTGATTCAATAGGGTTATTTTCTCTGCCTTCCATGGGGCAACTCAAATACTTAAATTTAAGCAAGTGCTTAAAGTGCTTTGCTGAATCAGGAGGTATGTCCACACTGTATATACCTGTGTTATACAGAAGGTCAGACTAGCTGATCCAAGAATCCTTTATGGTCTTAAGATCTATAAATCTATGAATAAAACCAGCCTTTGCTGGAATTGCTTCTCCATAACCTTCCTGAGCACTGAAATTCATCCACACCCCAAAAATATTAATAAAACACTCTGTACTTAACTCTTTTCATATTATACTAAGTACGCCACTAAATAAACCTCTTAATATTCCAGTATATTTTGCAATGAACATTTTCCCGGTACGCTAGAGCGGTTCCTCCTTTTGTGCCATCCAGAACACAATCCCCATGAAATACTGCAGTAAACATTTCTCTGAGTACTACAGCAAACACTACCAGCATTAGCAGATTAACCATTCCACTGAGCGCCATATTAAGCACACGTTTAAATACTGAGAAAAGACGTATAGCCTCGTCTTCCCACTGCGCCTCGTTACCCTGCCGAGATCCATATTTTTCTGCGCGGAGTCGACCAGCCCTGCATGTACCTGCTCTGTTCCTTCCCTTCCCAATATCTCTCCTTTTTTTTTTTCCTTCTTCTTGTTTCATTCATCCTGAATGAACCTATTCTTCTGCCTTGGAAAATTTGACAGGGGCCAGAAAGAAGGGGATAAAAGGAGGTCAGAGGATTTGGCATATTGTTCAACCACAATATCAACAAACCTATAATGTGTGAACATCTCTGCCTCTCTGTCTCTCTCAGCATTGCTGAAGTCTTTTGATGGAGAAATACTGGTTAAGTGTGGGTCTCCCCTCCCTGGATGAAAAGAATCAAGTAGCAGGTCTTGACTAGTGTAATTTGGAATTCTAAAGCATTGTTTGGGTTTTACGGGTATACTTTAATGTCAGCAAAATCAACATGGCCAGAAACCTTCAATGGATTCATCTTCAGCAAGTGTTTAAGAGCCACTGACTCGTCTCTTGTTGCTGACAAACCGTCTAGATTCAACCCATGGTTCTGTTCAGCTTTTCTCCTTTCCCTCCTCTCTCCCTCTTTCTCTCTCTTTTTTCCTCTTTTTTTTCCTCTTTTTTTTTTTTTTNTTTTACTAGCAATTTGATGTTTGATCATTTGAGGCAATGAGGCGGAGGGTAATTTACGTTATCAGGGAGGTATGAGGGGTGCTGGGAACCCAGACGCAAGGCCCATTCGCCTGCTAAAGCGCCATCGTAATGTAATGAGACTCCAGTCAAGTGCAGCTAGTAATGGAGAGGAACATTTCCCATTCATCTGCCTACCTGAGACTCCACCGAATACGACAATAACTTTTAACGGGAGGAGCAGGGGGGGGACACAGTGAAGGGGGGCCAGAGTCCCCACAGCATGACTCCCTCTGTCTCGTGGAAAGCCACCACAGCCTCATCCTTTAGACCATTGAGGGAAGCAAATTAACACAACTCAGAAACTCACAAAACAGGTTGTTGGAAGTGCTTAATCCTTCCTGGATCCTTTCCAGCAGGCACCTGGTCAGCACAGACCCCAGCCTTTGTCACCAGTCTATGACTGGGTCCCATCCTTGGACTCTCAGCTGTTGCATCCTCCAGCTCAGAGCCAGAGAGAGCTTGGAAAGGATGGGCACACCAGAGCAGGCCTGATGTGGGAAAGTGCCTGTACATCAACTAGCAGAAGTTGAAAAAAGGAGGAAAACAATTTCCTAGAAGTGCTCCAATGCTGTTTCCCTCCAAAGGGGTTTCTAAAAATTGTTCTTTAAACTGATGGCCCCTAGCCAGCTCCATCACTTGCTCACAAACGTGGCTTCCTATTACAAAACCAGAGTTTTGAGAAACCTCTCCCCTTTGTTTTCAAGTGTGACAAACAGGACATCGGGATTGCATCAACAATTTGTTTTAATACCATTTTCTAATAACAGTCAAAACACAACCAAAAAATTTAGTCTCAACCCAAACTTCTTGTGCCAGGGATGTTCACCCCAAGGGGATTTCATTCCCCATGGCTTTATCAGAGCAGCCCCATCCTGCCACAGAGCCTAGAGAAGCAGATACTAACTCCACTCCATGGTATCCTGGAGATGGCTGTTCCCGTAACAAAGATGAGCATGTCTACATCCCCCTGACTATCAGGCTAACTGAGGCACATAATGGTGTTCTGTCCCATGCCATGATGAATAATATCCAAGGGCTTGGGTCTTTTTTCAGAGAATGAGTTCCCGAGGATGCTGGGAGTGATTTCTGTTCCCCCTACTCTCTGTGCTCTGCTCCTCAGCCTTGGCCCTTGCCTGTAAAAGCCTCCCTGGCTGCAGATTCACTTCCCACTCTGCCTGTGTAACACAGTGACAGGCCCTCTCAGCAGCACAGTAATAATAACAACAGCAATACCCACCACCAGCAATAACAATGATGCACATATTCAAGTCCTTGCAGATGACCCTGCTACTCTGCACACTTTGCAAGCTGAGAGTAATTATAGCTCGAGGGAACCTCCTGGATGCAAACAGATCTTCTGGTATGAAGACCTCAACTTATGTCAAGGGTTGTAGGTGGCAAGGATGAGATACAGGGGCAGGAGAGATTAATTTCCTTCATCAGCCTGTTCTAAGCTTGCTGTTTGTTCCCAGAACTTGGCCTGAGAAAGGAGGGAGAGGGAAGGAGAGGGGAAGCTGAGGTCTCTCCTTCCCAGCTCTCACCAAATTCTTGCCACATGGACCCTTCCAATTATATCCACATTTGAAAGGCTGCTGTCAGGATGAAAGGCGCAGAGCAGTAATGAACTGACGATTAATTTGCAGTTGGCTCACCCAGTGCGTGAGTGTCTCTCAGGCTCGCTGCATGCGGGTGCTAAATATGACGATGTCAGCAATTGTCAGCAAGAGCATGGGTTACCCTTAATAAGAGTCTCTCTCTCTGCTGTCTGATTGCCTGCTGCCAGCTTTCGGGTGCTTCAGCTCGGCTCCCCATCTTCCCGACAGCAAGGGGAGCTCTGTACCAGCCTGGCAGCTGCCAAAGTGAAAGAGGAAGGGAAAAGAAATGACCCTCTCCCCTGGCAAAGCAGCAGGAGCAGCTGCCAGTGCTAACTGCCTCTGCCCATGCCAGCTTTGACCTGGGAGAGTTACGGCTTTTGCAGGCATGAAAATAGCTCAGGATGCAATAGCACATGTGAGCACCAACCATGCCTGGGCTGGGATCCCTTGCTCCTCTAAACTGGCGGCAAACTTCATAGGCCCATAATCCATCTTTAAAACAAGCCTCTCACCCTCCACATTCCAGTCAGCAACCTCATATCAGAGGGAGCATGATGGCCATGGAGTGTGACTAACACTGAGTTTCAAGAGAGAATTATTGCAGAGGAACATCCTGTTTGGTACCATGCGAAACTATGTTGCAAGCACCTGGTTTCCAGGTAATGCATTAAGGGTCTATGTATCCTGATTGCATCTGCGTCAGGACCTGCTCAAAGAACCCTGCCAGCCCCAGAAAGGAGGCAAGAGACACACACTTGGGAACCACTGTGCCAAACACTCTGTGAGAGCACGCAGAGGGGTCTGAAGCAGAGCTCCAAAGAGTTTGCAGACTAACCAGCTAAGGTGTGCCCGGGTATGGGGAGATGCAGTAGATAGCACCAGATTTAAAGAGCTGGGAGTACAACCTGCACCTTCTACATTAAGGGGCCTGTCATCATGCCATAGGGGAATGCTGGTTTGCAGAGAGAAGCACACCATTTGCTCAAAAGACAGAAATATTCAAAGTAAAGAACAATCCCTTGGCATCACACAAAGATGCCTCCTGCATGCTCCCAGGGTGTGCATAATGGACCTGCATATTCCATTCGCCCTTCTGTGTTCATTCACCAAAGCTGGACACTTGATCTTCTTTTCTGATTCTCACAACAGGAACAGAACTCGGGCCTGAGCCATTAGCCACTACAAATGTACTTAACCTCAAAGAGATATTTTCTGCAACTGTCTGAAGTTGGGCACTCCAAATCACTAGGGACCTCTGAGAATCTGGGTTCAGAAGGGTCATAATAAATTCTGCTGTGAACCAATCATTGGATGCTGGGGATGTAGGAACGCAAGACTCTCTGATGGAAGTGGAAGAAGAGTTCATACAGCAACTTCCTTTCAGATTGCCCAAAGGCCTTTAAAATACATTTTGCATCTCTCATTGAGAAGACATTCATCTAGATTATTAGACCTGGCTTCACATTATTCTTGTGATAGGTGATTTCACTGATTTAATCTTAGGCATGAGCTTCTAGAATTTTAGAGAGCTGATGAGGAGAACACAAAAATCAGCTGCAAATGGCTGAAAAATCTCTACCTGGAATTACAAACCATTCACCATATCCTTCCTGCTGCAAATCCTGCCTATCAGTATATATACCAGAACATGCATAATATCCCCAACACCTGCCATTCTAAGTGTGGGATTCCTGTGCAGTTCATGTGCTATAATATCTTATTGTTACCATTTTAGTGTATATGAACAATGCTCCTCTGCAATTGCCAAAGCTCTAATAGCAGCAGATTCAGTAGGTGCTCCAAAGCCTCTCCCACTAGTGTTAACTTCATCATCACAACTCCCCTTGCAGACGGCCAATCCTGTTGGTGTTACTGGGCCTGGGATCCAGCATTTCCCCCACCTGCTGCTACTCTTCACCTCTTTCATGGTGACATGGACCTCAACTGAGAGATATTTCTCCTTGGGACACTTTTTCTTAGGAAGACTTCATATCTGAGCTGGCTGGGGCATCCTGTGAATTCATGGCATTTGCAGCAGCTGGTGTTGCTCAAAGTAAGAAGGAAAAAAAATCCTTGAAAAAAATATTGCAGAAAATTGGTTGCCTTTTCTTTGGGCATATTCTGTAAAACCCTTCCAATGGTTGGTTCAGAGTTACATTTAGTTCTAACTTTGTCTGAATGCTATTAGACAATGTTTGCAGATCTCAGACATCAAAAGAAGCACCCTTTTGCACCTTGAATAAGACATCTAATTTAATCATGCCCCTGTCTCCCCCCCTCAGCCAGCCTCTTGATTTGCAAAAAATGTTTCAGCAGAACCAAAACTAGATACTGGCCAGGTCTGCGTGTCTTTGAAACTGCTTGTTACCAGAAGTCTGCTATTCACCCAGTTGTGACATGCTTACGACTTTATCACTACATTCTTCATGTACTCACATAACTTTACCAGTTTCCCTGCATGAAATCACATGCCCTGTATGGAGAAAAATACAGAATGAAGAGAGGAAAAAAGATATTCAGGGATGGTGTCTACTCACAAGGCAAGTGTTCAAGATGGTCTGACGTCCATGTTAGCAAAATGGACTTACTGCTGCTGTCACAGCCCTCAGGGTACCCTGGTGGTGTTTGATCCCAGGTCCTGTCATACCAGGCTGAGGAAGGGGACAGTGGTGATGGACCTGTATCACCACTAGCTCTGTATGTACTGCACAGTCTTTCATCTATGGTTACAGGTCTATATGTAACTTACAGGTCTTCCTGTAATCACAGATGTGTTTTTACCATATAATGACTGCCATCAGAGGTGGCATTTCAGGCACTGCTCCTAGCATTCCCAGCGTATGTACAGGGTGTCCTGCCAGTTGACGACAGCCAAGGTCCAGCTCATATATAATTTTAAAATCTTGCCTCAATGACAACTTTCTACAAAGATGCCTTCCAAGCCATTTTTCCTGGCCACCAAACATGCCTCGGCATGGGAGAGACAAGTTTTGGCTTTCCCTGCACTTTCCACCCTGCCTGCTTCCCTTCAGGATCTGGCTTGGTGGTCATGCTGTGCCTCAGCACAGAGCAGGAGGTAGCAGAGTCACGGCATCGATGCCACTTGCCAGGATCTTCTAATGCCACTGCGTCCACAAAAAAAACAAGTGCAGCCCTCTGAGAGCTGAGGGCTCCTCTGCAAAGGAGACCTGAGCCCTTTAAGGAAGAGAGAGGAGCAGAAATCAATTGTCTGCTCGCCTTCCTCCCCAGGCCCCCCTCTCCCCTCCTCCATCACCAACACCACCACACATGCACCCTATTCACCCTGCTGGAAGGTGACATTTGCTATTAACCTTATATTGGGCCATTTTGTAAATCAATGTCACTTACATTTAATAACAAGTGTAATCAAAGGAATTATGCAAATTTAATTTGATGCTTCTTGAATTATGCAAATCTGCACCACATATAATGGCTTCTGACATGTGCCCAGTTGGAGAACGTTCCATTACCTCCTCTCTTATTACCCCTATTATTATTTTTATTTTTTTATCCTGTGGTGGGGGGAGGGAGAAGGGAGGGAGCAGTGGTTAGGCTTGGAGGCAGGGGGGACAAGTGAGAAGAGAAGGGAAAGAAGAGGGGTGGTGGAGAAAAGCACTCTTTTGCCTGCATTTTGAGTAGAAAAGCCTCCTGAAGGCATTCTGTTATTGTTATTGCAGAGCAAGGAGAGCGGGATGGGGGGGTGGGGAGCGGAATGGGGATGGGTGGAATCATTTCCCATGAATGGCTTTGCAGGCAATAATACTATAAGCCTCTGATTCTAAATTACTGCCCTTCCAGTCCTATCTCCAGCATGATATTACTCTCCTTGGCCTCTTCTTCTTGAATTACTAGTCAAGCTGGGGGAGGGTGAGGAAAGAGGGGAGCAGGACATACAGTGTGGAAAATGCAGAACAAATGGATGAAGAGGTATTTCAGGATTTTTGCTCCACGGCCTTCCCAGGTACCCTGCATTGTTATTCCTTCTGCTGGGGCCCCAGAAATAACTGTTCTTTTCTACTTGGCTTTCCCACTTTTACTTATTTCCTTGCACATGACCCCAAGATCAGGAAAAAACAGCTACATGATGCATGTGCCAGCATTTGTAATATCTTCTCAGAAAACTGGGGTATCTACAGCCAGTGACACTCCAAGTTTTTCTCTTTGCAAAGACTTCAGTGTCTGCAGCACCAGAAGTCAGTTTGGACCAGCTTCTTTCTCTGTTTGTCAGAGATGGCAAGAGGATTTGATCTGAAATATGGTAGTGGAACATACAATGCTGGATCACATTTTCCTCTGCTATTTGTCCCAGCATCTGATGAGTTACTCTTGCCTTGATAATTTGTGCAGTGCGACTTTGGGCCAGACCACTTCCACCTCTATGTCTTGGTGTCCTCACACTTGTGCAAAGCAGATAAAGAAATCAATTAGTCTTTTGGAAGGAGGAGAAGAAAGAGAAGACAAAATGCATTTGCAAAAGCCTGTATGCTCCTCTAATGTGAATTGATACACATTATGAGGGGACAGTACCAAAGTGGCTCCATCATTGCTATAAAGCAAATAATATCCAAAGTCTCCCTGCTCTAGACTTTGAGAATTAAAAGGCAGGAGAGGTTTTCTACATTTCTTAATTCACACTTGCCATGTTTCCTTCCAAAACCCTCCCAGAAACGCTGTTGGGTTTGTTTTGGGTTTTTTTTTCTTCTTTTTGCTCTAAATATTTCTTCTTTTGCATAGCCATACAAGACTGCAGTTTTTCTCCAATGGAAGATGATTTCCAGAAACATGCTCTGCATTTATATTTTAAACACAATGGATCAGAAAAATGTCCAGATTAATTTTTTCTTACCTATCAATAGTTCAAATTCTTTCTAAAGCTAAATAAAAGAGGGGTTTTTTTTTTTGTTTAATGAAAGGATTTTCCATCTATTATCAAAAATATACTTTCATAGACATTTTGGTGAAAGCAATCTGTCCTTGCTCTGCCCAAACTGAACATAATTTGGAGTTCATTATGGAAAATGTCATGTTTCAGCCAGTTCTTAATAATATGGCTTCCTCCAATGATGAGTTGAAGTGGATGTGCTTACCCCACTCCAAGGTTAACACCTGCTGGGCTTAGAAAAGAAACATATAACTCATCCAAGTTATACTGCCAATGCTACCTTTCAAGCCCTGGTGGGATTTGGCAGCATGACCAGCAGTTCTTCAATGTGATCTATCCTCCACCACTGCTGCTACTTCTCTGTAGAGCCCGTATTGGAAACAAGAGTGGATCTTCTTCCCAAGACTTGCAGCTGCAGGTAGAAGCCCTGCTGGGAAGCCTCAGTCCATCATCTTCTCTGACCCTTTTCTAGGAAGCCCAGTCTTGCACCCTCCAGCCCCCAGATATACCATGTCTGAAGGGAGGGTCTCAGCAGGAATGTCAATAATGGTGTCTGACATTTGCTCACCTCTTCCTGAGGTTGTTTATTCCCTGCCCAGAGACAGTATCTGTCGTTAGGAGGCTAAAGAAAGATGAAGAGTTAGATACACCAATAACCTCTGAAGTCCTCCTCAGCCGAAGAGTTCTTGACTGCACAGTGAACAGAGAACTTGCCTTGCCTTGCCTCACCTCGCTTTGCCAGTAGATGACCCCTATGGTTCCCATGGACATGGGGAAAGTCAGGATTCACTACCATCCTCCAGTTTCAGGGGCTGAACAAGCAGATCAGCAAGAGGATGTCCATTGCAAAATACTTAGCTGAAGTACCACTGCTACGAGTGTCCACCTCACATAGCCCTTGGCCTCAAAGGTACCTCAGGGGAAGCAGGTTAATAAGTTCATGGAGCTAAACTTGTTCCTGGTGATAAGTCTGCTGCGGTCAACAGAGGTACCAAACAGCCCGTAGGGTCCTATTTCTGAATTAAAGAATTGTGTAGCAGATGGAAGGACCTCTCCTGCAGAGAGAGCTCAGCACAAAACATGCTGTTTCATAGCTGGTGTTTCTGGGCTTCTGTCTCCACAAAGCTTCTCAGGAGGATGTCTCTGAATAATTCCAAGTGTGGATATTCCAGGATAAATGACTCTATGTTAGAGTTTGTTTGGAACAGCTGTCAGGAACAGTTCTGTGGGGCTAGAAAATGTCCTGTAGCCTACCCTACAGCCAGCAGCACCAGGAGCAGAGCTAAGGCATCAGTGACTGTTGGAACGCAGGCTCACTGCTGTCTCTGTGTTCCTCAAATCCAGCCCCAGCTGGAGAATTCCAGGTACAACAGAGCTGCCAGAGGAGTCTGAAAGTGAAAGCCTTTTCGTTAGGGAACCTGTTTCGTGGAGCTTTGATCCTGATGCTGTAGGTTGAATCAGAAATAGGCAATGTAAAGTTCCCGAACCTAGGCTGAAAGACCTTTGTGCCATTGCCGTAAGAAGGAATTTTTGTGCCTTGAGCCCTGAAGGGGGCATGCTGGGCTTCGCCAGGGTAAACAAATAGAGTGGGGAAGTGTTTCTGAAAGCCATAATTGACACAAGGGCTCTAAAAGGGACTGCTCCCAGCAGGAGGCCATGCTGCTTGAAGTTTCCTTGCTCTTCCCTTCCCTGGAAATCACAGGTCATTGCTTGCAGCCACCTCCGCCCCACTAAAACTGTAACCAGTGAAGAGCCATAAAAAGACTGAAGCACAGAAAGGCTGGGAATCTGATCTGGTGAGAAAGAACACACTGAAAAATGACCATGAAACATCCTGGAAAGCTGTTTGGAGGGATCAGGCTGGGACAATGCAGGAGTTCCTGGAGAAAAATGATGAAGGCTTCAGAGGCAGCAGAGATGGGAGTGAAGAAAGCAGTGACACAGTGCTGTGACATCTAGCAGCCATGTGGAAGGGAGTTTCTCAGGAATGTCTTTTTCATTAAAATGAACTTTTAAATGAGAGCTGAAGAAAAACTGAAATTATGGACAGTCCCGCTTCTGACCAGAGTCCCAGCTCTCCCACTGCTGCCTATGCTTGGCCAGGGCACACAAGAGCAAACAGCTGTCCTACGTGCTCTGTGCCTCTGTTTCCCCACCTGTAAGGAGGAGAAGATAGGACAGACACTCACCCCACAGGGCTGGAACAGACACCATCAGCAGTGACTCTTCTACAGTGTGACTCCATTGGCATGAGGGAGAAATCTCTTGCTTGGCAAAGAAAATATGTCCTGTGGATGATGCAGGGTGGGAAGATTTTCCAATTTACCCTTGCTCTGACAGTGGCAGGGACTGAATGTTTCACTTCCAGTGAAGTGAAACTTTGGAAGGCACCAAAGTTCCTCCTTTATTTCAGGGCAGATGAAAGGAAGTTAACAGTCACAGGTGATGTAGAGTGGGTCATATGTAGGAATGAGACCTAAGAGCTAGACAAGAAACACAGGTAAAAGTCAAGTAAGAAACTAAACAAGTATATCAGCTGATTTTTTACAGTGAACTAATTATATAGATTCTTCACTTTGTTCCTAGAGGTTTTAGGCTCTGTATTACATATTTTAATTACTGTAAAAAGCTGCAAGAGTTAAATATTTGGAAAAATGTCTATTTTGAGGACAGGTATTGTGTTCCTATAAACATGACTGGGATTTGCATGCACAGTCTCTCAATGCCCCTTTTAAGCTGGCAGGCATCCGATGAAATGCAGAAGCTGCAAAGTGGAGACCGGAGGGAGACAATCTCTTCTGGAACTCCTTTTTCCCAGCGTCTTGAAAGTTTTGGCAGATCCTTCTGTCATAAAACCCCACAGACTGCTTTCCACATGGAGCTGGGAAAAGCCCTGACACATGTATTAGCAACAGCAAGAATCTTTAATATCTGTTAGATGGAGAAAAACAAGTCCACTTACTACAGCCCCTGCCAAAAGTCAGCATTACCCTCTGGATTCCCCTCACATCCCAGCCCATTCTTTCCTGGTTCAAGCAGTGGCCCCACATGTTTTTGACCTGCATCTGGGACCAGAGGTACTGAAAAGGGCATCACTCTACCCCAGCAATGCCACGGAATCACCTGTCTGAGTGCAGCTTTTAGCCTGGCTGGATTAAACTCACGCTGGAGTGATCCAATGGAGTCTCACAGAAAGGGAATCCTGCTTGCTCAGCCTCTCTCCAGCACCTGATTCTGCATGCAGAGAGCATGGAGATCTTTTTTAATCTGTCTCCACCTTTCATTTCTGTCCATTTTTCATTCCTCCCGTTCCTTTTTCCTGAACATATGGGTGAAGCTCTGCTTGTAGAAATCCCATGGAGTTATTCCTGCTGCATCACAGGGCAGTTCAGCAGAGGTGGTGATCCTCTGGTTTCTCACCTGACACCATTTCCAAGAAGCTAGCTCTTGGCACCACATGGAGAGGGATTATTGATCTTTATTAATTTATTGAAGGGAAGGAAGAGGGTAGAAATTGCAATGAAGGGGACAGTCAGCAAGATGGCAAGGAAGAGAGGTTAAAAATGAAATCATCATCTAATTGGCCCGCAGTGAATTATTCACATGTATAATCTTTTTTAAAAAAAAATTCAGCACAAGGCAATGCAAGTAAATGCTGTTCATGTTTAAAAGTCATTTCCATAAGTAAGTGCAATTTCTCTACTGTTTGCCCCTGTTTAATGAAGTGAAATCTTGTTTGCATTCCTCCCAATTTCCCAACGAAAGGCGCCCAAGCGTTTGCACCAAAATTACTTGGCCCAAATTAAAACCCTCCAACACTTTAAAAAAAAAGAAGAAAGGGGGGAAAAAATCAGACTTATTTTTAAAATGCCTTAAGTGCATCCCAGCATCCTAATTTATTTTTAGACACTCGTTATTAAGAGTAGTAGTAAGTTTCGCCTTCTCTTTCGCTCTCTCTCTTATTTAAATGAACTTAATGGCAATAGATGCAAATGTCTGGAAGAGGAAAATAGTTAACATTTATTTATTCTTACTGTTGTCTCTTCCCTGGCTGGTGTCATTAGAACAGTTCGTTGCATCCCATTCGCTCCCATTAGCTCTGCTATCAGAGCCACCCAGCACGACTCCAGCACGGCTCGAAGTGCTTTCTGCGGCCCACATAGGGACTACATCATCATCTCCGAGGCACTGGCTTAATGACAAGAAAAAAAATCGGAATATATTGCACAGTGCTCTGGGGAAACAACAACAAAACCCACCATCGCTGTCACTGCCACCCAATGCCATCTCCCCTTGAGCCAGAGTGCACATCCCTGCTTCAGCCGAGCAGGGCACAGACAGACAGACTGGCTGTAGGGCTGGGGCAAGCATCCCTTCTCAATTCATTGATCCGGGCAATGTGCAGAGAAATAGGCCAACAGGGACTTGGAGAGCTTGGAAATGTGCTCAGGAGGACCCAGCAAGACTGGAATGGGTTCAAACAGCTGCTCGGTGCCAGCAGAACCACCTCCCCTCAATGTAGGGCTGCCAGCCAGCTGACTCCTGGCTCCCTGGCATGGGCAGAAGCTGCCAGCCAAGGCTGGTGGTGGGGTGGAGGGCTTGTAGTCCCTTGCTGGATGAACCCTGCTTTCCTCCAGCATCTCTGCTACTCCCTGTAGGAGCATTTCCTAAAGCAAACCAGACCAGCTCACATGTGTGAGCAACCATGTGTCTCAGGGTCGTTTGGCCTGAGCTGTGTGTCACCCTGCAGGACATATTGTCCCAGTCATCACCGGCCACTGCTGCAGAGATAAGGGACTTAGCCCTAATCCTTCCCTGGGGAACAGTGGCTGAGGGCCAGCACTGGCAGGTGGCAGCTCAGAGAGTCAGTGCCCCAGTGCCTAGAAGTAGCCGAAATCCATCCTCCCCCTGAGCAGCTGTGTCCTTCCTGAATATGAAGGTGGACTTGGCCCACATCAGAGGGACAAAATCCCTTTGCAAGCAAGAGGGACACAACAGCTTACTAACCCAGAGAATGGAGAGGTTTTGAGGTTTTCTGGGCCCTTCACCCTGCAGGCAACATACAGATGAGGGTGGTGGCAAGTGCCAGAGAGGGAGACCAGGGCTCGGTGACAGCACTGGCTGACAGAGCAGCATTTGGGAGAGAGGACATCAGCATCTGCAGCGCTGACACATAAAACAGAGGCAGCAGTCATTGCAGGCGGGGATGGAGCCGTGCAAAGGGCCCTCCCCGCCTCCATAAAGTTGACATTGTCTCCTGTGATAACTTTTCTGCTGAGGTAGGAGACACTTTACTGCAGAGTTGCACACAGCAAGTAGCTGCCCTCCCCCCCACCCCTTCCCATCCTCTCCCTCTCTCTCCCTCTCCAGCATCATTTACATCCTTAATTAGCTGTAATTCTGCAGTGCTCATTAGGGAAGGACTGGAAAATATCAAGGAGCCCACAAGCAGGGGGCTTCAAGGGAGAGGAAGGAAGAGGGGGATGCAGGCATCAAGCTGAGAGGGGATACCCAAGGCTGTATTCTGGAGTCAAAAGCCAGGAGCCACTTGCTTAATTCAGGTGGGATGGTTATATTAGTGTAATTTTGGAGCACTGATCCAGTGACAGGGTTAAAGAGGCCACACTGTCCCACCTAGAAAGGTAAAAGAACTGTCCAGGGAATAACAGCATCTCACAAAGAGGACTTGCTCTTACTTCCTTGTTCATACATGATGTCTCTCTGCTGGATTATTCAGCGTCCCACACTCCTAAAGTCAATAGACAGGTGCAGGGAGAGAGCTATATTCCCCTCCAATGCAGATAGTTACACAAACCTGTCCTCTCCTCCAGCTTCATGAGGAATTATCCAGTAAAGAGGTTTCTCCAGAAAATTGCAGCTGACAGGAATAAAGAACTTCTGCCAGGTGTGTGACTGCATTGCAACCTTTAGGTTAGAGGAAGAAAGACTTAAAAATGATCCAGAAGGAAAACTGAATGAGTTGTAAATTGTTTCTAAAAGGGATAGCTTCTTCATTTAAAACAAGGAAGGGGTATGTACTTTGGATTTTAATTCAATGATCAAAAATCATTAAGAAAAAATATACACACACACACAGAAACTCCACCAACCAACCAACCAAACAAACCCAAGGGAAAAAACCAAACCAAACCAAGAAACTCATCTCATTCCAACCCCTCTGCCATGCATGCAGACACTTTGCACTAGAGCATGTTGCTCAAAGCCCCATCCAGCCTGGTCTTCAACAACTCCAGAAATGAAGCAGCCACAGCTTCTCTGGGCAACCTGTTCCAGTGTCTCATCATCCTCACAGTAAAGAATTTTTTCCTAGCGGCTAATCTAAACCTGCCCTCTTTCAGTATGAAGCCTTTTCTCCTTGTCCTACATGCTCTCGTAAAGTCTGTCTTCAGCTTTCCTGTAGGCCAGGGGTCCTCAAAC
>VXBA01001590.1:0-38214 GCA_013399895.1 Serilophus lunatus
GTCTGCACATTTTTATGGCCTGTATGGAACACAATGCTGTGTCTCCCACATTACAGACAACCATAAGACAGGGCTGCAGCTGCTTGGATCTTAATTTCCTGGTGATTTTAATCCGCAACGCTGAGAAGCGAAAGGAAGCTGAAGCTTTGAACTACGGAATTTCTTAAAAGAAAAATTAAAAAAGACAAATTAACAGAATCATAGAATGGTTTGGGTTGGAAGGGACCTTAAACATCAGCTTGTTCCAGCTCCCTGCCATGGGCAAGGACACTTTCCCCTAGACCATGTTTCTCAGAACCTCATCCAACCTGGCCTTGGACACTTCCAGCGATGGTGCAGCCACAGCTTCTCCGAGCAACCTGTGCCAGGGCCTGCCCACCCTCATAGGGAAGAACTTTTTTCCAATATCTAATGTAAACATACTCTTTTTTACTTTTTTAGTTTTTTACTTTCCTCCTTGTCCTGTCACTCCAGGCCCTTGTCAATATTCTCTCTCCATCTTTCTCGTTGCCCCTCTGGGTCCTGGAAGGCTGCAATTACATCACCCCAAAGCCTTCTCTTCTCCAGACTGAACAATCCCAATTCTCTCAGATTTTCCCTGTAGGAGAGGTGCCCCACCCTTCTAACCATCTTGATTATCATCATTAAGTTTGTTGGGGCTTCGTATGTTTTGGTTTATTGACAATTTTATTTTTCTAAATATAGAACTGATGCATTATATTTTCTAATGTCTCTGTCTGCTTGTTAAAATGTCAGGATTTCTAGTGCCAATCTAATTAAGTTGACTCAAGTGTTAATTTGTTTGCCAACATTACAATTATCAGAAGGAAACAACTGATTGGAAGGAAATTGTATGTCCTTCTCCATTGGTGTTTTGTGTGGGCTTTTTTATTCTTTTAACTCTTAATGCAGTAAAACATTCTTCTAAGACTGAAATGTTAGGAACTCCACTCTAGAGAACCAGAGCAAGGAAGTTTGTCTCTGGATATTTCCAGAAGTGTCAGTTTGTTTGGTTCTTTTAATATTGTCTTTTAGAACTAGTATTAAAATTAAGGGCATAAAGTATCAAATTCAATAAAAGACTTCAAAGAAATGTAATTCTGGTATGGACCTCACCAGGTTATCTAATTCGTTCTTGTATTTGAGGATTATCTAATAGTCCTACAATGTTCAACATGTTTGTTTTTCTATATTGCTTGTAAATACCTTCTGTGAAAGTTTTTTTGCTTTGATAGCTGCTCCATCATTTTTCTTACTGATTAATTAAGATGTTTTTAATGTTTTTATCAGATTTTCCTCTTCCTCATTAAAACGAGTGCCCAGATTTTTCCAACCAGAACTCAACACCCCCCTCCTTGTTCTTGATTGTGTATTCTCATTTAAAGATTGCTGGCCTGTTCTCTTCTCACCATCTACTTACTAATTAAACAAAGCCAGTTCTTACAAGCCTTCCTTAGAATTTACATTTTGTGGATGTACCATTTTAAATTTTGTTTGTCCCTTCCTTCCCTATTAAACCACCATGTCTAAAATTAGACACAGTGTCCAAACTCTGATTTCAGCACTGCTAAATAGAGCAGAATAATTCTCTCCTGTAAAGGTACATGGAGCACTCCTGTTATTCATTTGGAGAGCTAAATTTGTCTGGTTTTGCTTTCTTCCACTCTCATGCTCATGTGTGATCCCTTGTTTGGGATTCAGTGTTGCCATAGATCCCTTTCAGCAAGATCTTGTGTCTGGCTGGCACATTTCTGGCAAGTCATTAATTAGCAGGTTGTAAGATGTCCCTGGAATAGGGATCACGCTGTGACCAAGGCATCCACAAGTGTGTGAAAAGAGAAATCCCGTAAGTATGGGAAAAAAGAAATCCCATGAGTGTGAGAAAAGAGAAACCTCATTGCTGAAAGATTTTTATTTTTTACCTGCTACTGGATTTCCTCTGGGGTACCTGCCACATCAAGCAGAAGTTTCTCTCTGTTCCTTTCCCCTTTAGTCAACTCTGTTGCTTAACACTGGTGCTGTATTTTTACTAGAATATTTATGCCTGGGTGTTTTTGTCAGCCTTTCTTGTAACCCTCTATTCACACTGCGACAAAGGCTCTAGAAATTTAACTTTTTAAACCAGTTGGCGGTAAAACATCAGCTCGATATTCATCAGCAATGAAAAAGGAGGGTTTTTGCCTAATACGGAAGTTTCTCTCACGCCTCCAGTGACTCCCAGCCTGCGTATTTTTTAAGGACAGACTGCACACATACTGGAGGAGGTGATCTGTACTCCTCCGTCTCAGCGTAGAAGCACCTCAGCTGCAGTTTTGCTGTGACCTTCAACTGAGGAAGGGGCTCTAACTTTGCTCTCCTAGGAGCAGAACTGGGCTTAAAATATGGTAGTGAGTGTCTGTTACTTGGCTTCTTTCTCTTTGCCTTAGTCTTCATTTTATGGGTATCACTGATAAATGTTACCCTGTTTTTATGCTGGTGGGGCTCTGCTGAGAGGGGGAGCCACTGTACAGGTTGCTTGGGAGATGGTAAGCAAAAGCATGATGCACCAAACCTCTTTACTGTTGAACTTCTCCAGGAATGAGTTCTACCTATGCCCTCTCATATTTAGAGTTTTTAGTTACTATGTGGTGATGAAAACTCATGTGAAGGGCTATGTCAAAAGTGTGCAGACCCCTTACAGTGAGATAACCAGGTATCAATCAGCAAGATCATAATCTGACCCCTAGCACTGGGCTTGTGTTAAAGAACCTTAGCTTTTATTTCTTTTTTTTTTTTTTTCTTGTCCACTAACGTGCTGGGCATTTGCTTTACTAAAGGTACACAAACTTCTACACCTGGAGATTAAACTGTTTATGCTGTGTATTGACATTACAAACTTAGCAACCAGGTTACAGGCACAAAACTCTGAGCTACTTAGAAGGCTCTAAGGACACAGAGGCCAGGCTTAGTGACACTGCCAGGGGAAGGCTAGCAACCATTAAGAGCAGACAAATAAATATTCAGCCTCACTTGCCCTCCTGTGACCATCACAACCTACAGCACAAACACTTATGGAGAGAAATGGCAGGAAAAACTGTGTCTGTGACATTGTGGTGAACATCTGCACTCATTTTTACCTGGGAGTGAAACCGAAGCTTTTCTCTTCTTTCAGTTTCTCCAAATCTTATATTATTGTTTTTTAAGAATGGAATTCTTCTCCTATGAAGATCGTGGAGGGCAAAAAATGACCACTGAAAACCCATCTGCCTTTGTTTAACTTTTCAACCTGTTTTGCCTGCCTGCTTTTCCAAGAGACTACTCCAATGGCAAACCCATCAGTGGTGGATCACCTGACACGACTGAAACTCAAACTCCTAGAAAAGGTAAGGGCATAATTCTGCAGTGGCTGATTTTGCTCTGCTTTGTGCTCTTGCATGATTAAGCACTAACACTGTGCTTTAAAATATTATCCCTCTACTGAGGTACAATGAGGATTTGTAGCCAGTTGAGAATCTCTTCATGCAAGCAGAGGCACTGGTGCTACAGCTACTGCCACTTTCTTAAATAAACTTGTACAAGTTTACATGAACCTACAGTAGATTAAATAGGCTTTGATCTTTTGGGAGATGTCACCAGTTAGCTCAAAACCAGTTTGAGTTCTGGCAGGCTAAGTCCAGGAGTAAATTTTAGACAAAGAGGACCTCAGACAGTTTTAAGGCAGTTAGGTGTCTGCTTTCACATAAGGTATGTTGCCTGGTGAAACTTAGGCAGATCTTCACTGGAAGCATATGAGCTGCTGCACAGAATTCCAGCAGCCCTTTGTTATGGCTCCACACTCTGGGTTCCCCACTCTGCCCTGTTCCTCCACCTTCAGCATGTCTGATGTCCACCAGCGTGGACCTTCTGCCTCAGTGTCCTCCAGAAGCCACTTGCAGAGCTGCCTGAAGCAGAGCAGAGTATTCTGAGATGGGAGAGACCCACAAGGATTGTGGAGTCCAGCCCTGAAGTGAACGGCCCATACAGGGATCAAACCCACAATCTTGGTGTTATTAGCCCATCTGAGAGGAAAAGCAATTTGTCTGGAGACATGGATGCTGGAAGTGGTATCTAACCTGTCTCCACACCGGAGCTTTTTCTCATAGATGCAGCAGCCATTTGAGGGAAAGTCCTTCACCAGAGTGCTGCCATGCAGAACTACGGAAAGAGCCTGTGTATGAGTGAAAGGTCCCTAATTTCTGAGCATCAGGGAGCTGCCACGGCCAGCTGGCCCCCAAGGAGCAAGGAGTTGAACATAATAACACATCAGCAGAGCAGGGGCCCAGCTGGCAGCTCCCAGCTGAGGGCAGAGCCAGAGATGGTGGCAGATTCAGCCAAGAGTCCAGATCTATCAGACAAGCTCGTAGTGATGTGGTGGGTCCACTGCCAACCTGGGAAGTGACTGAAGGTTGAGATCAAGGTTAAAAGAATCCGTGGCCAGTCACAGCATGGCTGGGGTTGAACTGCAGACCAATACTCATCCAGTGGAGCTCAGGTATGAAGTGAAGACCCAGAGCTGAGATTAAAGGAGCACACGAGTGGCAGGTATGGATGAAAGCCCCAGGTAGAGCTGATCAGGGACATTTAGGCCTATTAGTGCACCAAATACCCCAAACTGTACATTGTCAAGTTCTCCATATAATGGAGCTCTCTTCCCAAAATAAATGATGAATAGCTCTCCTGATTCACCATGCTATCAATTTTCAGGTCTGGAATAGCCTGGACTGTTGGAAGCACGACTATTTTTAACTAGATTTGTAGTGGGGCATTTCTCCTCCTTTAAGAACCACCATTTTTGTCCACTTCTGCTTTATTTCCTCCATCCCAAACCATTCCCAAATTCTTGTGAGCTTTGCTGCCTGACTCACAACCAGTTCTTGTTACGCTTCTACCAACAGAGACTAGAAAATGAACAGGAGAACCTAGAGAAGATGGAGTCACCTCTCCCAGTTGCAAGTAATAGAAGCATTTTTTTTCTAATTATGGGCATATTTGGGAAAGGGCTTAGTGATGTTCTAAGGCAGGAGTTCCCCAGTGGATGATCCCATCTCCTCCCTAACACGCACATGCACTGTTTGTAATTATATTCCTACAGGTAAAAGGCTACCAGCAGAAGCTCAGTGATACTTCTAAATTGTGACCTGAGCTCCTATTCACTGAGCTGATGGAAAACTAGTTGGAAACTTAGAATGCTGTAGCCAAAAATTAAAAAACCCTGTACCAACTTACAGTTTCAAAAGATGAAGTGAAGCATTCCAGAGCAACTGCCAGGTGTGGCTCCAACGTATCTGAAAACATTCTTCCTTATTTTCATTTCAAACAGGTTCAAAATCAACTGCATGTGGGAAGAACTAAAAAGGAAGTCGATTCAGTATTAAAAAAAACACAGTTGACATTCCAAACTGAGTTTCTTTTAATGTGTCACAACAGACAGTCATCCTCTGCATATACAGAGTACATCTAGAAACTTTCAGGCTGAAATGAGTTCCTAAGTCGGGAGGATGAACAGAGAGCAGTCTAAAGTGTTTAATTTCAGAGAAGGTGCATTGGTTTCGTAGAGCTGCTGAACAGCTGTGACTGCACATGGCATAAAGGCATTATCCATACACGTATTTGACAAGTAGCCATAAGCCTTTTGTGGAAGGAGGGAAGCTATTTTAAAAGACATTTTCCAAATTAATCTCATAATATAAGCACTGTAATAGCTCTGGCTTTATGATCTTTGAGAAGATAATGGACTTTTCCTCCATCAGGGAGCAGACCTGAGGACATGCTCCAAAGTGCCCTAAGGAGAAGGAAAGACCTCTTGCAGGAGCTTAGGGTAAGAGCCCCCTCTGTGGCCAGAAGCAATAGAAAGGGCCCAGCACACCCTGGACCTGCATACCCACTGCTGATGTGGATTCAGTGTTTTCCTGTCCTTTAGTTCTTGGGCTGAGCAGTATTCAGTGTTCTGCTGCTTTGGAATATAGATACTGGGCCAGCTAACCAGGGAGAGGGCCTGGGGAGCAGTTTGGCTTCCCTCACTACTGCTGAGGAAACTGGCACCTGCTTCACGTAGTTGGTGGGATGATTCTATTTGTCCTGAACTGCTGTATGATAAGATTTCTGAGGTAGTGCCAAAATACCAAAAAGGGATTTTTAATGCTGCAAAAGTAGGGACAATAGTAACTGTTATTTATTCCTAGTTTGTGGGAGTCACCAACTTTTAATGAAACATTTTCCCAGACTTTTGGCTGCTTGTTCTGCACTTTATTTTTCCCATTCTTTTTTGTTTGTGCTTCAGGATATGTGGGAAGGAAAACTTTCTTTATACTTAGGCAGGCACTGGCTGTACCCTGCTGCGGGTTTCCAGGGGCCAATCTCATTTAGTCCAGAGGGCTTAACAACACTGTCTGCCTTCCTGTAACCAGGTTTTCTTTACAAAGAGGTTTGATTTTGCAGGAGCAGCACCTTCTAGAAGAGCTTTCACAGCCACCTGCACCATCTGGAGGACACTATCATAACCACAGAACTGTCCCCCCACAAGTCTACCAGATCCCTTTTCCAGCTCCCCAAGTGGAGCCACCAAGGATTATCCAGCAGACGGTAAGGATTGTCTCCCAGGAAAGACCACCAGCACTTGCCAGTGTGAGACAACAACCATCTGGGAGATGTATGGAACTGCTCATCCCACCAAAAGGGAAGATAGGCCTCTTGCTCTCTTGGCTGCCCTCAGCAAACCCCAAGATGGCAAAAGGAGTGGCAGGACTGCCTACTCTTCAGCCTGGCCATTGAGCTTTTAATGCACATCACCGCCTGTTTGTGCAGCCCACAGCCTCAACAGCTTCTCCACGGGGATCTCGTGGGAGACCACATTCCAAATTTTCCAAAAGTCCAGGCAGATGACAGCCCTTCCCAAAGATGGGGAAGGGGCTGGCCAAAACCAACCCTGACTTCTCCATTTCCCTTCCCTTTCCAGATGCCACCTCAGCCTGCCACCATCATTCAGCAGTTACCTCAGCCTTCCCCTCTGATCACGCAGATCCCCCCTGCCCAGCCCTTGGCAGCCCCCCGCTCTGGAAGCATCAAAGAAGGTAACACCCTCCCTGTCCATCGGCAGGCCTGGAGAGCGCAGGGGAGGTGTCAGGGCAAGGGGAAGGGAACACGGGACAGTGTCCAAGCTGGTCGGTGACATGCTGTTCCACGAGAGGGCTGCTGGTGGAGCTGTGGGAATTGCATTCCTTAAAATGGGACGGGTACCAGTTCTCAGACCAACTCTTGTCACTAAGACTAAGGAAAAAAAAGGGACTGCAAACTCAAGGGAAGCTCGGGAAAGCAAACCAGCTCAACTCATGGCACTGAGCGAAGTTAACGAGCTCAAACTCATGTGCACGGATGATTCCAAAATTAACAAACAGGCTTCTAAAATCTGGTTTTATTCTTCTGTTTCCTTCTTAACCTGCTGTTCAATCTCCTCAGGCTTTTATTATGCCCCATGTTTGAAAACGAGACAGAACAGCTGAAAGTGCTGTTCTAAATATAGTGCAATGCCAATATAAGAGTTTGTTTCTAAACATAGGTGGATGCTACATGTGCATGTGAAATAATACATGAACTAAAGCCTGGGATGACTTCCCTGGCTCAGCCTTCAGCCCAAGGTTTCTTCATCCCACACAGAAACCCGCAGCCATCAGACTGCCACATTTCCCAGCTCATTCTTCATCTGTTTGGATTTTTGAATAAGAGTTTATTTGCATAAACAAAATAATCCCAATCTATGCATTACTCTTCTGAAGCTGCTACATGTAAAACACATTTTATGTGACCAGTAAAAAGGAAAGGGAGAGTTGCCTTGATTTTTTTTTCCCCTTCTTTTTTTCTTCACCTTTTCCTCTTCATCTCCCACCAGGCAAACTAGTTACACTGCACAGGTCCTTTGTGATCCCAGAGACCATGGTAAGGAGATTTGATGTACATGCAGTGACAGTTTGAGGGTTGGACTAGATGATCTTAAAAGGTCTTTTCCATCCTTTATGGTTCTATGAGTCAGTGGACTCTCAAGGTGGCACTGCAATATCACATAAATTTGAGGAAGCCTCTCACATGGAGAGCAACGATCTGGAAGCATTGGAGAGCACAGACAAGAGCCTGATGCTGAGCCCTTCTCCAGCCTGACACTCAGCACAACCAGAGGTATGGGACTGCAGGGAAACAAGCAGAGAGAAGATGATCAACAGCAGCTTTGTTGTAGAAAGAAGGAGAAACAAGAAAGCTGATATGAACAGTCTCATTCATAGACATTAATTTTGCACTGTCTGGGCAAATAATGCCAATATTCTCCATGTGCCACAGCTGTTTTGCCTTGGTGGCAGTGACCAGTCTGTGTGTTGGAGGGCACTGCTTGTTGTGATGCCTCTGCTACTTGTCAGTGGTTGATAAAGCTCTTATTTTCTTCCTTTTTTGGGGGGGGGTCACCTCTTCCCAGATATGGTAGAGATGATGCTGATGCAGAATGCTCAGATGCACCAGGTCATGATGCAGAACATGATGCTGAAGGCTCTGCCCCCGATGGCATTCACACAGCCTGTGGGATCCAGCCCAGCCCTGCTCCAGCACACACAGCAGGTAACACAACCCGGACCTGAGGGGCATCCTTGCTCGCAGGAGGTGATGGCTGATCTCCTTGGGAGGGTGCAAGATCTGGGCAAGACACACAAAAAGTTTGGGACGTCTAACAGCTGTGCACATCTTCAAACCCATGGCACCAGAGGCCTGTGTCTGAGCAGGGCACAGCCTGCTTTCTTACCATGAGGAGCACTGTGACAGGACCCTGTAGAAGAATGTCTCCTCACAAGTGCAGACTAGACTTGGTCCAGCTCTGAAAATGATCTGGCCTCCACAGCTGAACCCCTAACACAAGACACCTACACTGAGTATCTGCTGCTGCAGGTCTGCTTGCTGCAAACAGCAGGGAAAAAGGTGGAGAAGGAATTTTGCCAAGGGCATACAGTAATGGGACAATAGGGAATGGCTTTAAACTGAAAGAGAGTAAGTTTAGAATAGATATTAGAAAGAAATTCTTCCCTGTGAGGGTGGTATGGCCTTGGCACAGGTTGCCCAGAGAAGCTGTAGCTGCCCCATCCCTGGAAGTGTCCAAGGCCAGGTTGGACAGGGCTTGGAGCAACCTGGGATAGTGGAAGGTGTCCCTGCCTATGGCAGGGGCTTGGAATGAGAGGATCTTGAATGTCCTTTCCAACCTAAACCATTCTGTGGTTCCATGAATATTGATGTTACAAATTCTTTTTTTGGTAAAGTCTGACCTAGCAGTACCAAACGGTTTAGAGCCAGAAGCACAGATTTTCTGATTAAACTTGGAGCCTCACTGCTCTAGTTCCCATCTCACTAAAAATCAGTGGCCACTGAGTGCTGAAAGGACAGATCTTAGCTGTATTTTTGCCCATGGGGGCACAGATCTCTCTACCCACCCTTTGTTTCCCTCCAACAAGGACCTGCACCTTGCTGCTCCCCTGGCCATGAAAGCAGATCGTCCCAGGCCACCTGTGGTGCACCACCACCACCACTACCCTCCCACAGGGGTGTTCCCAGTGCCTCCCAGGGGCTTCCCATCCACATCCACGGCACATCCCTGGACCTGGACGTAGGCAGCTTGCTCCCTACCCAGACCAGGTAAGTAAGCAGGCAGCTGTGACATAGAATTCTAGCCTTTTCTCACTGCACAAGTTGGGTAGCAAGGCAGATTGTGGAATAAACATGAGGATCAGACAAGGTCTACAGGTTTGTCCCTGCCACACAGAGCCCCCACCCTGCCATGCTGGGCTCTGGATCTCCCTGTGAACCCAGCAGTCACCTGCTAAATAAGGAGGATGTGTGTTATACATTCAGGTTCCCAGCAGGACTTATGTTCTTAAAACACTACTGAGACGTTTGCTAATCAGAAATTCCTGGGGGGAAAAAAAAAACCAACCAAACCACCAGCTGAGAAAAATCAGGGGGGAGTATCAGAAATAATGCTGAGCCTTTGTCACAAGCATGTCCTTGCAGCTGAGGGGGCAGGTTTCAAGTGCAGAAATGGATGAATTTCTCCCCAGCATGCTCTGTAGAGCCCTTGAGCAGAGCTCAGCAGCCAGTTCCTCCAGGTGCTCGCTTGCTTTGTGCCTTCCTCTGAGCTTGTCCTTCTGGGCTTCCTAGGTGCTAGAAAGTTCTTACGTGCCAAGGCTGGTAAAGAAATGCACCTTGCTAAAGCATGGGGGGGTGGCATGGGGACACAGCTTTTATTTCCATGCTGTGGCTCTTCCAAGGCCTTAGTGAACAGAAGGACAAGGAGGGAGGCAGCTGCAGCCTTGGGGCCTGGGTGACCTGCTGGTGGGGGTATCAGGACAGCCCTCTTTAGCTGAGGATTGGAATTCCTGAATAGATTATTTACCTAATGGGATTATGAGGGATAAACATTTCTACCTCTTTTCCTTTTACACGGGTTTGTAATCTGAACCAGTAAATAACCCCTGCCTCCTTTCAGAACCCATGCAATTTGCTGTTTGCAGAAATCAGCAAAGGTCTTGTCATGGCCTTTAAACTGTCTTCTTCCTCTTCTTCAGCTGCCTTCCACCATGATTTGTGAGACCAAACATCTTTTTGCTGCTACAGCACTGCTGGTTATTACCAAACACAATAAACTGATTTTTCTTGTTGCAGGTGACCCACATACTGAAAGTATGGGATCCTACTTTCTGCAAGTGGACCATAGCCTTTCTAAAAATAATAAAATCCTGATGTTCTTCCTTGGCTATTGGCATGTGTTTTTCTTCAGCAACATGAACCAAGCACTTTTCCCTCCTTTACTTTTCCCATTAGTTTTCAGAGGGCAGGCTTTAACCTATGCCCATGCTATCCTGTTCTTTTTGGTTTTGTTTACAGCTCCTTAAAGGCTGGCTCAGAATTTTTATCAGGCAACAATTTTTCATGCTCTCAGCAGCCAGGTTGTGCTTAATACAGAAAGACAAACCATGATTTTGTAGCAATTTCTCAATGTCTTCCCACCTTCTCCTGTTTTTAAAGCAGAGAACATCTGTGCATGGGGTTTGCCTGGTGCAGTTTGTGACTGAGTCTGATTAAGATAACCCAGGGACCGAAATGTTGTTTGAAATGAAGAAAACATAATAAATGTCACTGCAGGAAGCTAACGGTATGCTGTCTGTGCTTCAAAACCAATTACTGAATAATTTATTTACTATGTGAAACCTACCTTGCTCTTTGCCCTCTCTGCTCTGCTGTCTTTGCCAGGTGTGTGTGAGTCAATCAGATGTTGTGGGTGGATTCTCTGCTGTGGATATCAGAGAAACCCAGTGCAGGGTCTCCAGTGGTGATTTGATTGGATGCAGTGCCAGGGCCCATGGGCACCAACAGCCTTTAACAAGCCCAGGCAGCCCCACCTGGGACCCCTGCCTTCCCCAAGGCCAGTATTCCCATTAAAGCTTGGGCCTGGAGCTGCTTGTGGCTCCTGTCAACCGTGTGCATTGGGTTGCTGGCCCTTGCTGGGCTGGGAGCCAGGACATGCCATGAAGAACAGACCTGTGCTTCTGCAGGGATTTGGTTTTGTCCCTTCAAGACTCTTATCATCCCCTACAACTTCTCGCCCTCTATGATTACCTGAAAGAGGAAATGGCCTCAAGTTGCACCACAGAAAGTTTATGTTGGGTATTAGGAAGGAATTCTTAACTGAAAAGTTTGTCAAGCACTGGAAGAGGCTGCCCAGGGAAGCGTTTGAGTCCTCCCCCATCCCTGTAGGTCTTTAAAAGTCACATAGATGTGGCACTTATGGTGATGGCTTAGTGGTGGGCTTGGCAGTGCTGGGTTAACAGTTGCACTTTTCCTACCTTAATGATTCTGTGAGCCAAACCTGCTGGTTTGGGCTGTGCATTGGCAGGGTTAGCAATAAATGGTAGTCAGTGTGTGCTAATGGATGTGCTTTCCCTATCTGCTGCTTAATTATTGCGTGTAGGTTGTAATTGGCTCCTCCCTTGTCAAGGCTTGCTGCGTGCAGCATTGGCTCAGCAGAGCGCTTTCTCCCAAGGACGGGCATGTGAAATGGTGCCTGCAGAGATGTCTCCTCACAGCCTTGGCCAAGTTCTGGAAAACTTCTGCAAGTTAGGCATGGACCCTCTGCTCAGCATCACACCCCAAAATGTGTGCCACACACAGCTCCCTTGGACGAAAGATGTCCTGAAAGATGGGATGAGGCTCCTGGGCAATCAGGGTGGCTCACATGCTACTCTCAGGAGAGAGCCTGTGAGGCTCCACAAGTTACTCTGCATTGTCCCACCAGTGCCTCTGCAGTTGCAGCCCAATGAAGCACAGCAAAAGCCTGGCAGATGCAAATTCTCCTCCTCCTCCATGTGTGTTCCTTGAAGACTGCAGAATTACTTTATAATTCCGAAAGAAAAACAGGAATAAATCCTGACTGAGTAACACTACGTTCACAACTCTGCACCCAAGGTTCAGCCAGGCTGACTCCCTGACAGACTCTGGGCTGGGAGTTAAACTTTAATATGAACCAGAGGAGAAGAACCCAGGCATGACTCAGCCACCCATGGTTTTCCCTTTCCCCTCCCCAGTGGCGAGGGCGGCTCGGCAGGACAGGGAGAGGGACACAGTGCTTGTGCCCTTGGGGCTGCCTTGGGGATGGAGCCCTGTGACCCACGAGGGAAAAGAGTTGCTGTTGTCGGTGGTGGTCTGGTAGGAAAATGCCATTAAGCTGTTGCATGACTGTCTTTGCCAGGGAGCAGGGGCTGTAAAAGCACCGCTTGAATGGGGGGAGTGTGTGTTTGTGTGTGTGTGGATGTTTTTCCTAAAATCATTCCTCTCTCAGATGACGGGGTGTTGAGAAGGGGTTGATTTTGCTCCCACTGTGGGAAGCTCCTGTCTTTTCCTTGGAGGAAGGGATTTGGGTGGTGGTGGTGAAGCAATGGTGCCCAGGTACCCTAAATAACAGTCCTCGTTTGGGCTGCCAGACCCCCCTGCCCCGTGGCTGTTTCTAGCTGAAACCAAGTCACTAAGGACTTTGCAAGAACTGAGACTCGGTAAATGCCAGGCTAAGAGGAAATACATTCCTCTGCCCACTTTTGTTTGGGAATGGTTTTCATCCCCTGCTCCTTCCAGAGTGGTCTGACTCTAAAGGCGAGGCTAGAAGAGGCTCTGAGTAACCTGGGATAGTGCAACGTGTCCCTGCCCATGGCAAGGAGTTGGAATGAGATGGGCTTTAGTGTCCCTTCCAAAACAAACCATTCTGTGAGTCTGATTCTATGACAGCATGGAGCATTGCAGCACCTACATCTCTGTCTTGACTTTTTGGACATTAGCTTCTTGGAAAAGAGTAAGAGTCTGTAATTCTGACAACAATTAATGATGGAAATTAAACAAGAAAAAATTGATTTAAATAACAAACAGGACATATTTGTGTTTTTCTCCCCCACTGTGTTCCCAAGGGAATGCTGCAGCACCCTGAGTTCTATTGAGGAAGATAAACATAGTCCAGAGAGGAGCTGAGAGCTTGCCTATACCAGCTCCTGCTGTCCCTGGCTAAAGAGATTAACCCTGCTGCACTCAATCCCTGTGTGTAAACGCCTGAGCTTGGTATGACTTTATACAAAGAGTTTTGATGGGTGGCCTTTGTCTTGAAGACTCTGCAGGCACATCAGGGCTGCCCGGGGATTGCTCTCCAGTAAAAAAATCCTCTAAGGGTTCTGGTCAAAGGACCTACTTGTGTGTGCTGAGCTGCAACCTCTGGTCACTGCTTTCCCTTGATGCATCTCAGTAGTGACCTGTGGAATTACTTCATCCACCACTCCTGGTCCTTCTCTTGTAGGTGGGTGCATTAAATGCCTGTTTCTTTGCTAGACGAGGTTTCCATGTCGATGTTTATGAAGCCAGAGAAGGTAAGTTCAGCCTGATCATTACTGTGTGAACTCACTGAAACTGTGGGGGAAAAAATGAAATCTG
Organism: Serilophus lunatus; assembly: GCA_013399895.1. Classification (NCBI taxonomy): domain Eukaryota; kingdom Metazoa; phylum Chordata; class Aves; order Passeriformes; family Eurylaimidae; genus Serilophus; species Serilophus lunatus. The sequence goes on from VXBA01001590.1 coordinate 14,011, forward strand.
AAAGCGTGGCAGTTTGAGGATATTCTTTTCAATCTTCCCTTTATTTGAAGTAAATGTGTGTTTATTTGAAGTCTTGTGTGGAGGCTACTGAAATAATGGCATTTTTATGTTCTTGGATTAAATATGGATTCAAACCCTCACCTCTGAAATTTGGTCTTTGCATGAAGCATTATAGTACAGAGCTGGATCAGAAAGGGAGATGGAGTTCTCTCAGGAATCCTGCAAGTCCACATGGTGCCACAACAGAGAAATGATGATTTAGAGCCAAGGTGCTGGCTGAAAGGCAGAGAAATTGTTCACTGTCAGTATCTGTCAGCTGTCAGACAAATAAAACCTGGGCAGAGGGGGCATGGAAGTGGGGTTTTGCCCTTACCTGCCTTCTGAGTTGGCTGGATTTTACTCCTTTACTCCAGTTTTTGGCCCATTGCTTACACTGAGTTTCACATTGCTCTGCCCCATGCACTGGCCACACAACCTGGGGAGCCTGAGTGAGGCAATTCGGAGGAGGAACAGGCCGGTGCTCAGACATTCCATCCCAACAGCAATGAAGAAGGTGACCTGTAAACGTCCCAAAAAGCATCAGTCTGTGGGATCTCAGCAGAACCTGCCAGGCATTCATCACTCAACCCTCTCCATTTAGAAAGGAAATGGCTTTTAATGATGTCGGGCCCTCCGGCACTGTGGGGAGCTGTCCGGATCCAGCCTTCCCTTTGCAGCTGCTCCTCCCAGGCTAGCGGTGGCCCTGGGGAAGCAGCCCTCGAAGCTGCTCAGCCCAGCAGCTGAATGTACTTTTTGATATCTGCCCTCTCTGCACCCTGAGCAGGTGGACAGGGACTCCCCACTGCCCCTCCTGCTCTTGCTGCAGGGAGTTTGGGAGATGCTGCCCACACCAGGCTGTGCTGTCAGCACCTCCATAACCAACTGTTCTTCCCATGCAGACATCCGAGTGGCCAGCTTTGCCCGTGGCAGAAGCATTAACTTGGCCCTGTCTCACAGAGGACGCCAAGCCCTGCGAGCCGTGGGGATGGAGGAGCAGGTACATTCTGCTGGTGAGGTTTCTGTGGTTAAAAACGCTCTTGACTTCAGCTGGCGATGGACAGGTTCCCTTCTGCTCCCCAAGAGGTATCTCTGCTTTCCTGAGGGTGGAGGTAGACCTGTTCCACTGCGTGCTTGCAGCCTGGCTTTGCACTGCTCCATGGCACAGCTGCCCTGCAGGATCTCCCCCAGCCTGGGGGCAGCGCACAGCTCCGGGAATCTGAGCTCTGCTCCTGGCAGTCGGTGCTTCCCTGGGAGACCAAACGCTCAGACAACACCTTCCAGTGTCTACCTCCCTGCCTGCCATGCTCTCCTCCCTCCTGGAGTTGAGGGCAAACAGGGCAGGAGTAGAGGGACTCCCAAAAGAGCTCATGCAATAAAGCGGGATGCAGTAAAAGGGGCTGGTTTCCCCACTGTTGTGTCCAGATTTGTATTTTCCCACAAAACCTTGATCTTTGGGCTGACCCCTGAAATCCATGCACACTGTCTTCTGCCCAGAACACTTGGCTTGCAGCCCAGCACTCTTCTGCAGAGTGCTGGCTACTGTTTAACGTCCAGCTGTTGGCAGTGGTGGGATATCCCGGCCTCTGGATCCCTGCCGAGGAGCCCAGGCTTTGACAAAACACATCCCAGTCCCAGGATGCAATTTGGCTGTCATCCTCTGCCCTGTCCATCATCCTCCAATTTTTCATGTCCCTTCTACCCCAAAATAATTTTCCCCTGGTTTTTATGAGAATGAGCTTTAAGTAATCTCAGTAACATGCGGTGACTTGGAATGACAGCCCTGTAAAACTTTCCCCAGTGACTTAGATAAACACATGGAAACGTATGAGCAGAGAGCACCCCATTGTTCCTCGAGTGCAGTGCCTGGGGGAGGGAGCTTGGTAACTTGTATTAAAAAATCCACAGTTTTGTCCAGAAGACTGGGCTGTATTCCCTTGTGTTTCAGATTGTGTCCAAGGGCATTCCCATGCGGGCGAGGAGGATACACACACCTTCTGGGAAAAAGTACTCCATCCCTTATGGGAAGAAGAACCAGGTACTGAAGAGGCTTTGCAGAGCACAAGGGGTCAGCATTTGTATCTCAGTATCATGGACAGACTGGAGCTCACACTCTTGGAGAGGATGTGGGAAGGGGATTGCATGGCCTCCGGGTTCAGCGGGGCTGTTTAAAGATTGGAGGGTTTTCTGTCTGGCCATGCAGAGCAATCCTTCAGCAAAGCCTTCTGAACCCCCTGTTGGTTTGCCTTGCAGTATATTCTCTCTGTGGACAGAGCAAACTTAAACAAGGAGCTGCTGACAGGTAGGTTGTCACTTCTTTTTGCAAATACTTCTACACCCCTTTTCCTGAAGATTTAGAGTTTGCCCTGTAACAAGCAGATTTTGGGCCCCAAGCACCCTTACCTGGCTCTCAGAAAGTGCACGTCTGTTTTTAAGAAGAAAGCCTTCTTTCCCAGCTAAGGAAGGAGGTACCTCCTCAGCCTTGTTGCAGTTTGTGGCATTTTCCATAACCCCTGATTGTACAGAGACAAATAGAAATTGGAGCACTATGGCCAAGTATATAATCAGACCAGGCCAAATTTCCACTAATTCCCCACTGACTGCAGGCACCTCATCCCAATTCAGTGGAGTGATAGTGGAAAGTAGTCACTCATGCCATCGTGGGGAAGAAATAATTCTTTGCAGGATTCCTTACATTTTTAAGTAGTTTTTACCATAGTTGACCTGTCCCAATGTGCCCTGCCTGCTGGCCCTCACTCAACACAGCAAGTTATTGCTGTAATGACAAAAACCCCTGTAATTTAGGGATCTCTTGGAAATATTTTTGGAGCCAAGCAAATCCCTCTATATTTAATTGTCTTCTCTTTTCACAGCTGCTGAGAAGTACTCCAACACTAAACTGTACTTTGGACACAAGCTCCTGGAGTGCAATGCAGAGCTGGGGACATTATCCATAAAAAGGTAATCCTTGGGCAAGTGTGGGATCAAGCATTGTGGCCAGTTAGTTTCTGCTTAATCATTCATAAAACCTCAAACAATTGAGCAATCTTAGTTTTGAAACTAGTGTGTTGTTACTGAGCAGGCAAAACCTCGTGGCAGCTTTGGAAAGGAGAGACATCAAAGCAAGGTTTATGGAGAGGCTGAAAAAGATTTAAGCAGCTCACTAGCCCCCAGTAGGCACACACATCCTGACCTGTGCAGGAGATAAATGTGCCAGTATCCATAGCACTGCTTTCAGGGACAGATTTCTCACCAGGGCGGGCAGATAATTGGTGATGCCCCATGCCTGGAAGTGTTCAAGGCCAGGTTGGATGGGGCTCAGAGCAGCCTGGGAGAGTGGAAGGTGTCCCTGCCCATGGCAGGGGATTGGAAAGAAATGGGCTTTCAGGTCCCTTCCAACCCAAACCATTCTGTACTTCCAGGACCTTGTCTCATAGTTAGGCAGAGTTTTGGTCACGCCCCACATCCACCTGGGGATGCAAGCTTTGCAAAACAGCAGCATTATCCCAGAGGTGTCACTGCATTGTTGAGTAGACCTGGCAGAGTTATGCTTTTGATTTCCTACGAGATAATTATTTATCCTAATGCTGAGCTTCCCAGGCAGTGAAAGCCGACCTTCCCTCACCCTGGAAGACTAGTAACACTGAGGTGGCCCAACCATTTTGCAAAAGGTGCTGAGCTAGCATGGAGTTACAGCAGGGTTAATCATAGAATCATAGAATGGTTAGGGTTGGAAGGGACTGAAAAGATCAGATTAATCCAAGGGACTTTCTTTGCTTTCAGATCTGACCAACAGACCTTGGAAGTCACCTATGATCTCATCGTGGGATGTGATGGAGCCTTCTCAACAGTCAGAAAACAGTTCATGAGGCAAACACGCTTTAACTACAGTCAGGAGTACATTCCTCATGGCTACATGGAGCTGACCATCCCTCCCAAAGATGGAGATGTGAGTGTGCCTGTCCCAGGGCCTGCTATGACCTTTGCAGGTTGGACACATTGTCATGGTGGCTCTGCTCTAACAGCTTTAGAGAAACTAATTTCTCACCTGGGGTTCAGGCAAGTGATTAACCCCTTTCTAGGAGAAGGCAGGGATCTCTTCCTCTTCCAAAGGAGGGGCTAATGTTGGTACCTGTCTGCAAAAATCCTACAGAGCCTGTCCTGGTGCAGTAGGGTTAACTCTAGCTCTGAGAAGTCCTGGGGGTACGAGAATATGTTTGTGGGCACATCAGCAACTGCAAAGCAGCAGATTTTTGCCCATATTTCTTACTCTTCCCTCTTTCCTTTGCTCTGTGTCTCCCTGAAGCACCAAGTACAAAAAATGGGCCCTGTAGTTGCTGTGTCTTCTCATGGCACAAAAAATGGGAGTTGGTGTGGAGGGGAGCCAGAGCCTGGCCAAGGAAGCTGAGCAGGGCAGGTCAAGGATACAAGGTGACTTTTCTTCTCTTTCAGTTTGCCATGGAACCAAACTACCTCCATATCTGGCCGAGAAACACCTTCATGATGATTGCACTGCCCAACATGGTGATAACCCATGGCCACGTTCTCTTGGGCACAGGATGCAGCTGGTGGGGATGAAGGGGCTGTGGTGCTAGGGGTTGGGAGGGCCAACAGCCACAGAATGACAGAATCACAGAAACAGTTGGGTTGGAAAAGACCTCTGAGATCTTTGAGTCCAACCATAACCAAACACCACCAAGCCAACCAGACCATGGCACTGAGTGCCTCCTCCAGTCTTTCCTTAAACACTTCCAGGGATGGTGACTCCACCACTTCCCCGGGCAGCCCATTCCAATACATAATCACCCTTTCTGTGAAGAAATTTTTCCTAACGTCCAACATAAATCTCCCCCTGCACAGCTTAAGACCCTGTCCTCTCCTCCTGTTACTGATTGCCTGGGAGCTGAGCCCAATCCCCAGCTGGCTACATCCTCCTGTCAGGATGATGTAGAGAGTGATAAGGCCACTCCTGAGCCTCCTCTTCTCCAGGCTAAACATCCCCAGCTCCCTCAGTCACTCCTCATAGGACGTGTGCTCCAGCCCCTTCACCCTCTTTGTTGCCCTTCTCTGGACTTGCTTCAGCACCTCAACGTCCTTCCAGAACTGAGGGGCCCAGAACTGGATACAATACTCAAGGTGTGGCCTCAGCAGTTCCCAATATAGGGCAGGAATCTCTTCCACAGTCCTGCTGGCTACACTATTCCTGATGTGGTCCAGGATGCTATTGGCCTTCTTGGCCACCTGGGCACACTGCTGGCTCATGTTCAGAGAAGGTGCCAGGAGGGACACCCAGCCTGTGTCAGGCATCCCACAGCCTGAGGCAGTGCAGGACAGAATGCCCTGAGCCAGTCCTGCCTCAGGACTGAGCAGGTATATGTGGCATCTCTCTCTGCCCACGCACCTGAGCCCACCCAAATCTTCCCAACCAGCTCTCTGCAGCTGAATATTATAGACTAGGTACTAGGAGCACCAGCACAGTGTGCCGGACCCAGGCTGGCCAGTCACACGTGGTCTGTTCTGCCTCCCCTTCCATGCCAAGCCCACCACGGCAAAGGGGGTGGTCAGACAACTGTCCCTTCCCACTCCAGCAGGTCACTGCAATTGCCAGGTGACAGGCTGGACACTGAGCTGCTGCTCCATGTGCCAGGGGCTCTCTATGGCCTATGGACTTCTTACTGACCTTCCTTCCTGGCTGGCAGGACAAGTCCTTCACCTGCACACTCTTCATGCCCTTTGAGGAATTTGAGAAGCTCACGACGGGCGAGCAAGTGCTGGGTTTTTTCCAGACCTACTTCCCAGATGCCATCCCCCTCATCGGAGTGTAAGTGTGCCCATCATCCCCTTCTCGCTCATCAACACGGTGCTGCAAAGCCAGGGGACACATCACCCAGCCTTGGGCCCTGGTGACTTGAGTTGTGGAGGACCCCCTGTGGGCACCCTCTTGCTGCTGGGCAAATGGCACAAAGGGAAGAGCACAGACCTGGAGCCTCCTGCTCCTCCTGGGGGCCCTGGTGGCAGTGGGGACCAGAAGCAGCTTTTACAGCACGTATTCTAACGGTTGTGGCTCTGTTTAGCATGTCCTCATTTTCTTGCCAAGAGGGAAGCCTCCCCAGACACTGGGAACTCCAGCCCACATCATTAATGCTTCTGCTTTGCAACGCAGCTATCTATTATGGGATGGGCGTTTTTTGGATGATATCAGTGGGTTAGGCAGTTTCTGTTCCTCTTAAGAAGACTTTTCACAGGACTTCATATTAATTTGGAAACTCAGTATTATCTGGTATATCTGACATCCACCACTTCTCACAGTAACAGGGCCAAGATGCCAACAGTCAAATTGTTTCCAAAGGCTAAAACCCACAGACAAAACATTTGGTCCATAGAGGGGAAGTTAATGAAACAGATTTCCTGGCTTCCACATTTTTCCCAGCACAGACAGCTTGGTGCACAGGCTTGGGTTTTGCATCCCAAAGGTGACAGTGCCCACGGCCCTGTCTTCCTGAGCTTGGACATGGCACAACCTGCGCTGCTTCTCTCTTGTGGTCCCACAAGTGAAGTACCTGTTGTTTTGCCTGAAGGCACGAGCTGAAGCGTGACTACTTTGTGCTGCCAGCCCAGGCCATGATATCTGTGAAGTGCTCCTCCTACAACCTGTCCTCCCGGTGTGTGCTGATGGGAGATGCTGCCCATGCTGTTGTGCCCTTCTACGGACAGGGCATGAACGCAGTAAGTTCATGTCCCCAACTCTTCTCATCCATAAATGCCTGGTTTTAGTGTGTAGCCTCCACAGGGTTTACAGGCTGGCCTGTCCCACGGCCTGTCCTCTGCACTGGCAGGTGTTGAGCTCCCTTCAGGGTGTCCTCCTGTGGGGGCAGAGGGTTTAGGGCAGTGATGCCGCTTTCCTGTGGGGCAGAGGACTCTGTGGGAGTGGGGTCAGGGCTGCTGGGAAAGGCATCCCCCTGAATGTCTCTCAAAACACCTGGCAGAGTGGCCTGGAGTAAGACTTCTGCTCCAAAGCTGTGGTCAGTGGGACCAAACAGCTACACTAGCTAAGCACCTCTTGTGAATGTGCTGCTCCTTATGCCTATTAACCCCCAATTTTCCTCCCAGGGCTTTGAGGATTGTCTGGTCTTTGACGAATTAATGGAGCAGTTCCACAATGACCTTGGTGAGTGAGGTAGCCAGGGAAGGGTGAGAGCAGAGGGACATCCCTCTGAGGGAGGCTGGGGACAGCTGGATACCCTGCAGGGACCTGCCTGTGAATTGTTGCTTTCCTCTCCCAGGTGCCTGCCTCCCTGAGTTCTCCAGACTGAGGGTGCCAGATGACCATGCAATTTCGGATTTAGCCATGTACAATTATGTAGAGGTAGGCACACAGATATGTGGTGCATGGGCCATGCACACAGCAGTACTCTTAGGATGCACACAGCAGGCAAGGTCTCTGCCAGGACTCTGGTTGGGCTCGCACTCTGGCAGACTTTAGCCTCAGAGGTCCTTGGGAATGCCACTGGGGATGGGGAGGCCCTGCTCCCTGTGTGACCACCAGGACAGACAGTGGGAGGAGTAGCAGAGCATGGGGGAGCTCTGCCAAAAACTCCTTGCAAAGGCATGACTGTTGCTCTGTTGCAGATGCGTGAGCACGTGAATTCAACGTGGTTCATTTTCCGGAAGCACGTAGACAACTTTCTCCACACCCTCATGCCCTCCACTATTGTCCCACTGTACACCATGGTAAGGCCAGTGTTTCCCCACTGCCTGGGCTGCCACGAGCTCCTCCTGGCTGGCTCCATGGTGGTGACACGCTCCTGCAATCCCCCCCCAGGTGACCTTCACCAGAATTCGCTACCATGAGGCACTTCAGCGCTGGAAATGGCAGAAAAAGGTTGGTCAGGGGTGGTGCCCATCCTCCCCACGCCTCAAGCCTTGGGAGCATCTGCATGCCAGCACTGCTCAGCTGTGGAAGGGGGAGCTTTGGTGGTGGGGTATCGCCAGGTGGGTGCAGGTGTGATGTCTTCGCTTGCTGCCGCAGGGTGGGAGCAAACCTCTGATGACACTGGGGTTTCTCTTTGCACTTGCAGGTAATTAATCGAGGGATCTTTGTCATGGGGGCAGCAGGACTGGGTGGCACCTACCTGCTGGTAAAGCATCTGTCACGGAACTTGGACTTCTGCGTGGGAAGCTTGTGGGGCTGGGCTCATTACCTGAAGAATATTGGAAATCTTCCCTTTGGCACAAAAGTGGCTTAAATTTAAGAGGAGCTTCTTGTATTAAAAGCAAAAGCGTGGGCTCTTGGTTCAGCTGGATGATGTTGTTTCTCCTGGGATGTGGCTTGGCAGCCCTTCAGAAATCATTCAGGCTCTCTCTCTCTCTGCAGATGAGAAGGGCCCTACAGGGCACAGAGTGCCCAGACAGCCTCTCCAGGGGCTCAGGTGTGTATCTGCCTCACCTTGGCGAGCTTGTCTCAAGTGATGTGGTGTGTTGACGTGGTGCTTAGGGATATGGTTTAGTGGTGGACCTGACAGTGCGGGGTTAACAGTTAGACCCGATCACCTTAGAGGCTTTTTCCAGTCTTAATGATTCCATGATTCTATGACCTGACCAGTGTGACCAAGACCTTACTGCACACTGCTGCTCTTATCAAAATCAAGCCAACATCTTGGGGGTCCTCAAGCCAAAAATAGCATCAGGATGGGGTAGTACTGGGAGGAGTAACAGACACGCTTTTCCTTCTTCTTACCTTGCCCTAGACCCTCACAGTCACTGCTGAAGAACAACAAAACGGCCACAATTAACCCCTGATCTGACATGGCATAGCCACTCTTGTTTGAGGTGGTTTGCATGCAGCTGCCAGCAGATGGGCAAGGACGAGAACTGCTCAGTGAGTCAGTTCTGGCTTGCAAGGGAGCGCCTTTCAGGGCACAGATGGCAAATTAGTGTGATGTTTCTCTGGCCAGCATCTTTCCCAGGCACTATACCCATGGGACATGGCAGCAATGACAGGGTATGGCTGTAGTTTCTCCAATGAGCACTTCAGCTGCTTCCCTTGCACCTAATTCTTGTCAGAACAAATGTATTTACTTTATATATTAATCTTTATTCATGATAAACCCCTTCAGAGACTGAATGAAGATGTGACACAATACAAGTATACACAAATTAATCCCAAACTGAAAGCAAATAAGGAATTGTACTGCTATTTCACAGGAACAATCCCACAGCATAAGAGCAATTGGCTGCTGTGTATGGTTGGGATAAGTGCTGAGCTGGAGATGCTCTGGGTACTGCCAGGTGTATTGCACAGCTGGATCTTGGCATATCTGACAGGCTCGCAGAGCAGGGAGAAGATCAAACCCTGAAGGTGGTAAAAGAAGCTGTGGCTGAGCTCCAATCTGTAGGGAATTTTTCAAGTGCTCAGTGCCCAAGTCTCACAGCTCAAACAGTGGCTCTTTTGCCTCTTTGCCATGTGGAGGGCCATCAGGTCATGATGGAGGTTAAGCTAAGCACGCAGGAGCCCAAACAGAACCTTGCCTGAGGTAGGTCTGAGAAGGAAACAGTTGATTTGGGGAAAAGATTCAGTGCATGTTCTCCAGCTGCTCTTCATCCCTAGGTACACATGCTCACTAGCCCTTAGGGCCCATCACATCACTGCAGAGTGGACTGCCAGCCTGGAGGACCCTCCCCATCCAACTCAGCAATGAGTTGTTTGGAAACCAACGCACAGTGGTGGAGACCAATGCAGCAGAGGATGGCACGGAGCAGCCTGGGAGCAGATTCTGCTGGAGCAGAAGAGACAGGGCAGTTTTGAAATCCCAGCTCAAAATCAAAGGTAGAAGCACTCTGTGCACTCAGCTGGCTCTGGGGCTCGGTGTCCATAACTTCTGCCAGAAGGCAAAGTTAGCATCAGGAGATAAAGAGAGTGATCAGTCCAGGAGCTGCTCCACTAACCCAGCCCTTGAGCTCTGGGCCAGGACATTGGCATAGTGCAGGCCCTCAGCCAGCGCCTGCCATGGAAGAAGGGAACAAACCATGAGAATAAAGAAGAGGAGATGGGAGCCATAGTTTAAGATTTCCTTAGTTTGAGATTTCCTTAGCTTGGCATTTCCTTATTTAATGGTGGGTCTCAGCGCTGCCAGGCGTTGCCTCATTCATTAAACCTGGGGTTGACGACAGTGGTGGTGGCACTCTTGAAGAGGGGGTTATCAGCCTGGAGAGAGAGAAGTGAGAGGCCTGTGTTGTGCTGTGTTGGATTTTCAGCAGAGTGTTACTCACCTCACCCATCCCAATGGCACAGACAGCATTGGCAGAAGAGCCCACAGGCTGTTTAGCCCCCTGCAAAATCCAGCTGGGCTGAACAACCAACCAGTGGGGAGGGCTCAGGACTACCTGGCTGCCTCTGGGAAGGATGTCCCCTCCTACTGTCCCCTCCCCGGCGTATGTGAGTGTCCCAGCACACCCCACTGCCACGGACAGGCTCTCTTACATCATTCCACTTGGCTTTGGACTTCTCCTTCTCAAACCGGCGGTATTCCCGGCGGTCCAGCAGCTCTGTCAGGAGCCGCCAGGCCAGCAGGATCAGCAGGCCGATGAGGACCACGCCGGCGATGGTGCTGCCCACGATGAGCGCGATGTTGGGAGGCTCCGGGCACTCTGTGGGGCAGACACACCCCCTGTTGGGCTGCAGCCCAGGGAGAGGCAGCGAGGCTGCCGTGGCGGGACAGGAGAAGAGGGGCTGAGGTACCTTTTCCAGGTTCAACGAAGACGCTATATGTATCGTCGCCATCCAGCTGGAACATATGGAAGGAGATCCAGCAGTTCAGGGAGTCCTTCTCCCTGCATTTCCTGCTCCCCGGCATCAACTCTTCGGTCACATGGATGTTGCGGCAGGCCTGGGTGCAGTTCTTCTCGAAGGGGCCGCTCCCGAACTTCTTGCACTCCACACAGGAGCTGCAAAACAAGCAGTCACAGCTCACATCTGCAGGGGCACAGACCCACTCACCTGCCTTTGGCTCAAAACAGGCAGGGCTCGCCTGCTCCTCCCTCGGATATTGGGGATCCCTGCTGCCCCTGTTCCCTCTCCGTGAGCACCACTCACTCACACGTGTTTGCCACAGGGTGAAGGGCAGCCCGGGCAGTCCATGCAGAAGGGGGGCTGGTACCCGCCCCGGCACTGGCAGCGGTTGCAGAGGCACATCCCGCGGAGGCTGCACACGCTGTTGTTGCGGTTCAGGCACTCGTCTGTCGATTGGCGGCACTGGCAGGCGCTGCCCTCGTACCCAGCAAAGCACTTGCACTCCCCGCAGTCACATTTCCCACGCTCTGGAAGGGAAGATCTTTGAGATCCCGCAGCCAGCCAGCTGACCCTCCCACCTCTGCCTGTGCTTGGAGAGCATCATCCACCCTCCGTGGGATGCTCAGGGAGGTCCTACAAACTGGTGTGGTGGGACCCAGCAGCCCCCAAACACACCCACTCAGGTTGTGACACGAAAAAGCAGCAGCATCTCCCTTAGCCACTTAATTCTCCTAAGCAGTGGCCGGCTGGAGAACCCGTCCCACAGGCGCCTCACCTGGGCCGCCGCAGGGCAGGTTGTTGTGGAACTCGCAGTTGGTGTTGTCGCACTGGCAGTAGGTGCCGTAGATCTGCTTGCCGGGCTCGTCGCTGGTGTGGCAGACGCACTGCCCGCACACGCAGTCCCCCAGCCCCGAGCAGACCATGGAGCTGTTGTCCTTCCGGCAGCTGCCCTCCAGCTCCTTGCTGGTTCTGCCCTTGGTGTCGCACTCGCAGTTCTTCCCCGTGTAGCCCGGGTTGCAGCTGCCACCAAAGCAGAGGAGCGGGTGCGGGTCAGCGGCCACGCAAAATGCCACGGGGCTTTCACGGGGCCCAGAGCTCAGCCAAATCTGGGGCAGCCTCACCGGAATCCAACGACAGCGTGCTGGTGCTTACCACCCCGCTGGAGCAGGGTGGCTGACTGGCAGGAAACCTCAGAAACACTGTTTTGCCCCCAAGTCGTATTCGCAATGCCAAATGGTTGCCCGGAAATTATTGTTGTATTTGTAATTTCCAAACCCTTGCCAAGGAGATCTGAGTATTTCCTGAGGAAACCCAGTCTTTTCCTCTCCCTGGCACCAAGGGGCCATGAAGCAATAATTATACTTAAAGACCTGTGTGAACTACAGCCCAGAAGTGGGATTTTGAGAGTTTGCTACAGAAATCTGTGCCTGCTCAGTGGATAGGTTGGTGGATAGTTTGATATAGGAATGGATGGATGCACAGATGGATGGAGGGAAGCCTTTAGGAAAGCAGCATAGGCTTCACCAACAGAAGAGACACCTCGCTCTGTGAATGCAGGGGACAGTTCCAAGCAAAAAAATTTGTGCAGAGCTGCAGAACCCAGGCCCTGGCTTGGCCCACCATCCCTCTCTGAACAGCTCCTCAGCTCTGACGGCATTAGAAATAGTGTTTTGGGTGATGCACGTACCTGCAGATCCCACAGACAGTGCTGCCTTGCCCACTGCAGGCAGAAGGGTTGGGTTTGTCGTTGCAGTGGCAGTCACAGTTGCTGTCCACATGGACAGTGAGAGTGTCTGTGAAGCCTAAGGGCCGGATGGTGAAGGACTGGCTTTGGATGCACTCCTTGGCTGTGACCTTCACTTTGAAGGTGACCTAGAAAGTGCAGATTGAGACAGAGAAGGACCAGAGGCCCAGCTATCAGAGGGATGTGTCAGGCCTACAGGCCTGGGGAAATGCACATCCAGCACAATGGAGGCTCCCTCCCATACTACAGCATTTCGAGTGCTCTTGGCATTAAATTGATGTAAACAGAAAGCATGGGAGGGCAGCCAGGGTTCCTGTTGTTATACAGAGTGGCCATCAGGAACTGTGCAAGCTGTGGGGTGTTCCCAGTACAGGAGAACATACCTCATCGTTGATCTTGACATTGTTGCACTGGCCTTTTGCTCCATTTGTGGTGTTCTTGTCATTACTGCATTTGGAGTCGTATTTGACATCCAGAACGTCTGGCAGGTTGGAATGGTCCAGGATGATCTTCGAAGACAAGTTCTGGGGGAAAAGGGTGGAGGAAGTGCCATCAGTCCAAGAGGAGACCAAGGGAAGGGGGTGTGGGGTTACTGGTCTGGGAAAAGGAGCAGTGAGCACCCCAGGCTAGGATATCAGCGGCCTGTAGTGGTGCTGGAAGTGCAGGCGATAGCATTGGAGAGGTGGGAACTCCAGCACTTACATTGTAGGCCACCTGGATGAGTTCAACAATGTTGCTAGAGTCCTCCTTCAGCTCTCCCACCGCTGACTTTGGGATCATCTCGCTGAGTTTCTGAAGAGCAAAGAGGTGAGCTCTCAACAGCGGAGCAGGACACAGTGGCAGGAGGACACACACAGCTGTGTCTGTCCTCCTGGGAAGGGAGTCAAGGCACCTGGACCATCTGAAATATCCCTACCTTGTAAACATCCACCATCTTACTGGTGACAGCAAAGATGGGCTGAATGTTGTTTTCAGCAAGCTTCTGGACCAGCTGGCCAACAGACGGGTAGTCCTAGGTGGGGAGAGGGATACCAGGCTCAGCACCCACCAGCAGAAGAGTGGACGTTTTGGGTGTGGCAACCCAAGCTATGGTGATTATGGTGATATTTCGGTCTCTGCAACAGGCTTTTTGCATGACAGCTTTTTTCCGCCAGGTCATGCGAGGCTGAGGGTCTGGAGAGGCTAAGAAGCCCCCAGGTACTTACGAACTCGTTGCTCCTTTTGTACATGTTGTCCTCCAAGTGGCACTGGCCATCATTGGGGGTCAGGATGCCCCCAAGCTTGCCATCGCCGGCAAAGTGGAAGCCATCATCAGTAGCGTACACCAGCAAGCGGGTCACGTTGCGCCAGCCTATCTGGTCCTGCAAGTGGCACAGAGAATGTCCCCTGTCCCTGAGTGGGGCTGGGAGGACAGTGCCAGTGGGGTGTGACCCTTGCAGAAATCTCCTGTCAGCCACGGCATGGGGAAAGGGGTGTGGGAAAGCTGAGTTACAGGATGCTCCGGGGTAAGATGCTTTCTTGTACTCCCTAGAGTACCTGCCCTGCTGCCAAATCATAACTTATATAAGGTGGACTTCCAGAGCCCACCTGGAGAGGGGCAGAGGCATCTCCTGAGAGCCATTCTGTGTGCGTGGATCACATCCCCAAAGGCTGAGCACAGCTGGCGGCAGCGGGGTGGCCACAGGGACTCACCCCACACACTGCTGCCTGCATCATGGCATCCAGGCCCCCCTCCGGGGCGTCCAGGTTCCCCGAGATGAACTGCTTCCCCACTTCGTTCTCAAACTGCTTGGCATTGTCGGTCAGAGAGAGGATGTGCTTGAAGGCAAAGGGAGGCTGGCACTTCGTGTCCTTGTTGGGGCAGGGGTTCTGCAGCTTCTCGGGGTGCGTGTTCACGAAGGGCAGCACCGTCTTGTCCACAAAGGAGCCGAACCCTAGGGAAGCCAGACTGTAGTTTCAGGAGAAGGACAGAGAGCACAGACAACTAGAACACATCCATGTCCCTTGCCCTGGCACACTCTTCAGCCTGGCAGAGGACACGCTCTGCACATTGCTCACATCCCCCTCCAGCCCTGCAGCTCTTCAAAGCAGCAAACAGCTGTGCTGGGCTGGAGACAGGCTCACCAATTCGTGGAGAAGGGGTGGTGCTCTCCAGTGCTCTGAGCAGCTGCCCTCCCAGCTTCTTCACCTTCTCCAGATCATCCAGCATGGAGTAGGAGAGGTCCATGAGGTAGTAGAGATCAATGGGATACCCCGTGGCACGACGAAACTTCACCTCGAATTCAGCGGGCTGGCCTGCAGGACAGGAATCCCGGGATCAGCTGCTGTGTTGTGCCACCTCACGCCATCAAATTCATTTCATGAAAGGAAATGAAATCTCCACTTTTTATGTCTGACCAGGGCCAGGAGTTTTAGGCCCTGGCCAAGCACCTCGGCCCCATTTGCCCCTCAGCCACATTCAAAAGTCAAAAGTCCAGTCCCTACCTCACAGTATGCAGGCAAACCTTTCCAGGTCCCAGAAGCTCATGTAATTTCCTTTCGTGAAAGGAAAATTCATTTCACGAAAGGAAATGAAATCTCCACTTTTTATGTCTGACCAGGGCCAGGAGTTTTGGGTCCGGATGAGCACTTTGGCTGCATTTGCCCCTTGGCCACACCCAAAATTCAAAAGTCCAGTCCCTACCTTGAACCATGCAGACAAATCCCTCCAAGTCTCAAAAGCTCATTTCACTTCCTTTCATGAAATGGGTTGCACCCCTCCTCTCTTTTGGAAGAAAAGGTTTGTAATTGCGGGCTGCAACAGATTGTCGTGTCCCAGCTGACTCTGGGGGGTGAGTGCAGGTGAGCTGGGAGCACCAGGCAGAGCATACCTATCCTCAGCTTCAGATGGACCTCCTGAGGAGTCAGCTGTACATCATTATTTAAGGGATGGTCCTGTGTTATAGTGAAGTCATTGACTGGAAACTCAATCTCACTGCGTGGGCACCCCCTCTGCTCCAGCTGCTCGATGGTGTCACAGCGGATGGAGTCTGGCTCACCGGCTTTGGTGAATTTCTGTGTGTAGCAGGAAAAGAATGAGAGGAGCAGAAGGTTAACAGCAGGATGGACCTGGCCTCAAATCAGGTCTTCAGGGTATTGATGGAGAAAAAAAACCTTTGATGTGTATTGGTGGAGAAGGGTCATGTCTGTCAGATCCCTCCTGGCCCCATCCACCACGCAGGACACCAAACACTCCCAGCATGCAGTCAGGCAGAGTCAGGCAGGCAGGGTGACCATCCTGCTGTCTGTTAGCTGACTGCTGGGGGTTTACATCTTGACAGGCTACATGGACCTACCAGCTTCTTGCACCAGGCACAGCCAGGACCAGACTGGATGCAGTCACTGCACGTCCCCACCTTGATCTTGGGGCACTCCATGGCAAAGGCTGAAATGGAGAGAAGACAGAGTTGGTGTGGAAGGCATTTAGGGGAGGCTGGTCTACAGAAGCAGCAGCCACAGATGCCCAGACACCTAGGACCAGGTACTCATGCTGACCTGAGCCTGCCCTGTCTATAAAACCCATGCTGGGGACCCTGGCATGATCCTCATCTGCCTCTCTGTCACTCAGCTGGGCTGGCTTAAGTTAACTCCAGATCCCAGGAGATGCAGGATCTGGTCCTTGCACACCTCACAATGCCATGTTCCCCACTGCTATTGGGCAGCATTTGGGTTCTCTCCTCTATTTCAGTGCCCATGTAAGGTGCTGGAAGGAAGGCAGGTCAGGCTCACCTGTTGTCAGAAGAAGCAGCACCACCCAGGTCACTGCTGACAGCTGGAGGCAGCAGTCATGAGGCATTTTCTGCAAGACAAAAAGCATTCCTGTGACACCTGGGATGTGCCCCAGGGATGGGGAATCGGTGCCAGGGCCTCACCCCCCTCACAGTTAAAAATTTCTTTGTAATATCCAACCTAAACCTAAATCTGTCAGTTTAAATCCATTTCCCCTTGTCTTATCACTGCATGCCCCTGTAAAAAGTTCCTTTCCAGATTTTTTGTAGGTACCTTTCAGGTACTGAAAGGCCCAAATAAGTTTACCTCACAATAAGGTCACCCTTCTCCCTATATAATATATCTATATAACAGTAGAAAATCTCAAGCAGTGCATCCAGTTTCTACTCGACGTGTATTTTTTTCATTGTCTATGCCAAGCTGTACTTGGATGGAAACTGGAATAAAAATTAACAAAAGAAACATTTCTATTTGTTAACTAGTGTGATGTGCTCGATACACAGGAAAAAAACAGTCTATTACTACTTACTTTACATTTAACTGATTCAACAAGGAAATTAAGTCTTTCTTGCAGTGAATTAATATGAGTTTTCCTGCTGAGGGTTTCTGACAAGCAAGAGTCTCCAACACAGTCCCACGTCCTAGGGAATCAGAGGGGCTGGCTCACACTGGGTGATGTGGTCCAGCCTGCTGGCGTGGCAATGTGCCCTGGTTCTGGCCAGGACAGGGTTAATTTTTGCAGTAGCCAAGAGGTGTATGGCTGGGTTCCTCATGGTGAGCACTCATGTGTGAATCATTCACCTCCCTTGTACACCCTGTCATTAATATAACAGTGTCATGGTCTTGCAAAATGGATGCAAATGGGGAAGTGAGAAGAGAGTTCACTACAAGAAGAAAAAGGAATAGGAAAGCAGAAAAGAACAACAAACACTCCCCTTTTTAGTAGCATCAGACCCAGTCTGAAAACCAGGCCATCAGTTTCAGAATAGCTCTGATGCTGCCCTGAGCAAGAAAACAACCACTCCTTGGTTCCTGCCATCACCCCCTCCTGTGAACTTGCCAAATAAGCAGCTCAGAATGACATGGAAGTGAGAAAACAAGGGAAACCTTCAAAGAGCCCTGAGTCACATTTGTACGTAGGGCTGCCCAGATCCCCTTCTGAGATGTCACTATGTCCTTTCTCAGCTTCTGTAAGATACAAGAGAAGCTGAGAATGACACTGGTGGGCCTTGAAAGAATGTCTGGTTTCCTTCTAAGGGCAGAGAGAAGGCCCAGATAGGTCAGTGGGTGTCATTCACACAGTGAGGTTTGCCAACAACAGGCACCTCTGTGGTCACGCAGCCAAACTCTGGTGGTGACATGGCTCAGGAGCTCACTCTGCCATGTGTGGTGCAAGAGCATCCCATGCTGGATGGATGCAGACCTTATTCCCAAAGATATCCCCTGGAAGTCCCTCTCCAGTAGCACAGTCCCCTTGATAAGTTTCCTAAGGGTATCATTTACTGTCACAGCTGCAACATCCCTGTCTGTGTGACACGCTCTCACTCACTGTGCTTGGCTGGCCCAACACATCCCTATCACCTCCAGCTTCTGCCAGTACAACTTGAGCTTGCAGGAGGGAAAGGTGGCTCACTGGTCGACACCCCAAACGTGCCTAATTAGGCTCCAGTTCTGCTACAAGCCAGAAGTTCCCACACAGGCTGTGGGCACCAAAGCCAGAGACTCGATGAGCTCCTGTATTCCACCTGCCCAGTGTTTCCAAGTGTTTAATTCCTGCTGCCATGCCAAAGTGTGAGGCAGTGATGGGATAGAGCTTTGTGAGATCCTCATTCTTGCTCGAGGTTGGAGTTTCCTGCTTACAGGCTCATCGTGAAAGAGAGCAAGTTTCAGGATTTTAAAAGCTCCCAAACCCCTGAAATAAAGTGGGAGCATCAACACAGTTCTGGTTGATATCAATGTAGGGTTCACGTCATGGGCTGGATTTGGACACCTTTTTCATCCCCACAGTGGTTTCTTGCTCTTGTCACGAGAAGATGAAGCAGATCCTGATGCTAAGAAAGAGTAGCAACAGGAAGCTCAACACTTCTGCCATGGAGAGAAATTACGCCCTGGTGTGTGGGCGGGTGAGCACATACACGATGCAGGGTGAGTTTCAAAGGGAACAAATGAGGTTTCTGCTTTTGTCTGCCTCTTACAGCATTCAAAGGAGTGCAAAGCAGGTTTCTGGTGAGCAGGGCCTCAACAAGGGCCTCAGCAGCATTTCTTCCAACTCCGCTGATGATCCCTTTGGCTCATCCCAGACTCGTGCAGTCACTGCCATTCCTGAGTCTCATCTCCTGAGTGTGCTCTGCCTGGGATGTTGGGGGTTTTCCCCTTTTTTTTCCATAAATTCCCGCAAGCAGAAGGGTGCACGTAGTCGATCCTCCTGCATCATCCGTGTGAAGGAGCAGAACTGCAGAGCTTTACAACCCCCTTCATGCCGGGGTTGGGAGCAGGGAGCCAAGACTGAGCACTCCATCTAAGGGCAGGACACGTTGCCACCAGGCTCTGCTTCCTGGCCAGGGCTGCACAGTGGCATCAGAGGGAAAAAGCCTTCAGCTCAGAACCAGGATCCTCCTTGGCCTTGAGCTGTGATCTTCCCACCACATGCCTTGGGTGGCTGGGGATCAGGGCTCTGCTTCAGGAGGAGCCTTTTGCAGAAGCCACCAGGGTATTTTCCATCGGTGGAGTACCTCTCTTAGGGCAAGTGCTCCCCAAGGGGTGGAAGATGTGAAGGTGGCCTCGGGGAAGGTGCACGAGTTAAATGCTGGGTGCTGTCCTGCATGTGGGCAGGGCACAGAGCTGGGGCATGCTGGGGGTGTCATTGGGGTGGAGCCAGCTGCTGTGCCACATAGAGCAGCAGTCTGGGATTTATAAATAGGGCGGAAGGGGAAGTGTGGATGCCAGCAGCGACCTTGCTGCTATAAATAAAACAAATGTTCAACAGCAGAGACGAGTTTGACAGTCCATCAGCCACAACCCCCCATCAGTGCTTTGCTCAACATCTGTTCTGCGAAAGAGGAGGACACACACTCGTGCCCAGTGTCCTGGGAGGACTCCTGGTGTGCTTGCACCATCTGCCTGTAACAGTGAGGTGCCACTGGTGTCAATGTCTCTGGGCTCTTCCCCCACACTGCCAAGAATCCCTGGCTGTGTCACCATCCTGCTATGACAGAGATGCTGGGTACCACACCCAGCAGTGCTGCTCCTTCCCACCCCTACGATCCGGGCAGCCCCAGGCCACAAGCACTGAAGGGAAATGGGTAGATCTGGGTACAGTGAGAGCAGGAGAGTGGATATCACTTGACTTGGGGCTGTTTTTTTCCTTCACTCAGTTGTGTGATGTGGACAGATCCCACCAAGGCAGGCAGCCATATTCAGGGTTTCCCCAATCCATGCAGTGTATCACACTCAGTGTGTGTACATGTATTTTTACATATATTTTATGTATGTTACATATATAAATCACAGGAAAATAAAAAAAAATAAGAATATAATAATGTATCTTTAATATAGAAAAAGAATATATATATATTCCTATGTCCTATTATAGAAAATATGAATATATTTTATATGTATTTCCTTTCAGCAGCCTCCAAGGCCTGCAGAGGACAGATCTGTGAGGTGAGCTCTCTCCCACATGCACCAAGCCCCTAACTAGTCTGTGACATCCCTTAGCTCTGAGCACCAAGGTCTCTGGGTGCCCTGCCCTGGAAGGGAGGAATGGAAGGGATTTATGCTGCTGGGTCTGTCTGGGTCAGAGCCCTGCTTGGATGGGAAGGGGCTGCCCTGGATAGTCTAGGGGCACCACACTCTCCAGCACACTGAGAGCTTCTAGCAGCACCAGGATGGGGACAGAAAAGTGCAAAACCACCGTGTGAAGCAGGATGTGACAGCAGTGATATAAAAATGCACTATTTAGAGCCTTCCCACACCTTGCAGCAGCCACGTTCCAGTGTCCATGCTGGCCACAGGGCATGATGTCACTGCATGTGTTCACATCTTTGCTTCTCACCTGCCAGGAGCCTGGGAGCTGTGGCTGTGAGACTGGAAACAGCACCAAAAACAAGGGCCAGGCTGCTTTTCCTTGACACCTGGGGTACACCCCGCATTCCATCTGCACCCGAGGGACACTGAGATGTTGGGAAGAACCTGTTCTCCCCAAGGTCACTTGCCTGCAGTGTGTTTGATGTGTGCAGCACACTGAGATATGGAGCAGAAGAGCGAGGGTCTCACTCTCTGTCCCAGCTGTTCCCCCAGGACACGGGAAGGGCCCTGCCATGCTCACACCATGCCACCACGTCAGTTCCCTTTTTTCCCACCATATCCTGCAGGCAGTGAGTGAGATCCTACGAGGAAGAGGGGGGTCTCAAGAGTGGAACAGCCCTGGTGCTGCAGGCAGGCACACAGCCCATTCCACTCCACCCAGTGCCATGTGTAAGGACATGGGAGGAGGAAGCTGTCCTCTCTGGTCTTGTTTTCTGAGCCCATGGGGTGGTGAGGAAAGGGTTTTTTGGGGTCTAACGTGCTCCCCACAATAACCACCTGCAGTTCCAGGCTCAGTGCTACTTCTAAAAGCAAAAGCATTACAGACCAGGCAAGCTGCCTTTGCAGAGGCTGCACAGACTGGCCTGCCTGTGGGAAGGACACCACGCCAGGCTGCTCCTAACCCCTAACCCTAACCCTGAACTCAAGTGGCCAGAGTTTAGATCAGGAATCACAAAACAATTCCCTGGAAACACCATAGCTACAAACACCCTTTGCTGCCTGGCTGCCTCCCCCCTAGAAAGGGGGAGCAGGAACATAGAAAATAGAGACGCTGTACTCGCCTGGCATTCAGCTTTCACCTCTGTCCCGTACTTGGGCCACGATGAGGACGGTCTCAGCTTCTCAAGCTTGGTTGGGAAAAGGAGCCAGGTATCTGGAGCTCTGCAATGTACCCCACTCTTTCCTTCCTACTTCTGCCTTGCTGGGGGAAGGAGGAAGTCAGAGTGGTGGCTGTGGGAGGGCGTGTTCCCCCAAAAACCCAGCCAGTCCCACTCACACCGGCCAAACCCACAGCATCCTGCCTTGGGGGGCTGATCTCCCAGGGCTACCCAGGTGGTTTGCACCCACCCATCTAAAACCCACCCTTTCTGTCAACTTTTCACCCTTCACAGGACTGCTGGGGACCATCCCAGACCACACTGAGCAAACAAAGCTGGTAGTGGGGGAAACTGGTTCTTTTGAGAGCTATTGGCAATGCCTGGGTGTGGAGAAGATGGGGAGCCGGCTCCCCTCGGGCTCTGGGTTGTGCTGTGAAGTGTTTGTGCTGGGGTAGCGAGGCCTCCTTGCGTGGCAGAGGATGCAGGCACTGTCTTTGCTGCAGAGTTCAAGGCTGCATGGAGAATTTTTTTTAAGCAGGCTTCAAATTTTCTTATGCCGGCTGCAGTGACTCCTCCCAAAGCACTCACAGCAGCATTTCCCTGAGCAGAGAGGAACCAGCTCTTGGTAACTTTCTCTTAACCTCTTCAGGGCACTACAGTAAAAAAAGTTAAAGTAATTTAGAAAACATACAGGATTGTAGGGGCTTTTTTAAAGGTAATTAATGTGAGTCTTTGTTAATGGCTGTGTAGATTCCCCTTCCAAGCAAGCTGATGTTGAATCACTGTGCTGCATTACCACAGAATCACAGAAGAGTGTGGGTTGGAAGGGACCTTACAGACCATCTCGTTCCAATCCTCTGCCATGGGCAGAGACATTGTAATGACCTGAGGCATTATAAAACCCTGATGCTGTTCACCTGCTGCTGTGTTGCAGTTACAGAGCTGTGCTTATTTTTGCAGCAAGCGGAAAGATTGCAGTGCCAGCAGAAAATTTCCAAGCCCTGGTGGATATTCTGAGTGTTAGTGCTTTTATTAAAGAAGTCAGCAGAGCTCTGGCTTGGTTTCATCGCAGCCAGGTGTAGCAGGAAAGCATCACAGCAGGCAGTGGGATGGGAGCGTTGGAGCAGCTTATGTGGGATGTGGTGGGGATGGAGCCCCAGGATGAGCCAGCTGGGAGCTGGGATGCCCACCCCAGCTCGGGTGGCTACAGTTGGAAGCTGCAGAGCAGCCCCCAGGCCTGGAGTGGGTGGGCTGGGGTGGATGAAGCTGGGAAGGCTGGTGGGGCTTCCTGCCAGTGGCGTGGGTTGCAGATCTGAGGAAAGGAAGTGTGGTTGAGCGAGACGAACTGTTGTAATTTTTCTTTGGTATTGCATGAGGCCCTTAACAAGCTGCTGTTTTCTCCTCAGTTATTTCACAAGGTTTATCCAACCAGTCTGCTCCAAGTGACTAATGGTTGAGGGAAGAGGGTGGCAGAGCGGGGAGCCCCTGAAGTTGCAGAGGTGGGAGCAGAGCAGGTGTACCACTGGTCCTTGTAGCCAAAGCTGGAGCTCACTGCAACAACCCAGTTCCTCCCAGCTGCTCCTCATGCTCTCCTGCAGCTTTGGCCTTCAGAGCTGCAGGTGAAGTGGGTGGGCACCCTCTGGGGACGTGTGCTTGGTCACAGCATGTATGCTCCCCATTCCATCATTTAAACATCCCTTATTCTATTTTCTTTTCACTGCCTTTATTTTATTGCTTCCTCTTTTTATTTTTACTAGAGTGGATTCTGTTTCCCTCCACCACTGACTGCAGGACTGCTGTGGTTTTTGCAGGATGCACTCAAGCAGCTGGAGTGGGGAGCTGGGCATCCAGCTGGGTATTCTCAGAGTGGTTTTTCCTCAAAGTTATTTTGATTTTGGTGATCAGAGATGCCATTTTGGGCCTCTGCTCCTGAATGATGCTCACCCAGCCTACAGCAGAGTAAGGGACATTTTCCTGTTGTTATTTTCTCTTCCTGATGAACATTCAGTCTTGGTATCCCTAACATTAAATTTTGTGGACCCCCCATCCTTGGAAATATTCCAGCTCAGGCTGGATGGGGCTTGGAGCAGCTTGACCTAGTGGCAGGCAAGTGGAACAAGGTGATCTTTAAGGTCCCAAACCACTAGGTGATCTCATGATTCACTGGTGTGCCCCAGCCACACACTACAGATAAAACAGCGGATTCAGGTGGCTGTGGGATCTCCACCCTCGGAAATATTTTGTATCCTCAACCTTGTATTATTTGCACAGGAGTAGACTTGATAGTGATCAGGCCTTGAGGGGAAGCATGTGAGGAGCAGGTGAGGGCACTCGGTGTGTTCAGCCTGGAGGAGATTTGGGGAAGACCTCACTGGTGTCTTCAGCATCGTCAGGAGGAGCAGCACAAGGGCAGCAGAGATCTTTGCTCTCTGTGACAGGACTTGAGGCAATGACTGAATCAGGAGAGGTTTAGGTTGGATAGTAGAAAAAGGTCTTTCACTTAGAGGGTGGTTGATTCTAAGATCTTTCCAAGCACCTTCCATTGGGGCCTCTCGGTACCCTCAAGGAAGGTCCCCATCTGTGCACTTCTGTGTCCCAACCTCAGGCCCTGGGAAACGGGAGGGGGGCAGGGAACGTGGAAAACCAAGATGCATTAAGCAGGGAACACCCGCCAGGGCTTGTTAAGGTCAAAACCACCGTGGCTCCCTCCAGGCTCGCAGCCTTTTATTCACCTCGGAGGAGCAGCCTTGCATTTGACCCCCTCCTGTGCGTGCCAAGGGGTGTCCACCCGGCTGCTGGGGAGCTCGCCAGCTATTTCCTACTGTCTTAACTACAGAAATAACTCCCGTCAGGAAGCTTTAAAGAGCGCTTTCCCCCCTCCGCTGCCGAGGGGTTCAGCTCCCGCTGGCCGGGGCCGGGCGGTGGCGGCGCCCAGAGCCCGCCCAGGCTGAGGCGGCCGCCCG
>VXBA01001591.1:8716-42686 GCA_013399895.1 Serilophus lunatus
CCCCCAAAAACCCAACACCCCCCCAAAACCCCAACCCTAACACTGGTCCAAAGCCTTTCTCCATTCCTCACCTCATCTTGGGACCCAGAAACCTTCCGTCATTGAGAGGCTGAGTTCATGCCACCATTGCCACACTGCGGGGAGACAAGTTTCCCTTGGGGAGACCTTGAGAAGTTGTTTCAGTTGTTATCTCTCAGCCCTTGTGACGTCTAGTTACACAGAATTACACAGAATTAATAAGGTTGGAAAAGACCATGGAGATCATCAAGTCCAACCTTTANCTCATCCTGTCACTGGGAGCCTGAGAGAAGAGACCGACCCCCGCCTGCCTACAGCCTCCTTTCAGATAGTTATAGGCAGCGATAAGGTCACCCCTGAGCCTCCTCTTGTCCAGGCTGAACAATCCCAGCTCCCTCAGCCGTTCCTCATAGGGCTTGTGCTCCAGCCCCTTTACCATCCTTGTTGCCCTTCTCTGGACACGCTCCAGCAACTCAATATCCTTCTTAAACTGAGGGGCCCAGAACTGGACACAGCACTCGAGCTGTGGCCTAACCAGTGCCACAGAGTTCTTGCTCTCTCTGCCTCCTTATCTGATGTCTTTGCCTAGCTACTACTGGGACTCCACTACTTCTGTGAGCAGGGCCACTGCTCTACTTCCTAGTCTCCTGAAGCATTTCTTGAGACCCAAAACAATTCCCTCCATCCCCAACTCACCATTATAGAGACAGAACCAAGTAACTACAATTCTTATGAGAAATTCTGAGGTCATTATCCAGCATTTATCAGAATCACTGCTTTCTATGATCCCTTAAAACCTGACCCATTTTGTGACTATTACGTAACTTAACAAGAGTTCACAGGCACACATTCCCGGTTATAGATTCAATTCAAGACCTAATTTTTAGTTCACATAATTGAAGACTGCATTACTACAGCTGTAGAGTATTATACTGGGATACTGAGGTCTGTTTAATAAGTGTCCTATTTACTGCAGCAATTATAATAGCTAGAACTTTATTAATACACACAGTAAAAAACAATAGCAAACAATATGTCTTTGACACAGATAAGCTTCTATCATAAGATATGTGATGGAAAATTTCTCAGCTTCTTCAGCTTTTCCATATTTGACAGTTAATCTAAAGTATTTCCATTTTATATAGCACTTACACAGTCACCTAGTAATCAAAAATGATCATTCTTCATAAAGAGACACAAAATCTAAGGTTGATTTGAGGTAATTTATTTTAACACACTTGTCCTGAAGATACAGGTAAGAAGATACTGTGCTAGTTAAATGTTTCTAAGTAGACACAATACATTTTACTGAACAGCTCGCAATAAAATCAGATTTATGACTCTTCATGTTGTTTATACAAGATAAACATTACGTAGACTGCAAATATTTAATAATTATAATTTTATTTGGTTTCTCCAGTTTAATAGGTTACTTTGTTTTTATTATTCCAGCTAAACTTTGAATGCTAAATAGCCAATCAGATCAGCAGCTGCCACAACCATAAGCAGAGCTGAATTTTGATTATTCAAAATATTATGAAACTATAGCTGAGTCTACTGTAAGAAGATGTGGACCTTCACTTACTGAGAAATATGCTTTCATCTTCAGAGTTGAATCATTTGACCATGACTACAAGTTCACTACAATTAGAGCAAAATTATACCTTGGTGTTTAGGTCGGTCACTTGGGAAAGGGATAATTGGAGTTTTAGTCAATTCTGAAATTATTTCTTTGTTTGTATACTTCAGTGTATGTTGCTGTTGCTGGAAGCCTTTTCCATATTCTTTTTGAAGCCTGCTTCCCTTTTTTTTTTTTTAAATTCTTACTAATATTTTTTTTCCCATCAAAGCAGCTCTTTGCCTCTTATTAATTTGTACTTTGCAATCAGCTTTGGTGTTCTGACCATTTGTCTCTCTGAACATGGGTAAGCAGGAATTCATACTCATGGCCTCAGCGAGATTCATTAAAATTCAGGACATGAAAAACAACTGTGAAGGAAAAGTGCATGCACTGGAAAATGTTTTTAACAATTCTGAAAACTTAGAAAATTTAGCCTCTTTGTGAATGGACTGTTTAAGGGGCGATAATGCAGTATGGTGCAAATGCAGAAAAGGAAAAAAGAACATACCCAGCAGAAGCAGAGAGAATTATGAAGGCATGCATCAGTTAACTAACTGCTTATCCATTTTAATAATACACTATTGTGAATATTGTTTTTCCAGGAAATTGTAATTTTGTAAATAACATTAAAAGGCTTTCTGTACTTATGGCTTTCTGATGAAATTACTGTAGGCCAAAAATATATCCAATTACTAAACTACATCTGAATGTGCACAGCATGACACATTAACATCAAGAAAAACTGAGGTCAGAAATGCAAGACAATGGAATAATACATATGTTAAAACTCTTAGTGTTACTAGTTTTCACATGCATTACATTGTGTTATTACTACTATTGGTACTAAATGTCATAATAAAATATATTTATTTAACTCAATTTTTTTGTATAAATTATTTTTTGCAAATTATTAATGCTCTATAATATATTGGAGCAATATCTATATCAAAGGTGTACAGAATTAAGACTATATTTCATCTTCAGCAACTATTTTTGGAGCACACTACCAATAAGCATAATAAATAAATCTTTAATATTCTGAAATAAGGAGTGATTTTCAAACCAGGAAAGAACTGTTAAAGATGTGATTCACACATTTTTCATTTTATATGAATAATTCCTCTAACAGGATCTATATGAATTATAATCTCTTACTTTGGAGAATTTCCATTTTTAGATGTTTTATTTAATGAAAAATATTTAAATAGCTCTGCATACAGAGTGTACTATATTTAATTAACTTCCCTAGCAAAAAATGTTGAATAAAATTTTGTAACAACTTCCTAATTTTTTCATTTTGATGAAAGTTACCAGAAGCACTAATTATGAATAAGGTCTGGATGTGTGAAGGAAAAGAAGGTGATGAGGAGGAGACTTCATGGCTCTACCAAGGCTGGGTATGGGCTGATCAGCCTGAGTGCCCTTGGTGATATAATGATAGTCTGGATGGATGAGGGGTGGGCAGCAGTTGTAATTTGATGTGACTTCAGCAGAGCTTTTGACACTTCTGCTACATTTTTGTATATAAGTTAGGCTGTTACAATCTGGATGGAGGGCCACCAGGATAGCTAAAACTGCAGAACTTGTCCTGTAGTGTGACTGAGGGACTGCAGCTGTTTCAGCCTGGAGATAAGAAGATTTTGGGAACACCTAAACAACAACTCCTGGTACACACAGGGTTACCCAGAAAACAAGCAAACTCATCAAAGAGGCACACAGTGGGAGAATGAGAGACAACTGGCAAGGAAGATTTTCAGCCTGAGGACAGTCAGACAGGGGCATAGCCTGCCCAGGGAGATTGTCAATCTCTATTCTTGGAAGTTCTCATGACCCAGCTGAACAAAGCCCTGGGCAACCTGGTTGGATCTCATAGCTGACCTTGCTTGGAACAGGAGAACTCCCAAGATCTCTTCCTACCGGTATTATTGTGAGATTAGAACTGCCTAAAATACCCACTATAACTTCATAGTTCCTGTTTCCTTGCGTCTGTAAAGGAAAGATGATGCTTGCAAAGGGTTCTGTATCTTATTAATAGTGGTATAATATCTGCATCTTGATCTCTGGAGAAGTAATTGTGGATAGCTTTGATATAAGTACAGTAATCAGAATTCATTCAGCTGACAGTGTAACATGGCATTTCATTTTATGGAACAAAACAAAACAAAACAAAACAAAACAAAACAAAACAAAAAAAAAAAGAAGAAAAAGAAAATGCTTTCTAAGGAAGCAAAAATCTTCTGTGTCCAGAAAATGAACACAGTCTTTCACTCGCAATCACCGCTTTAAGATTAAATGGAGCAGTTTTACAGGTAAAGGAGTGCTACTGTCACAGTGAAATGTCTAAAGGTTTTCATTTGGAACTCAGGATAAAGGGAGAAAAAGCCTGGAGGAAAGCAGATTGGTTTTCAAGCATGTACTTCAGGGCTTGCCTAGCTCTTTCTTTTAGCTCTCAATCATAGTTGCATATAACAGATGCTGTGTGTGCTAGTTTCTGCACACATGGGGAAGACATGCATTTAGCTCAAGTTCTGTCAGTCTTGTTGGCAGATGTGAAAACATGAGAGTAAATGGGAAAAGTGTACGTGGATTCAGTGTGTGAACCGTCAAAAAATGTGTTAGTCTGTATGCAATGGGTTTTCATCAAACCACTGAGAGTCAGACTAATGTCTGTCTTCTCTGACAAATCTTTGTTTGTGAATGTTGCACTGTGGCAAGAAACGTACGCTGCTGTCAATACTACTGTAGCAGGACTAAATAACTGCCTCTGTCACACCTGGGCCACACAGTCCTCTGTTCTTCTCTTTCATTTTAAGCCTTTAAATGGCACTAATTTTTTTTTCCCCCAGGAAAGAATAGTTAGGAGTGTTTAGGTCAGTGATATTGGTCACTGATCTTGGTGGCCAATTGCATCCTGGAAAAATACTAAGTCTAATATTTTCACCAGTTGCTGACCTGCTAAGTAGAAAAATAGGCTAATGGGTTGAATTCTAAAGGCATCATGGTGTGACAATCACAAGGCTACCAAACTAGTCATATGGTATTACTGGTACTTTGCTGCCAAAAAAACCTGGTAATCCCAAGTATCCATATTTTGCACCAGACATATTAAGAAGCTGTAGCTGTGGTAATTTTGTTTTTATATAGCTTACAGGAAATGTATCATGAATAACAGCTAAGTCATCTTCCAAGAGTAACAGGGATATTTTAAGCTTCTATTTGACACAGATACACCGAACAAAATGGGAGGTTAAATGTTTTGTGAAAAATGGCTGCTTCACCAAAATCTATTCTGCACTCAAAGCCCCCTCTGATGATATAAAACTGAAATGTGAGTGTATATGTAGAAGTGTAGCCATTTGAATATTGTTTATCTGTGATCCAGGATTGTAAAAGGAACCTTAGGGTAAACATGAGGGAGATGGCTGACAATATCTACAGTAAGGCTAATTTTGATTTGAAAGTGATTCTGAAATATGAATTTATGCAGTTGAGAGCAGTTCTGCATACATTATTCTTCAACAAAATTAGCCCTGCTATATAATTTTTGGGATATGGGTCTTTAAATACATACTCTTTTCTAATAAGCTAACAGAAAAATATGGCATTATGAGCAACTCATAGAATCTATGGACATTAAAAGCTAGCCAAACCTGTAACAATAAACATAAGGAAAGCATATTAGTAGCTTTTACATTTTCTTGTTTTCACTTAATTAGGATCCCCAAGCAAGTTACTTTCCATTTTTTAAATAGCAGTCGCATAAGGAATGAATCTTAAATTATTTGAAATCCATGACAAGACTTCAAAAGGATCAGCATTTCATCCTTGCTTATATCATAGGTTTTCTGGAAAGATTTCCAAAAGGCTTAAGGGTTATGAAATGTGATTGTAGACTTCCTTTTGCAACAAATGCTGAAGGAGTAGACAGCATATTCAGAAGTGTTTTCCAAGAATCTCACATTTATTTATGAATCTGAAGATTCAATGCAACAGTATTGATGCAAGAGACTGTTAAAAATGCCTGTTGTTTTCTTATCTAGAAGAATATGAATTTTAATATACACTGCGATAGTTAATGGCATTTTAAGGCATGTATTTGTCAGCAAATTTGCATGTTAAAAATCACAGTCTTTCCCTCCATTATCAATCACATTATTCTCTCCAATTAATGGCAAGAACTTCTAATAAAAAACAAAACCTGAAGGGCCACCAAATTCTTCCAAGTTTAAATATCTTAGTTGTTAAGTTATAAACTCAGATTCCTGAGTCTGGTAGACATGAAACAAATAATTGGCCAGCAAGGAGAGGAATGTTCTTTGTCATCAGGTTCTACTGAATTAATAAATGAACCTTACTAAATGACCAGGGAAACTCTGTTTGAACATGTGTAATTCAGTGGATGCTGAGGAGCAATTCCGAATGTGATTAATTTAGATGAAAAAGGCTTTTCAAAAATTGCTGAAAATCTCTAACAGCATGTCTGTGTATCTTCAGAGATTTGCTGGAGAGAATATTAGTCCTGAGCCATTAGTAAGCTGCATGAAGAGACACACAGAAATCAGCAAAGGCAGCGCCATTGCAGAAATTGTTGGCATATTTTTGAAATGAGTAGAGTATATAGGATTTTGGTCACTGCATCAAAAACAAACTCTAAAGAAACAGAAGCAGCTCAGTAACTCTGACAGAAAAATTGCAGCTCTAGAGATTCTTCACACAAAAATTTGAGATAAATATCAGCACCATATAATTTTGAAATACATTCCATATGAGGTGATGTGACAGATACTTAGGAAAATGCATGTTACTTTGACTGTCATTCAGATATCATAGAAATATAGAACTGAGAAAGCCCATGATGAAATAGGAGACAGGAAGGCAAACTTTCATTAATGAAATGTATAAATATAAGGAAAAAGCAGATTCAAAGATTAGGAAAGAGAATAATTCTTAGCATTTGTAAGGACTTCAATGATAATCATAGCAAGGCAAGAAGAACTCTTCTCTTGAGTACGCTTTTGAATGACAGGACCACTACATAAGCCCTGATGTAATGCTTGAATATCTTTGAGCCACCCTTTAGTCATCCTTATAGCTCCTGCTCAGTTCTGTGTCCCAAATTCAGCATCTTGATCTCGGTGTTGGCTTGTTTCATAAGGCACACATCCTACAGCTCCTGTTGGCGCCAGGCTGTGTCACTAATGGATTCCATGTCACCACTCTTGGGACCAGCAAAGCTGCAACCATAGCAGGTGCTTGGATGGTATGAAGAGATAATGCAGATGAACTCACAGCTTCACAGCTCTCCTGTTCTACATAATGAATAAGAATAGTTTCATACTGCTATAACTCACCTTCAGCTGCCTTCTACCAACCACTGGACAATTTCGGCAGCCAAGAAGAAAGAGAGCGTAAGGACCTTTGATTTTACTTTATCCCCTTGGCCTTGCTATCTGAGATGTCATCCATCAGTTTCATTTACACACAAGAAGTCCTCTGATACCAAGTTCAGCTGATTGTTTTCCTGGACAAGCAGCAGTCTCCAATCCTATACAGGGACATATATTTTTCCATATCTGTTGTATTACCTCTAGGGAAATCTTCTGTTCTACTTTTCATCCTCCTTTTTGTCAGAATTAGTCAGCATTTCTTGTTGTGTCTTGTCTTCAATTTGGTACACAGTCTGAGTGATAATAAACACTTGCAGTATACCTGCATCCCACTGACTCCCATTAAAGTACAGCAAGTACTGTGAATCTCGTGGGATCTGACCAGCAGATTGTTCTTTCCAACAGCAACATTTGTAATGCATCGGGAGCTTTTATAGAGCTATCAGCTGAAAATATATAGTGCAAACAACTGCACTGTTCAACCCCAACATCCAAGCCTTAACCTAGCAGCTACTATGTTCCTTAATCATGCACACAGGGGATTCTGAGCCTGTGTGATATTTATAATACAAAGCAACTATGAATGTTTGTTATTTGAAATAGCAACAAAAAATTATCAGGGTAATTTCATTAAAATAAATGACATTTATAATTAATATATGTAATAGATTAAATTTATAATAAATTACATGCCAAATTCTTTTTGTTTGAGGATGTTAGTATCTATCATTGAACAGCACACCTTTTCTCCATTGCATTACAAATATTCTGTTCTGCTAGTCAGGATAAAAATGATAAGTATACATGTCCAGTGATTCTGAACTTGATTTTAGGACAGAGCTTGGGATATACCAAGGACTTTACAGATACAAGCCATGATCTTTGCTTAGTGCTAAATCAGTTCAGGTAATTGCAATGAAGGCAGGCAGTGATCCTTGTGTGGGGATTTTTTTCTCTTACTTTCTTTGTCATTTTTTTCAAACTCTTTTCTGCTTTAGACTGAAAATATGTGAGTGCTCTTGGAAGTACAAGAGTCTAAAGCAACCTTTCCTTAACCAATTTTTGAGCTGTGGTGTTAAAATTTTAATTTTTCAGGATGCAAATTTATTTTCTTTATACAGCTGCAGAAGTATCCATGCAGATTTTTATTCCTAGTTAAAAAATCTATTTTGAAAGAAAATGAGAGATGACTGATTTTTATCTCAATACAAATGCTAGATGTAGATGGCTCTGATTTTTGAAAAACAAGAGACCAATCTAAAGACATCAAGAACTTGAGTGTTGGTGAGGCAAAAAAGTGCCAAGAGTGAACATATCTTGTGGATTGAATAATTACAAAGGAGAAAGTAAAGCAGAAAGCAGCACCAGCCAAGTAGCTAAGCTTGAGTCAATTGATGTTTGCTATCTTGGAAGTCTTTTAAAAGTAGCCACATTCAGACTGTGTCAGGATGTCAATTGTTTCTGTTCATGTTAGTTTGAGAAAGGAGAAGAAGAAGGGAAGGGAGAGTAACACAAGCTGGCATTTCTTAGGTGTCCTTTTCCTATAAAGTATGCATATTATAACTTCCAGATAACAGTGCTAGAATCTAGTTCATCCTGTTTTTTTCTGTGGATAGCACTTCTCATTTTCCCCAGTGCAAGGAAATATTCTGATATATCTACCAGTATTCGTATACATATGTGCGTGTGTGCACATCTGTACATACATACACACATGTCTGATTTCTTTAAAAAATCCTTTTGAAGGAGTGTGACAATGACTTCTATCTCTTGTTATTTTTTTTTTGTTATGCAGCAATTGACTACATGTCTGCATGTGTGAGTGTCTGTGCACAGAGGCAGGAAAAATGGGGGACTGCAAGAGTGAGAGCACGACAAAAAGCAGAGGGATATTCTAACACCCTTGTTTGATGTGTGCTACATTTGAGCACTGGTATCATATTTTCTTGAACTATTTCTTGCTTCACTACTTGCTGCAGTACAGCATAAACTGTTTTTTGTTGCATTTTTCCAACTTAATAACTGAAGTAGAGAAGCAATAAAATAAATAGCCCAAGGGAAGACTTTTCTGTGTGTACCTTAACAGTGTAGCTAACACATAATAGAGAAACAGAATAAAAGAGTAACATTTTCTGCCCATTTTATCTTAATGAGAAAATTATCACTGGAATTAGACAAATACATTATTTTTTTTCTGCTTTTGAAGTAGCAGGAAATCTAAACGAGATGCTGAATGAGAAAAATGGACAATATTTTACCTCTGTGTTGACTCATGGATGGTGTCAAATGCCCTGTGAGGGTGACTTTGGCAGTGGAAGCAGGATAACTGTCAGCACAGAGGTAAACCAATCTGGGCTGCCATGGCAAGATGTTTTTGTCTAGGGTGGAAAACATGGGTTTGAGGGTATGTCCAAAGAGCCTAATTTGCTCAAGAGCTAGGCCACAGAAGCACTTCTCCTGCCACCTCAGCTGTTAGTGTTGGGCTGGATGTTCAAAGAGTCTCCTTAGCACTCATGAAACTGATGCTACATGGAGTGACTCAGACTGACAGCACAAGCTCTAACAGGAAATCTCAGTCACCCAAGAACCTTGGAAGTGATAATTGACTGGCCAGAAGGCAAAGATTTTGAAATATCACTAGAGAAGGTAGTGTGTTTGCTGAATCAGCTCCACATTGGGTGCCCAAATGGGCTGTCATGATTTAACCCCAGTCAGCAATTAAGTACCATGCAGCCACTCACTCACACACCTAGCCCCAGGTGAGATGGGGAGGAGAGCTGGAAAAAAGAAGTAAAATTCAGGGGTTGAGGTATGAACAGTTTAATAATTGAAACAATGCATAATATAATAATAGTACTAATGATATGAATTATACTAATGAGAATATTACCTATTTAAAATAATGATAATAGAAATTAAAACAGGAGAGAAAAGGAATAAAATGCAAGAAAAACAAGTGATGTCCAATACAATTACTGACTACCCACTGAGAATTGCCCAGTGGCACTTATTTCAGTATAAACTGGTGTTTGCTGCATTTTTCCAGGTTATTAACTAAAGAAGGAAAGCAATAAACTAAATTCCAATACAAACAGATAATTTCATCTGTGTACATTAATAGTGTAGCTATACTTAATACAGAAATTTAATGAAATAGCAACATTTTCTGCCTGTTTTTGTCTGTTTTTTTTTCTTAATGATAAAATTACAATTTTCATTAGATATATGGAATACCTTTTTTTCCCCAAACTTTTAAAGTAGCATGGAATCTCAAAAATACCCTCAAAACCAGTTTAGTTTTTCGTAGAGATAAAAAGATCTCTTTCACAGCCAGTTGCAAAGATTATGACTTCTGTTCCCACAGCACAATTTGTTATTAGATATGGCTATTTCATAGTTGAAGCACACAGCCTGAAAACAGGCAAACTTCTATTCATGGCATTCCTATTGCAGAAATGAATCAAAGGTTCTCCTAGATGTACAGATACATTTAATCTTTCAAGGATTAAGCCCCAGAATTGTATGTTTGCATTATTCTCAGTGTATTTCTGAAGTAAAAAGTGAGAGAAAATTTCAAAAAGAATGATACAGAAATATTAGGAGTGAATAATATCTTACTGATCTTTTCCTGTCAATCTAAAATTTTCAAAGGGAAGTAATTGCATATTTCTGTACTGGATGAAGAGCATATATCAAATGTCTAATGCGGGAATGATATCTCATGCTTAACATCAGACTCAAGAGTAATTCTTTTTACTGTAGTGGAATATGCAACATTTTGCTTTTCTGAACACTTCAATGTTATTTGAAAATGCTAGATGGGTTCTAGTCTTTGAAGTAGAGAAATTCTCCTCTATAACACTGTTAGTCAGCAAAGATCATTGTTATGCAAAATCATGCAAAACGACCCCGAGACTAAGTTTTTTTACAATGGAAACATCAAGGCAAGTAGCTAAAAATCCCATGTCTGAGAGCATACTATTGGCTTGTTTTCTTAAAAAGAAATTAAATTTCATTTTCAGCTGATGGACATTTTGCTGCACATTTTCACCCTCTTCTTTGTGAGAGATTTGTGATGCGAAGAAGTAGAAGTGTAAGAAGAGAAGTAATAGATTCAGAGAAGGTGCAAAATAAGATGGCAAGAAAGAGATGATGGCTTTACCTCGTCAAAGGTAATGATCTAGAGGGCCGACCACACCACATCTCTCCTTTACTGCAACCAGAAAAAGTCTTACTCAAAACATGTACATTTTAATTTGTAGCAGATAATTAAAAAATGAGCATAAAATTTCTTTTTGTTGCAAATGAACTGGCTTATATGAAAACAGTTTAGCATTTGTGATGTTCACTGAACTTTATGAGTCATATTCTGACTAAAGATTTTAAGTATTTCCTCTTTCTTGTTTTTCATTCAGGCACTTGGACAATTGTAGTGGGTTCATAAATTCTGTGTGTTGTTTCTGCACAGGTGTTTGTGATGAGAATGGTTTTGGAAACTGAGCTATGAGCCTACACCCATATAATTCAAGACTGGATGGACATTTACACTGCCAATACTTACCTAACGATAGATTTGCTTGACACTGCAAAATACATTCAGTCATTACCGTGAAAAGCTTCGTAAAACTCCCATTCTGCTCTCAGCTGAGGGACTGCTGTATTAGTTAGTCACAACAAGCTTTGCTATTTCTAATACTGAATGGAAAGTGATAATTTGAAAACAAATTCTGATGGAAAAATCAAACGTGCACATGTCTCCATATTCATAGGGATATTATATTTCAAAGAGAGTAGTTAGTGTCCTTACAGTGAATCTTTCTCATACATGGTCTAACAATATATGGTCTCTTCAATTTAGTAAGAATCCTGTTTCGATTAATTGTCTTCAAATTAAATAAAACAAATTTTTGACACATGCAGTGCAGTTGGTCAAGAAGATTTTCTTCTGAAAACTAGATTTCCCCAGTAATGATTTTAGAAAAGGCAGGCATTAGTTATATTTGAATTTCAGATGGGATTTCTTGACATAGAACTACCGTCCTCCAGGCTTTCAAATAAAAAATATCTGTTTGTTCAGATTTAATGAGTTACAAAAAATAGTTTCCACAGTTAGGTGGCACTGTTTCCTTCTTATTAAAGCTTTTAAGCCTTTGAAGTCACCATGCTTCTGAAGCACCAAAATAATGCCTTTTCTGATTAAGGATTCACTCTGAAAAGGAATTGGACAAACTATCTCACATGTCTATAATTATTCTTTTCCCTTCTCTTTGAAGCTGACATGTTTCCTACAATCTTTCTCTGTCACTTTTTATAATGTGCTACAATTACTGTGGGTATTTTCTAGCTTGGAGAAATGCTTGAGGTTGAAATCTCCATCTTCTCAGGGTGCCCTGCACTTACTGCTCTGCTTTAATTTACCCTGCAATGCCATTTGAGCCCTATATTCAACACGTTAATATCTTCCATGTTGAGGATCCTCAGTAGTAAAAAAGTGACATTTTGAAAAGACCATGCCTACAGTAAAATTACGGTGGAAAAGGGAAGAAGAGGCTCCACTTTAGCCATGATTTTGGTGTGATCCTTCCTTCTACAGCTGTATTATACTGCTTGCAAACTGAACTCTGTTTAAGAGACATTTGATGGGGGAGAAGGGGGAGGAAGAGGGAGCCGTATCATAGCACATCCAGAAAAAATTTACAATTTTCTTCTTTTCATATCAGCACTGAAAGAATCTTGATGTGTAAAGTTCAAAATTTTGCTCTGAAATGGCCAGATCAGATAGGATTAGGAAATAGGCTCTCACCAATGCCAAGATGATAAATTGGAGTGTCATTTTGTGTGAGAACCTCTGTGGATATAATAGATCACAAAGAAGTTTCGATGAAAATAGCAAAACTCATAGTACTGAACATAAACTAAAGCTGCAAAATCAAAAGCTGCCTTATGTTATGTCACCATTATTATTATTATTATTATTATTATTATTATTATTATTATTATTATTATTATTATTATTATTATTTAAACTGACTTTATAAAATATTCCATATTGCCAAAATCTGGTTTTTTTAAAACAGCCTGTCAACCACCAATGAACCTTTGGCATCATACAAAGGAAAAATAATAAAGCAGGCCATTTTGCTTTTGGTCAAGACAAAACATTGTTGAGACACTTTATGAAGTGGACTGAGATGTGTCAGGAGTTACTGTCTTCACTGAAGTACAATGGTCTTGTCCCAGCAATTGTAACCCAAATTGAAGTAAGTACTAAAATTTGCATGTTTAGGGCTCTGCCTTGTGTTTTCTATATTGCAGCCAGATGCAACGTCTTATGTCAAGAAAAGCATTTAATAGTCAGCAAGACCCTTCTTTTTATTTTCTAGGCAGTTATGACAGTGATGCCGCTTTGGGAGTGGTTCCTGGACTTCTCTAATTAAGCATGAATTTCAGTTCATATGTGACCAAGAAATCTCAGAAATGTGCTGGACTCTGCTTGTGGAAAACAACAGTGTTTTGTAATTTCTGAATTTCTTTTTTCACAATAGGATTCCACTATGGTTGCTTGATATAAATTATCTCTCCAAATATTTGCTAAGGCTTAGTAGTGATGTTTCCTACTTGCTACATGTTTACCATATCATGTTTTAATAAACCTGCACTATTGAGTCATCGTTTGTGTCTTTTTGAAGAGCTTTTTTGGATGTTGTTTATTCTGCTACATAATTTAATGCTATTTTTAAGTGTGAGCTAAATAAACCATAAAACTTGGTTTCATTGAGTTAACTGAATGTTCTTTTCCTCCTTTCCTATACGATCTTTTCCACAAAGCTTTATTCTGTTCTTTAATGCCAATGGTCTCTAGTGTTACTAGAGAATTCATGAACTTGAGAAATTATCAGCTCTTAATATATCACAAGTTACTGAACACCATTAAGAATGTTTTGCTATTTTAGTATCCCATCTGTGAAAGAAGACACCAGGAAATGCAAAAGTCCTACTAACATACACAGATGTTATTAGTACTTTTTTATTTAAGGTTTTCCTTCTTCTCTATAGACATTTAACTAGAAAGAATTTTTCACAGAATTTGAGCAAATATTTGTAAATGTTGAAACTGTTGACTAAATTTTCTCAAAAAAATAGAGATTTACTGTTTTTTTAAAAAAATGTAAAAAGAAACTTGAAAAAAACCCAGACTTTCAGAGATCTGTAAGAGTTTCTTTGCTGAGGATGTCTGCAGACATTTCTGTTAGAAAACTTGGAAGAATTCAGAGATTTACAGCAGGAGTTGGCTATTTTTCTTCCTTAAAGGCTGCGCCTGCTCAGGGTTACCATGCATTTGTCCAAAATCTGTTTTCAGGTAATCTTCTGAACTCTAAGGGAGTAATGGCAGCTCTGTGGCAGGGAATTGTCAGAGATCTCAACTTTTTGGGAAAAATCCGCTGATCAAACTTAGTCTTCTCCTCAGTGCAACCATCTTGTTTTGCATAACAAAACAAAGAAAGGATATCTTGCTCTGTAAGTGAAATCTGTTGGACTTTCTGTCCTGGTTGAAGGAAAACATAGGGAATCTATGTGCCCTGGCAAGGTAGAAAAAAAAAGTTCTCAGCTACAATATTATTTTTTTTGAAATCCTTTAATAGTAACTGAAACACTTGAACACTTTTCTTCAGAAAGGACATAAATATTTATGTGTGATGAAATTAATATAATAAACCCAAAATCTTTTATTGATATATTTGGATAAATACTGAGCTGCAAAGTGTCAGGTACATAACATTACAGCATTTGAAATGAGATTCCAATCTCTTGACATCCAATACCAGCTTCTGCATTGAATATACTATATGTTCATCAGCCTAATCAAGGCTGATGTCCTTCCCAATGACTGCTGGATAGCAAAGCAAAAACAAGTTATAACATTTATGGTATGATATATTATATCACAGTTCCATGTCCATAAATAGTATTATATCTGCAATACAGCTGAATTCTATGGAATCTGTTTAGCAGGTACACAGGTCTCTTCCTTTATTCAGTTTCACTGTCTTATTGTACCTTACGAAATTATTCCTTATATCTTTATGAAGCATTTAACACAGAGGAGTTGAAATATTAAGTAAAATGCAGCAATTTATTGAATAAATAAACCTGAGGTCTGTGGTGGATAGTTCTCAGCATACTCTGAGGTCCAATATAATCAGTGTACTGTTTAGCTCTTGTCTGATTCTGTTTCTGTTTCTTGATATCTGTATGCACATAAATTAAGGTAATTCATCAATATGACAGCTGAATTTTAAATTTGGGGTTGTTATTTTTTCAGCAGTTCAGCTGCTCGCTTTAATGTCAACAGTGATGCAGGCTTTACATTATGTACTTTTCGTCGTCTTTAATTCCAGATTTATGTGGCATAGATGAAGAGTAATGCACATATTCCTCAGTGAAGCAGACATTTTTATTTTCTAGAGATCTTCCTCAGACAGCCCCATAAGCTCTTCTGAAATCTTGAGATCATCCATATTTAACTTAATTTTCTAGTGGGTCATCAAAGTGACACAGGAGCTACTCAAAGTGTTGCAAAGGCATGTTTCTGCTTCTCTTCCCTGCCAGCAGCCTTGCCTCAAGGCAGAAGTTCAAAATTGTTTTTATGACCTGAATCCCTGTGCTTCTGTATATTTTTCTTCTAAGGGGGCATGAAAAAAGCATACACACTCATTTCCTTTCACAGGTTGAGGATAGAGTTTTGTTTTATTGTCTTTAAATATGACCTCTGTTATTCTATCCCTCTCCCTCCTCCCTCTCTGGCTCATCCCCACTCTCCTCCCTCCAGAAAAAAACAGCCAGGAGAGCCAATGAGGAGAAAAGTCTTATTTAAACTTCTGGTTTCTAGTATTTATGAGTGTGACAGAATGAACTTAACCTTTCACAACAGGCCATTTTCCTCTTTAACATGTTAACCTCTTTGGAAAAAAACCCAGATACCAATCACAAACCTCTGGGTGGACCAAAGGGAAGCCCAGCTCTTTGCCTGCCTGGGAGCAAGATCTGGTCAACTGTCCTGAGGCTCTGAATTTGCTGCAGGACATACATCATAACCAAACTGCTGGATTGCAAACACTTTTTTTCATTTTTTCAGTGGGAGCTGCTGCACAAGCAATGATATCAGCTTTCTTTATGTTTTGAGTAGCACCTTTCCTGTATTTCCATTTCACTGTGATGCCTTAAAGGGTATGCTTAAAATTTTGGAGAATTCACTTTTGCTAGGTAGCCAGATAACTTAGAATATTAAGGGCTAGAAGAGCCTGTGTTTCTGTGTGTTTGGATTCTTGTGTAGAGATAAGTGGAGTATAAGACAAAGCACAGAGTTAGGTTTCCAGGCCTACTGGAGGCTGGACATAGGTGGGTTTAAGTAATAAGGGACAATTCCGTTGGATGTTGGGGAACATAGAAGTAAGATGAACTTTAATTGGATGGTATGGGGGATGGGCACTCTAGATGTTATAAAAATGGGAAGATTGTTATGATTTTCCTCTTTGGATCATCGGCCTTTGACCAGCAAAGCTGCTTCTCCCCTTCACTCTGCGTTTTTCAATTTTTTTATCTGTCGCCCTTACGGCATCAACTGAGTCTGCAGCAGACCCATAGCACAGTGCTAGTGGTAATTTGAAGAGTAAACTTTTCACAAAACAACAGCTGTCAGGCTTACCCTGTGGGAAAAAACCACCACTCACAACAGAACATGTGTTTAAACTTGGAACAAACAACCAAGGTAGCAGCAATAAGAAAGCAGTTTGATAGTAGACTAGAAAAATAACTACAAAAGCAACTATCAATGTAAAGAATATCTTTATGTGAAAATGCTGAATACTTTTAAATTTCACTTGCTCTGAAAGAAACTTTCATTTCAGCTAGCAAACTGATTCCTGATTTTAGAGTCCTGTACAAAAAAAGGAACTTAAAATACCCAGAAAAAAGTTCTTCAGTTAATGACAATGGCCATGCTCTGCATATCCTTACAAACATCTCCATGAAATGTGCAGTGGAACTAGCTATAATTAAATACAAGCAGATATCACAATAATAAGAGCTTGATTAACTCAATTCTATAGGAAGTTGCATATTAGTTTCCATAATGCTTAAAATTTGATGAGTTCCATCTGAATTTTAACATTTTCCCTTGCCAAATTAAGATGCTAATAACACTATTCAAGTGTTTGAGGAGAGAATTGAGAAGCTTAGTGCAGACAAAAAAATCTATAGTGTTACCATTTTAGCAATACTCATGTGCCCAATGTAACGGACCATAAATGAAGCCCTTTTACTTAAATATTTGGGAAATGTCTAGTACCTCTCAACAAACTAACATATTTTATATTTATCTGCAGAGAATTAAAAAGGAAGGGATGCTTTCTAAGTAGATCACCATGTAATTTATTCTTCTTGAGGGAGAAACTCAGCACAATTTGGTTGAATATAGTAGTA
Source organism: Serilophus lunatus (assembly GCA_013399895.1). NCBI lineage: Eukaryota > Metazoa > Chordata > Aves > Passeriformes > Eurylaimidae > Serilophus > Serilophus lunatus. The sequence goes on from VXBA01001591.1 coordinate 26,225, forward strand.
GCTGAATTTTAGATTATGTTTATCTAAATACTTCTTTAGAGAATCATACATGTTTAGATATAATTATTGACTATTGATTACTGTTTGGCACAAGAGATTTGTTGCACATCTGAATGCTGAATCATCTACATATGAAAAACTATTTGATCAATCCAATGTAAAATAATCAACACAACATTAGAATCAAGATCATCTTTCTAAGAAAAAGATGATAGTTTCCTGTGCTATTCCTTTGGTTTCACTCAGCTCCTGTAACTAAAATGTAAATTTTATATTCCATGCAGCTTGTTTCTAATCTGGCTTTTGGGAACACATTGGGCTTGGGGAATTTGTCCTGCTTGAAATTGAGTCTGCTAGCTGTAAGTAGTTACTGCTACTTTCAACATCTTTTCAATTCTGGTATTGAGGGAAATATCCCAGCCAATTTAATTTCCAGCAGGTGTCATGGGGTTAAGCACTTCAGAACAGTAAAGTGTTGGTTTACTTCTTCTGGAGTTACTAGTTCAGCATATCATGTTCTTAAGTAATGTCCAATGAAAAACCTATGATGATTCCTTAGTGTAACAACAAATAAACCGACAAATGTTGGAAGAAAGATTCTGTGACAGCAGTAGAGAATCGATGATTTTCTTTTAGTCAAGCTTCTCCCACACCAAGTACAGTTGGATTTAATCCTGTTATTTAAGATTTCAAAGCCTTTTACGGTGCCAGTTTTCATTTACACCTTAGTCTCCTGCTAAGAGAGCTAGTGTGATTCATAAAGCATTATTTGAGAGGATGCAGTGATGATTGCAACACACTACAGAGCAAACCTATTCTTTTTCTACTCCTCTGTTTTTCCTGGCTTATGTCTCAGCATATTGATTTCAGGATTTCATCAGGTGTCAGACATTTATTTAAAAATCATCATGTCTGAACAAGAACATTGCCACATAAGCATTATAAAATTACACAGGCTCTAGCTAAATCTTAATCAGTGAATTTCTGAGCAGACCGATGATGACAGTTATCATGCTGAAAAATGTCATAATTTATGGCATATGGTATCTGTTCTCTGAAAGACTGTAAACCACTACTGCTTTTACAAGGTATTTAGGTTGCAGATTGCTATTTTGCATAATTATGGCTGCCACAAAAGATAAAACCTGTACTAAAAATATATATAATTACTTAAAAACAAAACTGTGGGATTTTTTTCATTGCTCTTTCTTTCTCCTCCAACACATAGGTCATTCTCTTAGTGTTGTACTGCCTCCATTCTCTTTCCCAGTAACTCTTTTCTGGGAAAAGAACAGAAAAGTTCTGTTTTCCTTTGTGTCTTCATTATTTCCCTATGCCCTTGTATTTTTAAATCATTATTTATTTGGGGAAGAAAAGTTCTTTGCAGCCTTTTTTTCTTTTCTTTTTTTTTTTTTTTTCCTGGTTTAATACAATTCTTAGTTCCTTTTGTTTATTTCATTTTTCCCCCTAGTATTATTTGATTCTCTCCTTTTCACATCTTTGAGCTTGAAGTTCTTCCCTTTTCTAGAATTTCTGGTTTTCTATGCTCCTTCAATCACTTATTTTGCTGCTTCATCTGTTCATTGGTTACATGTTCTTCTGCTGCTTTCCAATGAAAGATATGTTTTACTGTTTTTTGGTTTTGTTTTGTTTTTTTTTTTCAAAATTTTAAGCAAGGCTTAAATTATAAATTAATAGGTGCACCTGCAAAAATCCTTAAGCCATCTGCAGGTATATATCTGGTATTCCACTGGTCTGGTCAGTGAAAAACAAGAGTGGGCTACAGATTTGGATGAAGAAAAGCTAAGGAAAAGACTGGTGATAGTGTTCAAATTAAATGAGGCTTCAGCAGAAGTGGAAAAGCGAAACTATGACAAGGGGCTGCTAACAATTTCTGTTCTTACCAGATTAAGTGGACTTTGGATCCCCTCTTGACTAAATTTTCCTGATTTTCATAGTATTTAGTGTGTTTCCTTCCACTTCCTATCTGATCTGCCCTTCTTCCATTGTCTCAACTTCCGCGCTTGAGCAGAAACAGGAAATTAAGTTAACTTTCCTAGGACTTTAATTTATACATTGTTTAAATGGATCTAATTATTTAACTGTCTTGATAAGGTATTTACAGTTTGATTACTAATTGTAAATAGCATCAAGATTATCTGATTAAAGATAATTTAAATGTGAACTATTATACTTTCCAATAGAAGCTGTGCCCTCAGAATTAAGTAGTTCATTATTCGTTTAGAACAATCTATTTTTGCTTTAGGTATTGCAGTACATGATCAAAAATTAATTTTTTACTTGACAACTTTTTATTAGTATGTCATATAACAGTTCTAAAATATCAGCTTCTTGTTAAGCAATTTTTAAACAGGGAAAGACTGCAAAAAAACTCCAGAGATCTCAAGGCTTGCCTTGTGATTCTCTTGCTTTATATCCTACATGCATGCCAAAGAACAGAAGGAACATTGGCTTTTTTGCTGCCTAGAAGAAATCTATAAATCAAGTAAAACTCAGTCTGCTTGGCACTGGCAATCTGCTGTGACAGACAGCAGTATGAACAGTCTGGTATCTGAGTAAGAGAGTCATTCTCAGGGTCTTGCATCCGGCACTGATTTCTTATTAGCAGTTTTAAAAAAATACGTTAGTACAATTACTGTTTTAAGACTACAATATTAAAAATCTTGGCTATGAATGTTTAATGTTGCTTAATTAATTTAAATCGCACCAACCAATGGTTTGCTAAGGCGTTCAATGAGGGCTGAGATATCAAGGGCCTCATAAGTAGCAATTAAGACTGTAAAATGGGAGCTGTGCCTCCATCTCTATATTCATTGTAGCACTGCAACGTTATTTGGTAAAAAATTTGAAGCAACTGGAGCAACAAATACCAGTAGACCTACATCACACAAGACAGGATACTTTGTTTTAATTGAAGGCCTTTTGATCGGCCTCATATGCCTGAACATAGGGACCCAGTTAGCTGTTTTACATCCAGATAGTATTGGTAGCAGGCTCGATGGGATTTTTGGCCACTAGGATTTTTTTACCACAGGGCAGGTGAATTGCTACCTATGACTGCAGTTACTCCCTACATAAAGATTGTTGCCTTCCAAATATGCATAAATATAGATGAGATCAGCTTACCCCTAATGCCAGTTTCTACTCACAAGGTTTATTTAGGCAATTGAATAAAGCAAAGGGCTAGGACAAAGCAAATATTAGTATTCTGCTAACATGGCATTCAGGTCTGGATAAAGTCATAAATCTCAGTTCCTCAAAGGATTTCTTTGTACATGTCATTCAGGTTCAGCAGCCTCACTAGCAGGTGTTTGGTGTCTCTGTGTGTCCAGGGCTGCACATCTGCCTGATGGCACATGGTAACTGAAAACCAGAAAAGATGGGAGCATCCAAACTCACTGTTTATTCACCACCTTCATCTCTTAGATGGGTTTTATATAAAGAAAAATGGAAGGATGTATTTCTGCAATCTGTTATACCGTGCATTCCAAGTTTGAGAAACTAAACATGAATAATAGTGTGTATGTAATGTTGATATAATATTTTAAATTGTAATATTTTAAATTTCTAATAGAGAATTAAGAGTAAGAAGAATATGGTATTCAATTCAAAGTCTGTCTAAATGAATGGTCTATGAGTTTGTCTGAGTTTAGTGCAAAATTCAACATGAATATAACTCATAACTATAATCCATATGATGTAGAAGAAATTTATGAGGAGATAAATCAAGTTCAGTGAGTTTTTTCCACAGGGAGCAATAAAGCTCAACAATTATGGAAATGAAGTCTCCTGTGTTAGACTTGGGACATCACTACATTCCTTCCTCCAAAATGTTTGTACAACTAATGCACTCTTCCTGGGTTAATGGTGGAATTGTTTCTAGATTAAAAAAAAAAAAAAAAAAGAGCACATGATCCATACTTGAGCTTGTGTAGTATCTAGGGGGATGTAAAATCACAACCTAAGAAGTCGCTGTTATACATATTTTTAACCTTTGTTACATCAATTTGGCATTTGCCTCGCTGTCATCTTTTAGTGCTCTCTTCAGCCTCATAGCGAAAAACAACTTTCAGATGATTTATCTGTCAAATAATTTTCCTGAAAGCAGCAAAATAGCTAAAGAAAGCATGGCACATGGGGCTGGAAATGCCCCCAAGATGTCATTCAATCTGTGGAAGTTCATCTAAGGCAGGGCTAACTGGTCTTAAATTACATCTTCGAGATATCTGTCCCTTAACTTAACAGATATCTTTTTCTGGAAGCCTAAAATGATGGTTCTGTATCAAGTTAGATATTAGGAATTTGCTTCTAACTCTAATGGTAGGACAGCAAGGACATATCTGCCTGGAGAACCTGCCAGATGGGAGGATTTTTAGCTACAGTTGAGGCAAACATTAGCCAAGTGTGATGGAGTCAGTGACGGCTCAGCCTGCCTTGCGGCAAGGAGGGGGGTTAGATGAGTTTGTCAAAACAGGAAAAAGAAATTGTCTGACTTTGTGCAGAGTCCCTCATCAACAGCTTTCGGCATTTGCAGTGTTGTGTACCACATAGTGTGGCTTTTTCCCAAGGGACCACCCATCATCTGGATTGCTTGTGCTGCCTTTCTCTGTTCATTTTTACCAATGAAGAGATGTTGTCTTCAAGCCAGTGTGTTGTTGCTTCCTGCTGTGATAACTGAAACTTGGACTAAATATATGCTGTGTGACTTTTGAAAACACAGCTAAACTAGCTCCAAATCAGGTTTCTTAGGCCCTTTTAGTAGGTCCAAAACACGATTATGACTGCAGATGCACTATTCTTTCCCTGATATTCAAGCCAGTAGGGTTGAACCTGTTTGTGGTACTAAACACAAGCCAGAAGTTGCTCCTGCAAGGAAAGCTAAAAGCACATTGGGCTGCACTGGAAGGAGCATAAGTAGCAGTTTGAGGTAAGTGGTTAACGTGGCGCTCTTGTGAGGCTGCATGTTCAGCATTTTATCCTCTTTCTGTTCTCCCCTCTCCAGTGCAAGAGGAATGTCAATCAAGAAAAGACAGTCCAGCAGGCACCTACCAGAATGTTTAGGGGCGTATCTCTTACAAACAAGCTGGTGGAGCTGAGTTTGTTCATTCTAGAAAAAATAGGGCCAGCAAAAATTATTTACTGCTTTTGTATACTTAGAAAGGAGTTGTAGAGAAGATGAAGCCAGTTTCTGCTCAAAGATGCACACTGGAAGAATGAGACAATGGCCACAAGCAAAAGAAATTCCTACTAGACACAAGGGGAAAGAATAATTAAGGGGTCAACTCAACATGGCAAGTGTCCTGGGTTTAGACAACTGTACAATTTAAATTTGAAACCAAGAGATCACAAAAAATAGATAAAGGAACAATATTTCTTTTGTTAAATATATATATATATATGTGTGTGTGTGTGTGTGTGTGTGTGTGTGTGTGTGATAAAACACAGAACACAAAGCAGTCACTTAAGAACGACTAGAAGCTCATAGACAAAACACCTCCCCCATTCAGGGTAGTTATAACTCTGGCCAGCAGAAGGTACCAGAACGTCCTTGGGAGACATAGGGGTAGCTCTGACCCAGTGAGAGGGTCCTGTGGTCGCAACAATGGTGGCTAAGACAATACAGGGAGCAGTCTGGTGCCCTTCCACAGGCAACACAGGGAGGAGGGGCTGTCTCACCATCCCCTGAGGTGCAGGAGAAAAGAAGCTCCTTTGTGGGCAGCATCTTTCTGGGGATCCAAGGTGGGCTTTGGCAGTGATAGCAGGGGCGATACACAGATGCTGACGCTGGCACATGCTGGCCAAGGGCACAGAGGGAGCTGCAGTAAAGACCCAAGGTGGCAACCAGGTGGCCAAGCCCCACACAGAGCCATGTGGTGAGAAAAGCCAGGCTCAGGCGATATGTAGAGGAGAAAATGGGATGCACTGGGTTGGCTGTGAGGCAGCAGCAGCCAAAAACCAAAGCCAGACAGAGCAGGAGACAGGCCGTCTCTGTCACACAGGCTTTTTACTTTCCATCTTCCTGCCATGCCTTCCCTCTTTCTGTTCTCCACCTGAGATTGGCCTGGCTGTGCATGGCAGTGACGATGAGCACTGGTGGGGCCGCCAAAGTGAATGGGGTGCGCCTGAGCAGGGATGGCGCGACAACACGTGGGCCCTGCTCCCACGTGAACTTATTGTGAGCTGTAGTTATTTCTCAACCTCCAGGGAAGAAATAAAACATCCCAGGTTGGAACGAACCTCAAAAGATTATTTGGTACAATCTTTCTTGGAAAAGGAATCCTAGATGAAATTATCTACCACCCCATCCCATTGCATATTGAAACCTTCAGTGATGAGGACTCTACCACATCTCAGAGGATGTTGTCCCAGAGACTGTCTCACTGCAGAAAAATTCTTTCTTACATCAAGATAAAACATCTCAGTGCAACTTTTGCCTGGTGCCCCTTCTTCATGTGGCTCCCTGTGGAAGGAAAACTTCTGTCTTCTTTGTAGCTATACTTTAAGTGCTGAAATACATGAAGTACTAAGATGAGCTCTCCATTCCTTTCTTTGGGGATGAAAGACCTAATTCTTTCAGTCTTTCTTCATGGAGTGAGCATTCCAGCCCTTTGATCATCTTTGCAGTTTTCCTTTGGGCAATATCCAGTTTGTCTATGTCTTTCTTGAAATGTGAGGGACCAGAACTGGACTCCAGGTGTGGCCTGAACAATGGTGATTAGAGAAAGATGATCACATTTCCATCTCTGCCAGTAATGGCCCTGTGGATGTAGCCCAGGATTCAGTCTGACTTTGTTACTGCCATGCTCTTCTGACTCATCTTCAGCTTGTCCACTGGGGACTCCAGATCAACAAGGCTGCTTCCCATCCACACAGATCTCAGCCTTTAACAGCCTCTTTCATTATGTCATTCCAGGTGAAGGACTTTGCACTTGGTAGTTGACCTAAGCAAAATAAAAATCTCTGTATCCCTTATATATGAGAGCTAGTGTAGTGAGTATGTGTAGGAGGAGAAAACATGAGATGACTCCATATTAGAATGTACAATAGGATCCAGTAAGTCCTAGGACTCCTGGACTGCATTGCAGGATATAATTATTATTATTATTAATAATAATAATAATAACAACTCCTATAACTTTCTGTTAGGATCACATTCATCCTTCTGTCTCTGTTAGGCTAATTTTGAAAGGATTTGATCTAATCTGTGTATGAGCTAAGAAATTGTGGTTATGCTAGCGGAAATGAGAAATAGTCTTTTTAAAAAAACTGCACTGAGGAAATGATCCAAAAACTACTGTTTGCCTTATTTTCAAAAATTTCATTGTCCTTTCCCTGTGACACGTTTTATTAGGTAAAGGTTTTTTCCTTACTGAGCAGCTTATTGAATGTGATATATATAAAATTTAAAAAGAAATTGTAATATGTATGTTTATGTTCAAACAGAAGAAGTCTTCACTGTTGTAATCACTATCCTTTGAAGTCCCAGGACCTTTAATTGTCCAGTAGAAAAAATATCCGTTATGACCTACTTTTGCTTTAATGTGGAAAGTTATATCAACAACACTACTCTTCGTAGTTATGCTGCTCTTGTTCCAGAACATAAAACTAAATCTCAAAGATATTTTAAGCTTTTGTACAAAAAAGCCTTCTGCTTCTGAGAGCGTAAAATTACTTTAAAGTAAATTTTTTTAAAGAGAGATCAATCTGTACTATTGTGGTGCAGTCTAATTAATACTGCAGCTAATAGCATAGCAAAATTAAATGCATAGATCAGATTTTTACAAAGACACACACCAAGAATATCTAGTACATTTAAAGTAACTAGTTAATTGGTGATTTTACTGGGATAAAAATTAATCAAAAAAATAATTATATCAATGTTGAATTTATGGTTTTAATTTTTTAAAGAATTATTTAAATAAAAAGCAGTGTTTAATCTTAACATTTTCAAAGGGAATAGGGACTTCTGTACTTCTGTCACACCTCCTTAGTAGGGCATCACAATGTACAAAGTGGATGTCATTTCATACTGTTCTGACGTGGTGGATGCACTGTGCACCCATCTCACAGTCTGTGAAATGTCTATCCTTACTTGTTGAAAAGCTTCAGGTAAAGAGCCCATTTGGGGTATGACAATTCCTATAGTCTCCCTTCCCTCTACTGATGATGTGTAAGAGAAAGGACAATTTTGTCATATGACTACTTTATCCTTTATATACCTTTGACACTCAGGAAGTGTTTCTAGAAACTGTCACATTATTTCATCAGCACTGCAATAAACAGATCTTTCACGATCTCTTTGTATAAATATATAAAATATTTCTCATTTTGATCAGTGAAAAGGCTTTAAAATTGATGATTTTTGTGGTAAAATAGACAGCATATTTTTTTAATACACTTGTCTCCAGCAAAGTTGCCCATTTTGTCTGAGAAGCTTTGGCATCCCCGCAGTGAAAATCATTATCTACTCTGAAAATTGCTTTTGGTTTGTAGAAGAAGTTAAATGAAGCTGAAACGGTTCAGTTGTACTGAGAATTGGCAGAAATATTTTTTATTTGCTTAGATATGTTTGAATTTTCTGCACATTTCTGACAACATAGTAAAAAGAGTGCATATAAGTAGGCATATATACTATATTTGTAACCTTAGTTTAACATGTGAGACAGTAAAAACCAGATCTAATACATTTATCATTTGGTGCCCTTTCAATTTGGTACAAATGTCTTGTACAATGTTATTTAAATTGAAGTCTACAGAGGCAGCTGGAAACCAAAAGCCCAAGAGGCAGTAGCTAAACAAATATGGTGCAGTGGCAGCACACAGGTTCCAGGTCTAGGCTGACTTTTGGATTCTGCTAGTGTTACACTACCAGGAAAATCAGTAATGATACACTGGAGGAAATTATGTTCAATATTTCCAAATGCCGAGTCCCTGAGGTACTTGGGTTACTCAGTGGTTTGGGGTTTGTGTCTGCTTCAGTAGAAGGGTGAAGCACAAACACAAATTTTGGGCTGCAAAGAAGGATTTTTGCTAGTTTCTCAGCAGTGTTTTTAACTCCAACTTGGGTCTCAACAAGAGAATGGTTCATTTCCATGCCCTCTAAAATAATAAATACAGTCACTTCTAGTTCTATGGCCTGGGGTAGGAGAAAAAAAATGCATTGGTAAATAATAAATTCTCCCATTCTGCAGATGCCGTAGTTTATAAACTCAGATACATTACATGGCTATGTACACATATGGAAGCCCATATGGAAGATTTCTTTTTGATGAGCATGTGTGTGTGCACTTCCACGCATTTTATTGTAATGCTTTCCAACAAGTTATCTAAAGGAACATGTATCTCTAACCCTGTGAATAGTCCATGTTATTTTGGCAGCCGAATTTTAAGCAAGCAATCAGGTTTGTGGCCATATTCTTCACAGTGCTGGGCTTTTAGGATGCACCCCAGTAGTGCCTGAAGCAATTCAGGAAATGTTGATGGTGCCAGTGGAGTCAGATCCGGTCACTGTGTTTCATGATTTTTGTCCATTCTGCCTCATAGAGGGCTGAACAAACAGTAGTAGTTTGGAGGCAGAGCAAGCAACTATGGCAACCTGCATCCTGATGAGCTGCTTCCAGACTGCAGAAGCATTGCAGCTGTACACCCTCAAAGACAGTTTAATTTTGTCTCAGTGGGGTCAGCAGCAGTGCAGCCATAGAAACAAAGTAGTCTCATGGGGGAAATGAAAGCCTGTGAGCTAACGTTACCCATTATCCAGTGATGACATTGAGGGCTGATTCAGACTCAGGGTAAATTAGAGATGAGAAAGCATGTGAATGCAGAGCAAGACCCAAACTGGTTAAATTTATACCCACCTCAGAAGTCCTCTCACCCACCACTCTATCAAGAAGCCAAGCTAATGAGCTGGTTTGTAGAGCAATGTCATGTTCCTCTGTCCAAATAAAAATATTCTTTGAAGGTTATTTGAAGAATGTTGAAAGGAGCACTTTCAGGGAATACTGAGTATTTCAGGGAATACTTCATTAAAGTAGGATAGAATGGTGATAATGGATAGTCCAGGGAAAAGACTAACAAGTTATTCAGATGTTGTATAACTGATTACTCGTGTGCAGAGTTGATACAGTCATAAAAGATGTTCATAGCTCATGTAACAGTGAGACCTAAGAAGTTTCTTAATGTAATCCACTATGGAGGCTTGGGAGAGGGAGGGGGGAGGGTGCTGGGTCCTCTGGAGGGAGGGTATTGGGGAGTCTTAGAGGGAGGGGGGAGGAAATGGGGCTGTTTTGTTTTAAACTGTTCTCTGGCTCCCTGGTTCTGTGCTGGTTTTTTTGTTCTCTTAAGAAAAGCCCAAGCTCTTTCCCCTGCCGACCTCCAAGGTTAGGGGGGAACTGAGGCAGAGACTCACCGAAATGGGGACGGGCAGCGGCAGAGGAGCAGACAGAGACGGGAGTGGTGCTGCTGCCGGCGGCTGTGTCTGTGGTCAGCGTGCACAGCGGGTCTAGTTCCCATGCTGATGCAGCACGGGGCTTGGCCGTGCAGGCAGCGGTGAAGATGCGGGTTCCCTTCATGGCGGCTGCAGGCGGCAGGCGCCAGTCGGAGGCGGCGGCTGCAGAGCGCCAGGGCTCAGATCGGAGCTGCTGCTGCCTGGGGCATGGGCACGGCGCTGGGGAGAGATGGTCGCGGCGCCGCTCCCTGTCCTCCCCGGGCAGCGGCTGGCTTCGGTGCCCTGGTGCCTGAGGGTGCAGGGCAGCAGTGGTGGGGGTGCCCAACCGCTGTGGCTGGTGGCTAGCAGTCGGAAGCAGCTGCACTGACCCCGCGCTGCTATGAAAGAGCCCAGCAAGGGGTCTGGTGGTCCCGACAGCCCTGGGAACGGCCCCCACGCAGCGGTGTGGGCGTGGCAGCTGCTCTGGGCAGCTCCTGCAGCCCCGGTGGCCTCGGGGACCCCTTTTGGGGGTTCCTGCAGACGGCGGGTGCCCGGGGGAGGCTGCAGCCAGCCCGCGGCTGGTAAAAAAACATGGCACCAGCAAGTGGCAGGCTCGCGGTTTTTGGTGGGAACAGCCATTTTGCTGGAACCAAAGATCTCGGAAAGAGGGGTGGACCCCACACCGCTGGCCAATCTGAAGAGGCAAAGCCAGGAAGAAGACGGCGAGATTTGTGCAGGACTTGGAGGGCTTAAAAAGCCTGAAAAACAGAAGCTCCCTCTCTTTGGCTTCCTGCAAGCTGGAGAGCAGCAGCACGGCCCCTCTTCTCCTGACTTTCAGGCCCCGTGGCTTGACTCCGCCCACCTCCATCGGCACCAGAGCCAAGCCAGCACAACCGCAAGTGGAAAGCTTCCCCAAATAGCGTCCCTGGGTTGGGGGGTGCTTTTCACTGTGTGTTTTGCAGAGTCTTCAAGGGCTGGGAGTGATTACCATCAGAAGGAGACAGAGAGAGAAAAGAGGAGAGGCTTTCTCTTCCACCCCGCTTTTCTTTGGCCAGCCTGCCTGGCCTTTGAAAAGCAGTTTGTTTATTCCCTTTTTCCCTTTTCCCTTTTTGTGTAACTCTTTGTCGGGTGTATTTTTGTGTTAAGTCTGGGGTTCCCTTAAACTGTTGTCTGTTCTTTGGTTGAGCCCCAGACGAATAAACTGTTTCCCTGTTGTTCAATTCTGTTCAGTCTTCTCGTCACTATTAAGCATGCCCCTAGGGAAAGAAAAACAGTGGTCCTAAACCACGACATCCACCAATATTTTTGATTGAATATTTCATTCTGATACAATATGCCTTTTGTTTAATGAATAAATAAACCTTTGTCCATGTATTAATGGAGAATATGAACTATTTTCTTATTTCTGTTTAGAATAATGAGGTAAAATCTGATTTCCACTAGCCTTTCTCCTATTGCTGCCTTAACCAAAGTGGCTCTATTTTATTGTAGTTTAGTACCGAGTAGCCCGGATGATTTCATGCAAAAGATGCACCACTGATAATAATTCTCTGAACTTTCTAACTATCACCTAAAAAACTGTATATAGATTTTCTGGACCACAGAAAGGAATCTTTAATCTGGATGCTGAAGAGATTTAGCTGAAGCTTCTTAAAAAGACAAATATCAGCTTCTGGAATGTCCCATTCCAATACATGCAAAGATAGACTAAGATGCTCATGAATACTTCAAGGTTACTGGTGTCTGAATTGTTCAGAGACGCTAGAGGAGGTTGCTTGTTTGCCAACTCTATTAAAATGTTTTCTTACAATAAATGCCCCAGTGACACTTATGTTATTAAAATAGGCAACAGACATCATGAAATTGATCAAAATGTGGAAAGCATACCATTTTTTCCCTGGAGCCCACCACTTTTTGTCAAATCCATATACATTTTTTATTGTTTTACATACAGATTCAGATTTCAGAGTGAATTCCAGTACAAACAGAAAGTGCCAAGTCCACTACTTGCTGCATAAATTGCAGGACTTCTTTCTAAAATAACTTTTTTATAAATGTCAAAATCACCATTCAGTAGATGTAGAAATTATAGTGAAGTTGCAAGGATTCCTCAGATTTCATGTTGTATATACCAATGTTGCAACCATGAAGAAAATGACTCTCTGAAAAATTATTATATTCCCTGGATAGCTTAAATAAATATGTCATAAAAGCTGTAAAAAAGTGACAAATAGTCTTTATATTTACCTAAATATATCAGTATTAGTGACTGAATAAGAGAATGGAAAAGGTACGTTTTCTCTACTTGTAAGAAGAATGTCATAGCTAATTTATTCCTTAATTTTTATTCTGAAAGGTAATACATGAGATCTTCATGGATATTCATAAATCAAGTCAGGTTTGAAATTTGCCATGCATACCAAAAATTAAAATAGTTTCTTTCTAAAATCCTATTGCTCTACCGATCACTGACTTCAGTGTGTTACGGTAGGTTGTTATTGAATTACTTTATCGTGTCATTTCATCACACTGTATTCACCAAAAAAGATGTTAATACCTCTCTATTTTACCCTAATATACCTATAGCATTTGGAGCTGGTCCTTTGCTCTGTTCACCTCTGTCTCTGAGTTAGCAAACCACTCCCTAAGGTCAGCAGACTGCAGGACTTTTAAAGATGTGAAAATGGAGGGCACGTTGCAGACATCCTTTCCTGGCCTGGATGCTTTCCTCTACTCTAGGACAGCCTTGAATAGGGATAAAGCTAAAAACAGAGTTCTTGCAACAACCATGAAAAACTTGAAACATTACTTGCCACCTTATTAAAGAAATATGTTTCCATATTGGGTCTCTTCTCTTGTCAATATGCCTGGCTGCATTCTCTAACTGCACTTGCCTGTGAAACAATGCATGACATAGGCATCCATCTTTACTTTCAAACTTCCTTTTTGTGGTCATGTACAAATAATAGAACCCCATTTGGTTTCAGCCTACTTTCTAAAGGGTAACTCACTGAATATATAAAAGCTTTTATAAGTTATTAACATCGAGCATCCAGACTCAGGGGTTTTACTTAGGATATTGCATCTCCACAGAGCAGTCTGTGTACCGTGTTCAAAGTTCACTTATTCTTCTCAAAGATAAAGTCTAGACTTTCCATCCATTTCCCATATTTATTTTCTATTATGAAGAACTTGGGACAAAAGTTCAGATTCTACTTCAAAGTACTCTATTCAATTTTGCTTGTTTAAAATTAAAGCCTTCTACTTGAATACTTTAGTGACATTTCTGGATAGACTGCTGTAACATTTTTATCTTCATAATATTTTGATCTAAATGATCATAATGTTACAGTTGCATGGCCTGTAGGGATTTTCCCTCAGAGACCAAAACAAAAAGACCTATACTTACAAGCAGGGGAGGCATTGTTTCTGCACTTGTATTGAAGTAAATGGAAAAACTTGATTTAAAGTATGGAAATACTCTACTCAATAAATAAGCATTGTCCTTGTTTTCAGTACTCAACATTCTTATTTTTTCTTCTTTCTTTCTGGTTGGCTGAAAGGGTTTCCTAACACCTTGGGGGAAAAAATATGACAAACGTTATTCAGCTACAGTAAAAAGATTTCCTTATAAACTAGCCTAGCTGAAGCATTTGTATTTCCATTTCAATCACAGAATAAAGAAAAAAAACAAACTTGAAACAAAAAACTCATTTTCCTACAACTATCACTAACTGGTGAGATTGGTAAATCCTTCACGCTGCCATTGTTTCTTTATTTGTTTCTCCCAGTGCCCGTAACAATTTGTTTCATCAAGGAACAACAGGTTGTCAGGTATTTCTACACCTTTGGCTGTGAGTTGTTAAAACTGAGTTTCCTGATGGCGGTTATTTGTGTGAAGGCAGTGAAAGCTCAGAGAAACAGGACCCATATTATGAGAAAGACAACTCTGTGGTGAGAGCCCGGGCTTAGGTTTATGACATTGTTATTCTGCCTCCCACTCAGCCACTTGATACATGCTAGTCTGACATATTGCTGACCGTGAGTGTCACAGAAAATGCTGTCTGCCTTGCAGGATATCAGCTAATAAGTTCACGATATTAAAACACTCTTTCTGTTTTTTCTATCTAATTGGTTGTGGGGGAGTGGGGGATGGTGGTTTTTGTTTTGTTTGGGGTTTTTGCTTTTGTGGATTCTTTTTTATGTAGTGGTGATGGTTTGGTTTGTAGCTTTTTTAGGTTTTTTATTACCAAAAGGGACTAGGAAGAGAAAGTGTCATTTTTCTCTCCAATAATAATATATTTTCCTATATACAAGTAAAGGATACTACAGACTACCCATATAATTGTAATTATTTAAGTTTCTGCAACTAACTGTCTTAACACTTAATCATGATTCTTTCTGAGCAGGTAGGTATATAAAATGGAGAGGACATACAGAGTTTTTTCTTCCCCATCCCACATATTGCATGTGAGCTTTAGTCATAATCATAATATCCACACCGAAAGAAAGACAATGGGCAGCTTGTCTCAAATCCTCAGAAACACACCATCTGAAAGAATCCGAAGATTCATCTTTAAAGCAAATGAGGCACATATAGGATGGATGATAATGCCTCAGCAACTGAGGTTTTGCCATAGAGATCAGTTCCTATCAGGAGATGTTACTGTTGTGTTTCCGTGCAACTGACGTAGACACAGACTCAGGGGTACAACTGACTGGAAAAACTGGAAAGACCAGGGAGTTAGTGAGTATGTATTTCTGCATCATAAAACCCAACCAAAAGAGTAGAAAAAGCTGTATCCCAGTAAGCTTTGTGGTACATGAAGTTTCTCCTTTACCTATTCCTGACTGATCATAGTAATGTTTCATTTTGCTCTTCACAGAGTCTCTTCTCTTTCTGATTGGTGCTAATCACTTTTTTCTTTGTGGTTTCTAGAGTATTCCAGCAAAATTACTTAGCTCTGTTGTGGTAATCAGACTGGCACTTGACAAAACCCTTGCTTCATGGTCTCATTGTTTGGTGCTCACCATGGTCAGGTCAACACCTACACTGTTGCCCTGGCATGATAGTTTAGTGCTGCTTTAGCCAAGGGGCAGCCATCATATTTGGAGACTGGAAAAGGGCTGGAAAGTCAAAAATATGATTTGTATTCAAAACATTAATGCCCAAGGACAAATGAAAGAGTTGGAGACAGATTTTTTTGCAAAGATCAACAGGATGAAAAATTTCTCTCTTTTTTTACTAATAGCTGTGATGGACTAAAATGTCGTTGATGCCTTAAACATTGTCAAAATCATAGAAAGCCTTTTTGTCAAAGAAGCAACTGCCTGCCTGCAACCTCCAAAGCACCTCCCCTTCACCAATATGCTTCCTGACTAGAATTTAGACTGTGAAGGGAAAACTTGAGATAAGATTATTCTCTAATCACCTCAGATCTGAGGAGGAGTAAAAACACTCTCAGGTGGAGGAGGAGAAGGGTTTTGGGTGTGTGGTGGCAAAATCTCTCATCAAACAGAGTAAATCCCCTTGCTCTTGGAAAACCATGTACACATGGGACATTCACATGAGAAGCAGATGAGAAGGGGCTATAAATCATCAAGGATCCCCAAAGCACCTCCCTGACTCATTCCTGAGGCCTTCCACCCCCAGAGGACTGCATGTGATCCAAGTGAGACAACAAATCCAGAGCCTGTCAGAAGAGACTGCAAAGCTTCCCCCCAGCCCCTAGGGGAGGTGTCTGGTATCTCCTGAATATATATTAATCCATTGGACCCTATGTTTTTGATACCCTCACCACTAAAAAGATCAGAATAAGACCCATAGGATGCCACTGGGTTCCGCAGAGTGGTGGCACTTTTTCTATTAATCTATTAATCTTTCTGTCATTGTCTTCCTCTGTCCCCTATCTCCCACACCCCCTCCACTATTCTTTCTTTCTTTCTTTCTTTCTTTCTTTCTTTCTTTCTTTCTTTCTTTCTTTCTTTCTTTCTTTCTTTCTTTCTTTCTTTCTT
>VXBA01001591.1:42801-53749 GCA_013399895.1 Serilophus lunatus
TCTACCTTACATTTACTGTTAAATAAAATCCATACTATTGACTTTGGCATATGGTCTTTTTGTACTCTAATTTGGCCAGAGGCATTTCTAATAATTTTAATAACTGGATCATAACAACACCTGCTCTTACGTTTTTACTCTGGAGGAGGAATATCATCCTAAAGGTGTGGTAAACTAGTTATCTTCTAGTTTCTGTTTTTACACTTAAAAGCCTGAAGGTATGACCTTGCTATAGTTATTATATATTGTTTTGTAATGTTATCAGTGAAACTGCTGTATTTTTTGCAGCACTAAGAGTCTTGTAAATTTGTTTCTTGTTTCTGATAAACCCCTTTGGGAGTCCTAAATATTTCTAGCGTGTTCTGAATAAGCTGGAAGGAGGAAGAGGGAGATAAGCTATAAACAAAGACTCTTGTTTCAGTGTGGCAAGATGTGAGTCACCATTAATTACTGAAAGCAAGGCAGGCATCAAGATATGTATTTGTGACACATGGTCCAGGGTTGGCAATTATGTGCCACAGGCGTAGGTTTTAAATTGTTCACTTACAGAGAAGGGCAGGATTTATACATTTCACTGAGACAGCATGAAATTAATCTTTTGTCCTTGTATTGAATTTATTCCGCCTTTCTTTCCCAATCTCAACAAGTAGGAAGATATTGAATGTAAATAATGATTTAAGATAAATAAATACACATGCAAGCAAAAATCAAAAATAGTATCTTTGGACTGGAATATTTCTCTTATTGTCTTTTTGAACTAGCAACAATGTTTCACATGGTTTGTTGGATCTGTAATCACTGTTCCTGGGGAATTCTGTACATGGACAGAGAAAGGTCTGACGTTAAACTCTAATTTTTTTGAGATTCTGATCACTACCTCAAAAAATTAAAAGAAAGAGTGGGTAGTTACTGTACATTTTAAGTCCTTATTGTGGTTTTTGTTGTTTTGTTTTCTTCCTAAAATCAAATGTTACTTTCATTGTTCTCTGAAGCTATGTGTCTCTGCAATATGAACTCCAAGTAGAATTATTAATGCATTTTTTCTGTTTTGAACTTTAACAGAGAATTGTAGTATTTTCAAGAGCTACATTTTTCACAAGGAATTTGTTAAGAGATTTCTATTCAGTAACAAGAGGTAAAACAAACTGGAAGTGTTTTTGAAGAGACCTGAGATCAAGTTGAAAAACATTCATCCATTCTCTTTAGTCTTAAATAGATGTGTTCTAAAACATCCTACTTAAAACTGACATATGACAGAGAAAGGAAACTAAAATTGGTAAACTAAATTATCTCTGAACAAAACGATGAGCCTCTTAAGGGAGATTTGAGATTAATTGGTTATTTTCTTCAGCCAAAATTCTGATCACTCAGATGGGATATAGACGCTGAGCAATACAAGCCCAAACCAATATCACCAACAAAACAAGCAAATAAAGAACGGGTTACTGCTTCCTAATAGGAATTGCTACCCATTCAGCTCCTGGAATGAGGGAAAGGATCTCTGGAAAAACAAATCAAATGATTCCATAGGTAAAGACTGTCAAAGTGTTTAGGGGAAAGGGACATGAATTCCAGCTGTGTAGTCCATTTTAATTTAGTATTTCCTAATTCTAGAGTTTCAACATAAGGCTTGGTGTGTTGTAAGAATTACATCTTAGTAGGACTATAGAAAAAAAATGACTTTGTATGTGAAATGATAGAATCATAGAGCATAGAATGATAGAATGGTAGGGTTGATTGGAGGAGACCTCAAAGATCATTCTAATCCCCCTTGGCATGTACAGGGGCACCTTTCACTAGACTGGGATGCTCAGAGCCCCATCCAACCTAGCCTTGAGCACTTCAAGTGCTGATAATTCCACAATTTCCCCTGGCAATCCAAGTGCCTCACCATCCTTACAGAAAGAACTTCCTCCTAATATCTAATCTAAACCTACTCTCTTTTAGTTTGTATCCATACCTGATTGTCCTGTCACTACATGCTCTTGTAAAAAGTCCCTCTCTGTCTTTCTTGCAGGCTCTTTTCAGCTACTGGAAGGCTACAGTTAGGTCACTCCAAAGCTGCCTGTTTTTCTCTTAGCCCTCCCTCATATGAAAGGTGCTCCATCCTTCTAATAATCAGTTAAATCAAGCTAACACAGAAGTTAGGAAAAGAAATTTTGTAGACGTATGTTGTGCATCCTTATAAATTTTACAAAGCTAACAAATTTACACTGATAATATGCAATGTTATTCAAGTTAATTCTGTTTTCTTACTATGCAGTTCATTAATGCCCAAGTATAAGCATATTTTTTTTCTTATCAGGAACAAATTCTAAATATGCAAATTCTAAATTCTAATTTAAATACTTACTCTGTGTTAGGTTTCGAAAAGATACAATTATATTGTCGATCTGTAGACAGGTGCTTTAGTCATGAAATCTTTTCCTTGTTGTAAATTTTCTTTCAACATTTCTCTTGGTTTATTTAAGGTCTTAGTTCCTCTTTAGTATAGTCAAGAAAAATAATGAAATATTGTTTGAAGGGTCTCCCCAGCATTGTTGCCCAGGTTGAATTTCTCTGCTCTCTAATAGACAAGAACAATTTGTCCATGAGACATCCTGAGAAAATCTTTGTGTTTCAATGAAAGTCACTCAATACGAGTTTCAAAAGACAAAATGAAATCTTTTGACTCTCAACTTGGCTCTCCTCTTATGTAAGTTTAGCACTTTAAATATGAGGTATCTTGACTTATCCCAATGTATGTCCAAACCCAACTGAGAGCAAAAGACAGTTCCTGAAGTAATTTATTGAACCTTTGTCTTAATTTCTGTACTAAAGTTCTGTTTTTAGGTTAGTCCCACTGTACTCCAACACATCACTTTTTTTCGTGCACACAGAGTGAGGTGAATAGAATCTCACACCACCCTTCTGAAAGAGAATTTGATAATGATGATAAAATATTTAGATGACACTAATATAATTAAGGTAGAAATATGTAATTATATGTGTTGCACAATTTCTTGTTCATATTAATTCATGTGAAAATGTGGGTTTGTCTTTGATATGGACAGATATAAATCAAGTATCATTTTGAAATTGTTGCCTAAAAAGCAGAGAGCTTTGTTTAGCAGACATGCTCAAAAGCACAAATGGGAATTAGAAATTATAATTCGATACATCTCCAGTGACGGTCACACAGTCTGGGGGAAAAGTTATCTCTTTAAATATTATTTTCTGTTTCATTTTCTTCTATTTTTTTCTTTGATGATGTAGTAGTTTAATCCAGGCTCAGTGCCAGAGGCCCAACTACAGCCACTGTCTCAGTCCCCCCTGCAACACAGCAGAGGAGAGACAACATGATGAAAGGCTTCACAAGTTGAGATAAGGACCAAAGAAGATTCCTCACTAGTCACCATCACAGGAAAACAGTCTCCATGAGGGATAATAGTTAAATTTATTACTAATAAGATCAGAGCTAAAGAGTGAGAAACAATAAAAGACACATTTCCCCCACCTCATCCTCCTTCATGTTCAACCTCCTCTACCCTAGAGGTGCAGGGAAACAGGGAAGGGGGGACTGTGGTCAGTTGTTTTTCCCTGCAGCTGATTAGAGATGAGTCCTTCCCCTGCATCCCATGGGGTCCCTCCCACGGGAGACAGTCCCTCTCACAAAGTGCTCCAGCGTGAGTTTCTCCCACAGCAGACAGTCCTTCATGAACTGCTCTGGTGAGAGTCCATCCTATGGACAGCAGTTCTTCACACACCGCTGCCACACGGGTCACATTCCACAGGATACAGTCCTTCAGGTACAGCTGCTCCAGCGTGGGTCCCCACACAGGCCATAAGTCCTACCAGGAAATCCTGCTTCAGCGTACGCTCCTCTCCCCCACGGGCTACAGTCCTCTGCCAGGATCTCGTTCCAACATGGGCCTCCCACAGGCCACAGCCCCCTTCCAGCATCCACCTGCTCCATCGTGGCTCCTCCACGGGCTACAGGTGCATCTCTGCACTCCTGTGGTCCTCCATGGGCTGCAGGGGCACAGCTGCTTCACCACAGGCTGCAGCTGGATCGCAGCTCCAGCACCTGGAGCACCTTCTCCACCAACCGTGGTGTCTGCGTTGTTGTTCACAAGTTCTCACTGTGCTCCTCTCTGGCAGCCATCTTCATCTCCAGCTAATATTTTTTCCCTTCCTTCTTAAATATGTTATCACAGAGGCTTTCCTTTGACTGCTGATTGGCCTGGCCTTGCTCAGTGGCAGGCCCAGCCTGGAGCCGGCTGGCATTGTCTCTGCTAGACATGGGGAAAACTTCCAGCAGCTTCTTGAAGAAGCCTCCCCCTCAGCATCCCCGCTGCTACCAAAACCTGGCCACAGGATAAACCAATACATTTAGTGATAAGCATCTATACAGTTACTTCAAATATTAGTGTGGTTCATCTGTAATTTGTACTACATATGTATTGGTTTTCATAAACAGATATTCTTGGAAAAATCCAAATTTCCTATCTACTGCTGTATCTGTACCATATTTGTTAATAGCCAAATTTGTTAAATCCTGGTAAGCAAACTAAAACTTGCAGTTCTTAACTCTATAAAGATGTTTAAGGTGCTGCAACTGCTTAGTAAACATTAATTTTTAAGCAACACAAGGTTTGTAAGTAGGTATGATTGGAAATATCAAGCAAGACTTTGGGTACAAGAGATCATCAACAGTTTAAAACATATATATGTTTGTAAGGCAATAAAATACAAGCTGTATATATTAAAACAAACTTTTTGTTTAGGTTTAACATAAGCAAACTTCATATCATGGCAATCCAATCAGTCATCTTTTATGTTGAAGACAATCACCCATGTACCATACTTAACTATGCCAGTTATTAACCCTTCTACATTAGTGAAATTTATTTTGTGATCTAAGGACTAATTTTTCTTCATTAACTTAATAAAACTTCTTAAACATCAATATTTAGACAACCGTGTCCTACTCATTTTTAGACTGAACCCTTATGCATATGGATCTATTAAAATTGGAGTTTTCTGCATCTTCTGCATCAGCACAATCCTTGAAGCAAGAGAACTAAGCCAGTTCTGCTACACTGAAACCTGTCCTCACTTATGCCAGTAATACTGATACAGTTTTTCTGCACTAGTTTCTTACTTTTCAGGGGAGAAAAAAACTTCCATAAAAATATTATTTTACCTTCCACATTATGTGTTATTACAGAATAATTATAGTTATTTGAAATAATAATAGTTCATTGAAAACCTCTGAATGCTCAATTGGATAATGTAAATAAATGAAGTATATAAGATACCCTTAGAATAAAGGGGAATGTATAGTGAAACAACAGAACTCTGCTCTTTTGCTGGTTTTGTTTGAAGTTAAGATAAACATGCAAGACTATAGAGCAGTTTTCACTGTTTCTAGGTGCTAAATCATCATATGCCTAAAAGCCTGGCAGCAATTTAGTGGAAATTTAATACGATAGTCAACCAACAGCAAGCATGGTGAACTCTAGATATTTCTACTGATGTCTTAAGGGGTATGCTTAATATGTTAGAGAATTTCACTTTTTCTAGGTACCTGGATAACTTGGAATATTAAGGGCTAGAAGAGCCTGTGTTCCTGTGTGTTTGCATCCTTGTGTGTAGATAAGTGGGGTACAAGACAAAACACAGAGTTAGGCTTCCAGGCCTACTAGAGGCTGGACATGGGTGGGGTTAAGTAATAAGGGACAATTCTGTCGGATGTTGGAGTAACATAGAAGTAAGATGGACTTTAATTGGATAGTATGGGGGATGGGTCCTCAGAACGTTATAAAAATGGGAAGATTGTTATGATTTTCCTCTTTGGATCATTGGCCTTTGACCAGTAAAGCTGCTTCTTCCCTTCACTCTGTCTTTCTCAATTTTTTATCTGAGGCCCTTACAGCATCACTACCAAATTACCACTGTTGTAACAAGATGAATTGGGAAGCCCCAGAATGAGGCTGACCACAAAAAAAAATATATTTCAGGTTTCAGGCTCACTAGGGAAATATTACTTACTATACAAAATTGCGTAGAAAAATTTGCAAACAGCTTTTATTTTTGTCCTCTGAGTGAGCAACATCTGTGCAAATGTGCACTGAATGACAAAAAAGCCATCTACTTACCCATTAACTTAGATGATTTGAATACTGATCAATGAATAACAGAAACATTTGGGATTATTATTTAATCTGATACTAAGGTACAATAATGGAGTAAGTTGTATTTTGTATCTCTGTTGAAAAATCAGAGGAAAAAGAACCCCAAAAAGTCAGAAATATGAAATATGTTTGTAAGTTTCTGATTTTCATACAGAGGGAAAACAATGAATATGTGATTAGATAACTTTTATTTATCCCAAAGAATTGAGCAAAAACTTGGTTCTGTCAGCTGTCAGGGAACACCTTCTTGATTTCCCTGTTTGGAACACAGCAATCTTCCCCAATAATATACCCTGTGTGGGTTTGAAAGAATGCACTAACACTCATTGGTACTGTTGTTCTTTGGATAGGTTCCCTCCTCAGTTTTGTTTCCTCCCAATGCATTTAATGCCTTACACCTGGGTCTAAAGTAGGTTTTGAGTTTCCCAAAACTTTTAACAAAAATTCCTGCTCTAACAAGCAAGAACCATTTTTTAAAGCTGAACAATGTTGACAGCAAAATGACCTTCAGTGGTTTTTATAGGTGAAGGCAGAGTTCTATGCAAAAGTGTTATTTTTATATTGCACATAAAAAGAAGTCCTCCTTCAGAGTGATTTTCCTAAGACATAAATATTTCAAAAATTTAAAGGGAGTTTTTATTTC
The DNA here is from genome assembly GCA_013399895.1 of Serilophus lunatus. Classification (NCBI taxonomy): domain Eukaryota; kingdom Metazoa; phylum Chordata; class Aves; order Passeriformes; family Eurylaimidae; genus Serilophus; species Serilophus lunatus. Next base: position 49,621 of record VXBA01001591.1, read on the forward strand.
CTCTACCCCCAGGTAAAACATAAAACAAATGTATATCCTCCCCTGCCACATTGCTGCCCTGTTGGCATTCAATATGGGCGAATACAGTGTAAAGGAGCCATACCTCCTTGTGTATCGTTGATTATCAGATCATAAACTGACAAAGTGTTTTAAGTACAATATATTACACCACTCAATTTCCATTACAGAAAATTTACTTTACTTTATATGGTCAGTGCTTTATGTCACCAAGATGACATGTCATGTCATTTATGTCCTTCTTTGTTTTCCCACAGCCTTCTCCAGCACATCTCACTGTGCAGGGGGAATTCAGGTCATGCTCAGGAATGCAACGCACATCCATGTCTTCAGATATACATAAAGAGTGTAGGCGGCTATACCTCTTTAATTTCCAGTTACTGCACTAATGTAAGTAGAAATAGACGTTGCCAAGATTGAAATTAATTTTTCATTCAGTTTATTTTTCTAACATAAATGGGGGATATGTTGATGAGGCAGACAAATTATTTCCCACTGATTATAGAGCAGACATTATACACTCTGTGAACCATTGTGGCCTGTGTTTTCTTTCATCTTTGCTGCATATTTGAATAAAGTGTGAGGCTGATGAGGAGTGCACATTAAAGCAGACTTCAAGGGTTGCTGCTGGGCAGCATGCTCTCTGCATCACAAAGCAGATAGCACAAAAAGAAGTGGTGCTTAAGTCAAATATAAGTAAAGGAAGGAAAAAAAAGTGATATTGAAGAATCCTTACTGCACATGTCTAGAGCATGTCTAGGGCAAAACTGAGCACATAGAATCACAGAATGGTCAAGGTTGGAAAGGTCCGCTGGAGGTCATCCAGTCCAACCAACTGTTCAAGCAGGGCCCACCAGGGCACTTAGGATTGTGTCTAGACCATTCTTGAGTATCTCTAGAGAAGGAAATGCTTCAACCTCTCTGGCAAATCTGTTTCAGTGCTCAGTCACCTTTACAGTAAAGAAGCTCCTTATATTCAGGTGGAACTTTCTGTTTCCAGTTTCTGCCCATTTCTTCTTGTCCTATTGTGCAGCACTGAGACAAGCCTGGCTCCATCCTCTTGACACTTTCCCTTCCGATATTTATATATAAAGGTATGGTTGATCCTGGATTAGGTTTGGATGGGGAACTGAATGACTTAATGAGACCTATTTTAGAATTATTTTCCTTGACACAGTGGCAGACAAACTTCTGTGCTGTGTTGAATTGTCCCATGCTCCGGGGCTGGCTTTAGAGCAAGTAGGTCCCACACTCAGCTTGTCTGTCCTGGGGTATTTCTGCATATATGCAAGAGTGTGAATGAAATAACTTATTCTGAGCTATTTCTGTACATAGATAACAGCTTTCCTGGCTGCCCACCTAGATAAATTCAAGCTGGCCCTTAGGAATGTGTTGTGCTTCATAAACGTGGGGCCTTGAGAAGCAAGGTGTGGAAGATGAGCACCTCCCTAACAACTGGTACCAGAGGACCAGCCCTTCGATTCTGAGCCTTTCCTGTTTCTGAGGAATACAGAGGAACCTGAATCTCGACTCCCCTTCACATGAGGACCGTGATTATCTCTGGCTCTGGACAAGTGCAAAGGGTAAGTAAGAATTCTAAGTGAGGAATGACACTTTTTTCTGCTTTATCTCTAAGCTTGAATGTGAAGGAGCACACAGGCATCTCAATATATGCTGTTGATTATATATGGAGGATTAGTGATTAATAATGACATTTCTCCTATTGGTTTTGTTTTGTGGTTGTGGGGGATTTTTTTTTGGTTGGTTTTTTGTTTGTTTGTTTTTTGTTGAGAGTAGCAGGTAGTGTTTCAGGACATTTTATAAATTGAGAGCAGATATGTTTTGTGATATGTAGCTTAAGCATATGTAGCTTAATTCCCCAGGAATGCTGAGGTAAAATTACTTCTGGCATCCCCTTTACAGGTATTATTTGTAAAAGCTTTCTCAACAACTTGAAAACTCATAGATGTAATGTCTACATAATATTAGTTAGCGTACTACAGCTCTGAAGGAAAAGGTGGGATGGTAGCCTATACTGAATTTGAACTGACTAAAAAATTAAAAGAAATTGAGTTTTTTAAAGTCTGCAATATTTATAAAAGACTTTGAAACAGAACTCCATTCCTAGCCCCTGGATGCATTCCCAGTTCTGCACTTACTTTTTTACACACCTCTTCAGAATTAAAGCACTAGAATCTGTGCTGCTGTGTTTTACAAGAATAAATGGGAGAAAAAAAGGAATTATGGAAGAAAGAATGAACTTGCAAAATATTGTGGTCTTTTGTGGATGGCTTTTAAGCTCAAAACATACATTTAATATGTTTTTGCTTCTCTACAAATCCTGAGGGACAGAAGCTGGTCTACAAAAACATACTTTGCTTTGTTAAATACCTCCACGTAAAATTGTCTACAGAAGGTTACTGTGTCGTTGTTAGACAGAACACAATGTCACAATGCTCAGAAAATATCCTGATTTCAAACATTTCAGCGTGTTTATTTTCCCTATTATGCAAATCTTTAGAAAAGAAACTCTGTATTGCAGCTTGTGATGTCAGCAATGTATTTTGTACATTGCTCTTCAATTTTCTGCGCCAAAACATTTCTACTTTGTTGCACTCATATATTCTTGAAAACATTAAGCGAAGAGAAGGAGGAGTTATCTGTGATGAGGAAGCAACAATTTATCTTGTTATCCTATTACAATATTTTCGTGTCTGTTAGCAACTGATTTTTAGTGTTACTCCTACTCATTTGGTGACTGATGCACTGATGAAAAAACCTGAATACACTTTGCATTTCCCATGACAGAGTGAGTAGCAGGTAGTGTATGTACCTAAGACGTAGCAACAGATATTAGAGGGTATTTGCTTTTTATCTATACATGCAATCCGAACTCCTTTGAAATCAATATGCATCTTGCCATTGCTTTTAGTGAAGATAGAACTTTATCCCTTATTTTACAAAATATGTCAAATTTCTTGCTTTAATATCAGCTATATTTATTTAACTTTCTTGTCCCTCAGAAGTCTGGTATGTATTATTATATTATTTAAGTAAAGCATCCTGTGCCAAAAGACGGAGGAAAGGGTTTAGAAGTTTCTTTTCACAGCTTTAAATATTTTAGTATGATCACAGGAGAAGTAACACATCTGCTGACGAATACTAGTTGAACTATAGAAAACTGATTCATGTGACACTGTTTTAGAACCTCTCCTGCCCCTGAGATGGATACACAGCACAGGAGTTTTGTGAAACCTTGTCCCTACTAAACAAGGGGAGAACGGACACTTTCAGTTACAGGTAAAAAGTTAAAGCCTTCTGCATTTTTCCTGAACTAAGAACTGAAAGGGATCTTGCTGAAAAAGCAAGAAGAAATGCATTTAAATTCCATGATTATATAACTTAAAATTCAGCCATACTGAATAACATTCAGTTAGCAGTGGAATTTCAAAAATACATTTGCTACATTTAATTCTAATAACAAAACAGTTCCTCTCTTAACTGAACAATGCAATTCTCCACTTTATAACTTCTTTTTTTTTATTGTGCTATCCTGAAAGTAAAATAAATAAAAATATATTCTTATTGCTGTTGTCATATTCATCATACTTAATAATTTTTATTTCTGTTACCATATTATGGAACAGCTTCCTCTAAAACAACAACCAAAAAAACCCCAGGAAGTACATTAATAAATCTGACTTGGCTGAATTATTGGTTTTCAATCCATACTTCATTCTGTTATGTAATCCAATATTGCGATTAGCATATGTATACATATTTTCTTATTTCAAAAGTGTTTTCCTTGTTGCTGCATTCACATAGGAAAACCTTCCTGTGGCTATGACCTAAGAAGGTGTGGTGGTTTAAGCACCACAATATTAACTAGGGGGCACTCTTAGTAATGACGAGAAGAATGACAGAATGTGACAACAGCGAAACACTTTATTTGTCTGGAGCTCAAAGAAAACACAGTTTAGGGAACCCCAGACTCAACACAAAAAAAACAAGCACCCAGCAAAACCACAAAAAGGAAAACCAAGAAAAAAGGAATAAGGGAACTGCTTTCAAAGGCCAGCCAAACTGGCCACAGAGAGGCAGTGGAAAAGGA
>VXBA01001591.1:54416-69852 GCA_013399895.1 Serilophus lunatus
CCCCCCCTTCCTTTTCAACCCACTACAGAAGGGAAGACATATCAGAGACTGAAAGCCTTATGTTTCAGGGACTACAGAACAGGAGCAGTTCCAGTGAATAAGGAGAGGGAACCATTCCTGCTCCATCAAAAAGCAGTGTGGAGGCAGTTGCTCTCACAGAAATTTTGCAACAGATTGCAGGGAAGAGGATCCTATTTTTTATCCCACAAGGCTGTTCAAAGGAAAGACTTTCCTCTTGCAGAGTAAACAGTAATTGCAGAGGTGAGCAGTGATATTCATTAGTCTGTGGGAAAGAAAAAAGTAAAATTAGTCAGTAACTGATGGATTGAGTTAAAAGTCCGCTACCCCAGATGAAAACCTCATATAATTGTCTAGAAGAGATGATGCTTCTTTTTGCAATATCCAACAACAATCAGAAAAATTAAAAAAAATAAAATCTCATTTTAAAAGAGAAGTTCCAGATTGGATATCTTTCTTTGGAAAAGATTTATGAATGTAGGTTTTTTGGATCTTTTTCTTCTCTCCCCCTCCTTCGACCCCTGCCCCCTACCCCACCCCTCCAGGGAACAGTGAATGCAGATTTTTAAAATTCAATTTCAAAAAAATTCCATGTGTCAGCTACTCTACTCTGTAAGCCTGTAAAAATATAGCACATACTGTTATTAATTCTCATGGAACTGTTTTTCTTTCTTTCTGTAGCATGTGTCTCTGAATAATTATATTAGTGTGAGAAAAACCCCTAACATACATTTCACTTTTTCCAATACCCTCAGGTAAGGCTGTTCCTCCAGGAGGCAATACAAGGTCTAGGGAAGAGAAAAAAAAGGTACTGTGACAGCCATGAGTTATTTAGTTGAATAAATAATTACATAAAGTAGGACACAGGATAAAAGACATGAATCTATTTAAGTGTAATTTGTAAAGCAGAACTAGTTTATGTCCCTAGCTGAATTAATGTTTATGTCCAGTGAGTACCAAGAGAGCTACACTGAGGCTACCACTATGGATGAAATAAGGGTCTGATTAAAAGTCTGTTTTAAGAACAGAACAGGGGAAAGACTCCTGTTCACTTCAGCAGGCCTCAGCTAAATTGTTTCCACATTCATACTATATATAAAATTCCCAAGTGTTTTCAGGTAGGCACACTAAAGGGAGTGGGGTTTTTTTTCAGTTTATGAAATGAGAAAAAAACCTTTCCTATATTTACAGAATGACCTTTTTAAGTATGCACATTGCACGGTTACGCAATGTTTTTCCATAACTACCTGTTCTATACATGCCTTCATATAGATTCAAACACTTCAGACGAGTTCAACAAAAAGGGGTTACATAATGACACACTGGACACTAATTCAACACTCAATGAATCTCAAAGAGTTGTGCTGGACATTGCTTCAGTGGAAGGTAGCCAAGAAAGGGTCAGCCAAATTCCCTTAAAAATATGTCTACAAGCTAAAAACCTGGTTCTGGTGAACAGTCTTGGGGTGTGAAACATTCCATGGCCAAAATTGTGGGTGGTTTCTCCATTCACATCTCAGGAAATGCAGTACTTAGGTAGTGAATATTGGTCTAGGTCTTCTTATGAATACGAAATGTTCACTTTGGGACAGTAAGTCTGTGAAAACTTTCCTTGCTAATAAGTGAGGATATTCCAGTATGTGAAATTTTTGCTGACAGAGGTTTATTGTTCAGTGATGTATGGAGCTTGGAGAAGTGTTAGGAATTCGCACGTAGCTACAGCCAGGCCAGAAGAAGCAGACTGCAGTTCAGAAGAGGGGAGCTGGAGGAAAGTTTATGCAAAGAAGAATTCTAGTAGATTGGGAAAAGACCTGGACCAAGGTCAGATGGTTTCTAATGAATATTCATGTGCTTTGGTAAATTTTCTTTATGTAATGCATTGTTCTTCGAAGGCAACACAATATTTTATGAGAGGTGTTCAGAGACAGTTTTGCTGCAGAATCTTCCAGTAAATATGTTCTTTTCTTCCCCTCTCTCCCACCAAATAATTATCTGTCAGCCCAAATCCACATTTGTGCACACACCATTACTTTCTTTAATTATAGTCTGAAATGTATCTGTTGAAGTGTTACTCAGTCATATTTTGATTTGCCAGCTAGAATGGTTACATCCTCTTCAGTATTTGTCTTTCTTGATCAAAACAGGTAACTAGGTTTTCTTGAAACTTTTGTATGCATGAGGCTAAGTAACGGTTTCAACTCAGACTTTTGTTCAGTGAACCATAGAAAAAAACCTCCCAGTTAATTGCAGTATATTCTTTTTTTTTTCTTTTTTTTTTTCAAAAAGACATGTTGAGTCAGTGTGCTTATTTGTCCTTTAGACTGCGAAAATATTCTGTCTACCTTTGCTCCTCTCTCTACACAGATTATCAGCGACACTTTCACAACCTAAATTCTGTTTATCACTGAGAGCGAAGATGATAACTCAGTGAATTCTCAAATGTAAAATTAGTGTGTTAGATCTAGGTAATTTAGACGTGTCCGTAAAGCCTCAAGCTCAAAAAGTTTAATAAAGTCTAACATTTCAATAGGCATGCTAGAGTCATCTTTTATTTCAAATTTGTTGTCTCACCACAGGAGAAGTATTCTGTCATTTGTCTACAATGAATGTAATTAGTGCCTCAGGTCGCAGTGCAATCTTTGGAGAACTGCAACTGGATAATTCATTCTCTGCAGTGCACTAAAAAAATAATGTATCTACTTGTCCAAAATGACAGTACAGCTCCTGCATGCTGTCAGACATTTGTTTTTATTCACTCAAGTGAATTTTTAGGTTGATCTTTGTCTAAGCAACTTGTTAAGTGATTCATCTTTATTTTCTTCATTAATGTGTATGTTCTACTGATTTTTTTCTTAAATTTTTTTCATCATCTTATAGATGACTTGATTTCTTTGTGGCTTCTGGGAGAAAGAAGTACAAAGTCACAAATAGGAGTCTTCCTTCTTTTTTTTTTTAAACCTTTTCTGCAATCAAAATAGTGAAATGTATAATGAAGATGTATGAAACAAAATGAATTCATGAATGCAAGACACAGCCCCTACAGAAACTGCAAGCTTTAAGTTAGCATTCTTATTTATCACATATCTGAATAACTGTATTGATTATATAAATATATATATGTCTTCACACCCACTATGAACAATGCAGCTGTTGTAGTCTTATTACTCTGCATAATACCAATGGTAAGGAAATAACAGTACTTGCCTAAAAGATTCTATGATTCTATGATAATTATTGGAAAAGAGATCCCAGACTTAAGGACTATTTCTGCACTTCTGTATCAGCAATCACCTCAGTAAGGACTTTATGTGAGAAACTAGAAGATGACATCATGAAATGCATCTCTTCTGCTATCCATTTGTGTAATGTCCTGCTCGTCTGTTTCTAGTGGGTGCATAATGTGCTGTTCATCTATGTGATATCTGGCTTTTTGTTTGACCCTTTCTAATGCGTCAGCAATACAGCAAAACATAATTGATACCTTGGGAGTGAAGATAAAAAGCAGGAGAGAAAGAAGAGGGATCCTTAGAGGCCTACTCTGAGAAGAACAGCGCTGCAAGAGCAGACCTTGTCAAACCATACAGCACCAACTGGAAGACTTTTGAAAGAGGGCTAAGGAGCGAGCAGGGTGCTGCAGTGTTTTTATAACCTAGTTGTACCTGTTCCTGAAACAGCCAATTAAGCTGTATGCCCAGCAAAATTGTTACTGTATATTTAGTTCCACAGTAGTGCCAAATTTTGAAACAAAACAAAGGCCCCAAAAGGACCTCAAGGAAAAAAGAATATTGGTCAGGAAACAGGAAAAAAACAAACCAAAACTATAGCTGTTTTGGAACAGTGAGACCTCCTTATTATTATCCCATAAAATTCACATAGCGTTGGACTAAGAAAAGACAGGCAGAATCAGGACAGATGAGTGCACTCATCTGTCTTCAAATACTTATGAATCTAAAATATTTGATATCTAAAAGTACAAGAAACCAGATGGTAGTATTTAAAAAAAATTACAAAACTGCTATAACAATATCCAATAAAAAAGAGTATGGTCTTTGAATGTAAGCATATTTAGCACCTGATTTAAAGTTATGGAACAAGTATTATAAATCATTATGATATATCATATCACATTAATATGAAGGAGGCATAAGTCTAATATTTCTTCAGAAAATATCTTATTCTTTTTTGCTACCAAGTGAAATGCAGGGATGCAAGTCTGAGCTAGAAAACGAGAAATCATGTGAGGAATTGTGAAGTGCATGGTTTCTGTCATTCTTTAAAAAAATACTCAGTGAAACAACAACTGACATGAGAAATAGAAGAACAAATAATGGTGTCACCATACCTTACTTCAAGTGTTTGATATAAGCATTGAGATACGAGAAAGTCAGTTAAACACCTATTAGGGTACAAAAGAAAAACAAGCACTTCTAGAGCAGGTTTCTTCTCAACCTAATTTAGATCTAGGCATTACAGTTGTTTACAGAGGTGAAAAATTAATTCCACACTTGATAGTTATCTTTTATGTATATGCAGCATCTTATTTATTGTATTTGATTCAAAAAGATTTATGTACCCACAAGAATAAGTGAGAAATAGTCCTATTCACTTTGATTTCAGTAATTGTAAAAACATCAATGCTTAACTCAGTGTATCTGCTGGACAAAGAGACAAGAGAGAGGAGAAGGTATATAAGAAAACATTTAGTTATGACACAACAGCTCAAATGGCTGGTCTGCATGAAATGGAAAGCAAGTCATTTTCAAGGACAGATGCTTATCCTGAGGAGAAGCAATGACATGAAGATTAAGAGAAAGAAATACAAATCATAGAGAGCTAGGAGCACAATTTAAATATCATCTCCCAAATTTAAATTTCTATCTCAATGGTTCAAAAATATCATTATTTCTAGTATACTTAAGCAGTGAACTGTATAGGAATATAACGTAGTTTTCAATAATTTGAGCAAAAATCCCACATGAATAATTTTAGTGATATTTGTTAGTTAAAAATAATCTATTGCCATATCATCAAGCTTTATTTATTTAGTCCCTGTTATCTAGATTATGTCTCCAGTCAATGCTATCTGAAATGTTTAACATCACTCTGTAATTTTCTTCTTTGCTTAACCAAAGAATACATTCCAGAGTTATCATTAATATGCACATTATACAGCTTACTTAGACCAGTACAAATAGCGGCAAATGTCATTTAATTCAGAGTAGTTCTTCTGCTGTAAAAGCAGTGTGAAATTATTCAGAAAAATAATTATGTAAAATTAGAAGTAGTTTATTCAACCAAGCAGAAAACAAGTTTATTTATACTTGTAACTTAATTAGTGGCTGAATTAAGTATTGCATTTCTTTCTTGGGTCCTGTGTGCATTTGTGAATCAATACAATTGTGGGAATGTAAGCTGGATTCTATCCCAACTTTGACGTCACTAATAGAACAAATTACTTAATTGAACTTGAGCCATCTAACAGACATAGAGATTGTTCAATTCAAGATGGTATTAGATATCTAGATTTTGTCAATAACTATTGATCATCCCAGCTTTCTTATCCTAACTGCTTCAGGTACCTATGCTGAGATTACATAATGATTTTTTAGAGGCTTTCATTGCTATTAAAGCTAGATTGGACAAAACGTTTTGTCTAACATTAAAGGGTTGAAATTAAGTAAGAGAAGTCTCTCTTAGATAGTCGTTCCATAAGTTGTTGCATGATGGTTTGTTACTGTGCCATAGAAGAGATGCCATAGAAGAAATAGAAGAGATGGGTTGTAATTGTGTCTGTAAAGGTTCAGAGTTGAAATTTATTACAAGATCAATGTATATGAACTAAATTCCCAAAATAAAAAAGGGAAGTCAGTTTTTCAGACTGGTATTTGTAATGAGTAAGTAAATTTGTCATTTTAAAAAAAATTGTCGCTAAAAATAAAGCTCCAGGTTCTTGTTTAGAAGCTGCAAATCTACAGCACATTTTTGTATAAATACTGTTCAGAACAGAAGCTCAGAAGTTGCATTTTGTGGATTAAAAACAGAAAGAAAAACTAAGTGTGATGAATTCTAAGTAAAACTCTTTGAGCAGGCCAAAACAGTTCTTACTTTTTCAGGAGAGATGGAAGAGTCATAACAAGACAGATATGTTTCTGTGTATATCAACACTTGGTCATCCTCATTGAAGCACCCATCACTGTAATTCCATTTTGCAACTAATGGTTCTCTTCTTGAAACATGTGCTTCCAGAGATGTATCACAGCTGGCTCCAGAGGTGAGTTGGAAAACTGTCATCTTAAAGTCAAGAGATCATCATATTGTGCCTGAATGCCTATTACAGGGGAACACCAGCCACGTAAGTGAGAAGCAGAACATGATTCTAATTACAGTAATTTCAAGGAAGAAATTACTTAACTCAGGCCGAGTGAAGAAGTTTACTGCAAAAGGAGCGATTTTATACACTCCAATGTACTCCAACTTGAGATCAGGCATTTTATCCTTCGTGAGACAAAACACGGGATGAAGGTAACCCCTGCTGCTTGTTGGTAAGAACTGTGCTCAAACAATATAGGCTTTTTTACAACAATAAAGCTTACATTGGTTTTATGACAGCTTGAACTGCACATATGACAATGTTTCTTTATTTCAGTTCTAAGGACTCTGCAGCTCAATAAAAACTTTCTGTGCATTTAATTGCAGGTTGATTTATGTTTCAGAATGCAACTGTGATTTCATGAAATATTTTACACATCTGCAGTGGAGCAAGAAAAAGTTTTCCTGTCTCTGCTAGATGTCTTTGGAGAGAACTGCTGACTCTCAGAAAACAAAATTATTCTCAGGAACATTTCTGTGATCAAATTGGTCTTACAATGGCACCTGAGCACCTCAACCCCCACTCTGCTCCTCCCAATTTCCAATATGCGCTTCTTTCCAGCATCATCACTGACAGCTTTATCATCCTTTCTAAGTGAAATTAATATTTCAAGTAGGCTCTTGGCCTCTTATTTGCACATATTTGGCTGGATGAGCACCAAGGCCACTAGATGTATGTGTTTCACACATATTTTTGAGGACTTGAATGCTGAGGACCAAAGGTTTGAGGCTTGTCCTTGGTAACAAGTTGGTTGTTCCTACCGTGCCTGACATCTCCTGCAGCACTCTGACGTCTGTTTCCAAAAACAGCAGCATACAGACAGTGCTTTCCACCGGCCACTCCTTAGTATAAATTAGCAAATAGTACCCCAGAAAAATTACATTTTTAACCTCATACTCTTGTTCCCCAGGCTGATGTCATGCTGTGCTGCCATAAGGCTTTTGTTAGGACAACAAAATAGCAACCATCAGCTCTTTTCACAATAAATCTTCTGACTGCCAGAGAGATTGCAGTAATTGCACTTTATGATGTACATTCAAAAGTTGATGCCAGCATTTGGGCTTAAGGTCCCTGTAAAAGGGTTTTGCCACATGGCAGGGACCTGCTGACCCTAGGCAACCTGAAGGAGTTTCTTTTCTCTACACTTATCTGGCACATTTTGTGATATAATTTTGAATTTCTAATTAATTGCTTCACAGGGGTAGATTTTCATGGTGTTTGTAAGATTACCACTACCTTTGAATCCATTAAATTGGATTGAGGCTACTGGGAGAAGTGATATTTTGCTAATGGTTGGAGTATATACCTTAATTCTTCTATCTAGTCACCTAATCTTTTCCTCTTTCTTTCTAAGGAATGCTGTAGATAGCCATCAGAACTACTAATATTTTTTTTTTTTTTGTCTTCTTAGTCATCTCTACAACATTCTTTATTCATATTTTTGCAGCAGACACTTCAGAGACTGAGTGGTTTAAAAAAGCCTGTTTTCTTCACAGTTGCTAGACTTCCCTGTAACATGCCTCTGGCTCCTTGTTTTTTTATTTTAAAATTATTTTTACCTCATTGTATGAATCATGATCAATTTCTAGCTCTTCTTGCTGCATAGATGAAAATTTAGGAAATGTGATTTTATTTAAGACGATGCTGTTTGTTACAATAAGGCCTAGTTTTTGGCTACAGATCCACATCAATTTCACTTTACTACTACAGCTGAGGACTAGGAGAGGGCATGATTGAGGAAAACATGTCTGATGTGAGAGTTGTCTGGGTTTAGCATCAGGCTGAGTCTCAGCTGGCAGAGTAAGTAGTACAAAGGTGAGGGAGGCATCTCCTCTATCAAATAGCAATTCTTCAAAAAATTATGAGCCAGAAAAATTATCTCATTTTTGTTCCTTTTGAAGGTCACTAATGCAGCATAAGGTTGCAGCCTTTTGTATAAACTGTATTTGCTGTATAAAAGCTGTAAATAAGAGAAATTAGTGGATCCCTTGGCATCATCCTTCCTTCATGGATCAACATATTCCCAGACTCAGTCATTTACACACAAGCCTTGTAGAGAGCCCAGGGAAGATGTAATGCTGCCCAATCTGTCTTTCCATAATGCATGACCTTTATATACATGCACAAAAAACTTCCTTCAGATTTCCTGTTGACATTAGTTCTGGCCTTCATTGAAAATCTCCTAAGTAAATGAAGTCTCAAACAAACTGTTTCCTGAGACTCAGGGAACACTTTAAGCCTCCACACCAGGCAGCATCAGGTTGTGCAGTCCTTTGTACTACTGAGAAGCATGTCTGCCTGTTTCGGAGACCTCACTTCTCAGACCTCAAGCTGTATTTTTTTTGCCCCTAGCAGTTAAACCACAGGTTTTTGGCTGTCCTTTGAAGGCTGGTGGGGTTACCTCTGTTTCCATGTCTGTTTCAACTAATTGCAGTGATGATGGGTGCAAGTGGTTCCTGTCATCCTTCTTGTTTTGGCAAAGTCAGCTGAAGTGCTCTTTAATGTGAGTAACTCACGTGTAACTTCTTTCACAAATAGTGTAAATTTGCATTCTTAGGGGAGGATCTTATTTGCATCAACAAAACAGACGAATAACCTCCTGTAGGACACTTCAGATTTAGGTCACTCCATCATTTCCTCTGGGTCACTAGGGATCCTAGAGTGATGTTTGATGGCTGTTGTGAATCCTAATATACCTGTTCTATACGCCTAATTGCAACAAACTTAGTTGCCTTAGTTAGCGTTAGATGTTTCATTCCTTGAGTTGGCCATCTTAGGCACTATTTAGGCACAACTCTGAAGTCTGTTTCCTAGAGCTGACCCTTGCTATTACTTTGTTAATTACAAAGACCATACAGAAACACTTTCTTTTTCAAAATACTTTTCCTCAAACAGGCAAGCCATCAGGAGTAAATCCCACCCAAGACTGTGCCTGTCTTGAAATCAAATGGAATTTCCCAAATTTAGCTATCCATAGTACAGCTGTTAAGATCTGAGCTTGCTTTGTAGACACCTTTTGTATTCAGCAGAGGAAAACAGGTGTTTATGGACAGAAGTTTATCTCATTCTTAGACTGGGGTGAAATGAACCCAAGTAAACTTCAGAGACTATTTCAAGGACCTGATGCCATATTTGAATGATGCAAGTGTCACATAAGTTTGTGTCTCAAGTAAGTGAAAACACAGTCACTCCTTAATTCCTACTAAGAGTGACTCAGAAACTGTAATAAAGAAATGGGCAGAAAGCTGCCATGAAGTCAATAAAACCCACAAACCACAGGGAATTAGAGGCAGCGTAGGCTGTCTTTATTTACAAACAACGTCTTCCTCCAACAGACATTTGTTAGAGTGGGCCTCCTCCTCCATGATCAGTCACTGTAGCTAGAGCAGAGGATGACAAGCATAACAGCAGGTTGGAGGAAGCAGCAGCATTGATGGTCAACACTCTCCACTGAGCCCTGGAGATAAAGCTGCACCTTCCTACCCTTATAACAGGAGATAAGGTATCTTTTGTTACATAAAAGCAGTGTACCTCCTCTACTTAGAATAAGTGGGCATGGCAGCTTGTTCTTAAACACGTGATGCATCTGTTTCCTCTGTGTAAACAGCTTTATTCTGTAAAAGAGGAAAGGGGGAAATTTCCCTTATTCCTAAGGGGAAATGGTGTCCTACTTTGATCTAACGGCATCCTCAGAAATGCACGCAATAGCAATAATCATTCCTGGGAAGAAAGAAGGATTTTTAGGTCTCTGCTTCAAATGTTTAAACTTCTACTTGCTAAAGGACAAGGCTATTAGAGAATACTTATCAGTTGCCTTCATTAAATTAATCCCTTTTTCTTGAATTCTGAAGTCAATCATTCAGAATATCTCAGGCCTGATTCTCCAACAACTGTTTTAGTGCTGCTATATTTTATTGGAAGTGGAGGCTCAACAGAATCTCACTATGTCAGAGTACCAAGGAGAGGAAGGTAATAAGACATCTTCTGCTGTAGGTTAAGACAATCCCCACTGAATGGTTTAAAAATCTAGAATTAACCCATTTGTGCTTTCTCTACAAAACAAAAATCAATTTTTTTTGGTGTTAACAACTTATTCAAATAAATTATTCTCTAAACTAGGCATTTTGTGGAAGTGTCTTGTTACGATCTTTGCAAGTAATATGTTTGCATCATCCTACACACAAAGAGACAAGAATAGTAATTTTAGTGTACTAAGATTACTGTATAAGATTTGCTTCCTTCATTGACATCTATCTCTCTGCTTGGTTAGGAAAGTTTGACTTTCAGCCTTTCTGCCTCACCATGCCTGTTCATTCCAAAGGCTTGTTTGTATCTTTCCCCTGGTAATTTTTAGAAGAACTTCTACATGAGTCAAACAGTTCACTGCTAAGGGTCTGATCCTGCAAATGCCAGCCCTCGGAGGATTGGGCCTTTTGACTCCTCCAAGTTACAATCTGTTTCCTTTATTTATATGTGTGGAAGCCCCTGACTAACTCCCAGTCACAGGAATACAGCATTGTGAGTCCAGCAGCCTGTTTGCCAGTAAAGGGGCACAGTGGGCTTCCTGGGGGCTGCTGAAGCTCAGGGCAGCTCACTTGAGCTTTTCTAAAGGCAAATCCCCTATATGCAGAGGATAAAACTCCTTGACCATGACTTATTGAGCCCTCACTCTCAAGGCCGGAATGGGCATCTGCCTCCTAAAGGGTCAGACGCTTTGTTTAACTTTTTTGCTTTCCCTATTCAATTTCTTACTGAAAGATTGTGGGGGTTTTTTTTCACAATTGGTCATTGCTGGCAGGATATCTTCAAGCTCTCAGTTATGCAGCAAGTATCGATACCGTTGCAAGCTTTTGCCTTTACTTCTGGAAGTATTTTAGGTATGCCAGCTTAGTTTATTTGTTAGGAAAAAAACCCAGGCTCTTTGCCCTTTGAATTAGACTGTCCACTCATTGAACATTCCCTATTGCCACACTTACAATACAAGTTGAATTAGTGTTTACTTTTTTATGATTTGTCTCTCTGGATAAACTGTTTATGCAGTTGACACACTATAAAGCTATAAGTAGTGAATGAATCATTTAATGGGAAGAGCCTAAGAAATTAAAAATACATTTCTTTATGGAGCTTGAGAGAATTCCACTCTTCCCTTTTTTTTTGATTTTTTTTTCAGAACTTGTGATGTAGAGCGGTTCAATTACAAGAAAACCGCCAAGGTCACATTTGGGTGCATTGCCTCAGGAATCTAATGATTTCAAAGGGAAGCTGGAAAATATACATTTCTCATGAATGTATTTCACCATCATTAACATCTACCAGACGTGTCTTACTTCATATTCAACATCATCAAGTTGCCTTACCACCTGGCTCAAATAAATTCAGAAGTTTTATTAGATTTACCATTACACTGTGCTTTATTTCCCAGAAGTCTGTATTAGCCATAGTTTTACTTTCACATTTCCCCTTGTGATAACAGCAGGGCCTATTACATGCTGAATTTTTTTTGACGAGTTTTATCTTTTTTTGAACAAATAGTATTGAGTCTTGGGAGCCATAATAATAGCTTGAACTATACACAACAATATAACATGAAGTCTTTTTTGAAAAATAATAAAAAAAAAAAAGGAAAGGAATATTTGTGAAAAATTCTTGGCCAGTTAGTGCTTAATTTTAATTTTGTATGCTTGTTTTGTCTTCTTGAATTGGAGAGAATATGAACTTTTTATGGCATATGTGATCCAACTGTTTCATGTTGAGAGCTTCCAAAAAATCTGTTTCTACAGATTTTTAAACTAGAGCACTATTTAAATTATGTTAGCAAAGTGATCCCTGATAGACAATAATGCTCTAACAGATTACAAACATACCCATTTATTAAGCAAGGCACACAGAGCTGAAGCGTTAAAATATTTGCTTTTGTTGATACAAGTCTTTCATGATGGATATTCTTCAAAGGGGGTGCATATTTTTAACATGGATATCTCCAATGTCCTAAAGATATTTTAGATCAAACCCCATCCATGCTACCTTACATCAAATAAAACCATATCAGCAGAACTTCAGAGACGTCTCAGGAGAGGATAGTCTTTAAAGTAGGGCTTGGGAAGAGGAGAAAAATTATTAAAGTATTATATTATTGTGAATACTATTGTTTTGTAAGGAATCAAGTCTGTTCACAATCTTAACAATTTGCAGAGAGGTGATTGTACTAATTACTAGAATTGTATGAATGTCCAGAATTAGAGTAGGTCAAAAAATCTTCCTTAAATAAACAACTAGACCAACTGACAACATGGAAATGTCAATGAATTATTTGACAAAATTGCTATTTTTGGTCATCTCTTTGTGTCTCTTCTTCTCCTATCCCCTTGATAACAAGCAAGCACACAAGGGATCCTGGAGATATTACTTACACTGCAGCAGTCCCCAGGAAGCAAAGATTTGCTTTGTAGTGTCCTTTGTACTGACAAATACAAGAAAACATAGTCACTGTCCAGAAAGTTGTTTAGGGAACAATGATTAAATGTTGAGATATTATAGCACTGAGGTGGAAAAGAGAATTGCAACAATGATCCAGGGCTCTAGGTCTGATGGTTTGGCTTGGCAGTTAAAGAAAGATTAAGTGGAGTATCTATTTTTTGAGAAATCTTTTTTCTACACCATTTGAGAGAACATGGATTAGAAATATGTCAGTGTGTAGGTGATGGTACCCAGAATCTTGTGAACTATCTCAGAGATATGATCAAAGGAGGAATCTTCTTTTCCACAGAAAAATGAAAAATAAATTTTTGTCTCTCAGACCCCACAACTGAACATTTGAAATAAAAATAAGAGTGCAAATATTCTGCCTGAGTTTTTCCTGGTCATTAATACTAAACATCAAGGAGCTATAGGTGTTTGTAAGTTCAGAAAATTAATGTTTAATTGTCATCTGGTCAGCAGGTAAAGGAGAGGAAGAAAGACATCAACTAATGAGAAAGGAGAATATAATTTGGGATTAAGGGAAAAAATAGATTTCACTCTTATAGGTAGAACTGCAAAACTATTCATAGTTTATATGGAAATGATCTAGTCAAATTATGTATTAAAATTATATTTAATTAATAGAGGAAATTATTTTTTAAACATATGTTTTCATTATTCTTTATATTTTTAGCAGATATGGTACATGTGCTCTTCTGAGACTACCAAAAGATACTGTTCTACCTGCCGGGTGTTGAACTCCATGAGTCTTGTGGGGCCCTTTCAACTCAGAATATTCTACCTGGGAATATAAAACCTCTGTTTTGATCAAAGGCCTTGAGCAAACAGATCTGTGCCTGAAAAATCTTAAATGAAAATATTAGACAGATCTTTTCTTGCAAAAGAAATTGTTGGTAGTCTCACTCAGGGCTTGAAATCTGACTAGGCAACTAATACATATGAAGTAAAGAGAGTTTAAGATCATTTAGGAAACTGTGACATTTAACAGACTTTTTCTTAGAACCTTTCTTCTTTTTTGCCATTTTTAAGAGGTCTATTCTTTGCGTATTAATATTCATATTCTTCTAAGAAAAGCTGGCTTTCAAGAATCCAAATCTGAATAAAAATAGGTTTACCTCATCCTTTTCCTGATAGATTCACCTTTTGGGGTTTTGGAAGAAATCTAAATAAAAATTGCATACAAAGTGTGACTTTATTTCTACTTCTTTATTTTTGTGTTTATATAATAATCTCTTTGATCCATGAATCGATAAAATGACTAGGTTATTAGCACCCTGGAAATGCTGTCTTGGTTGTTGTGCTTGGTTTGTTGACTTATGAAGGAATTAGCAGAAATAGTTGTTACTTTTGCTCTATTCAGTTTTATTCAGTTACTTTAATTTTGCTATATTTCAGTTTACTTCTTCAATAGCCTCATTAAGACACAAGGACATGCTGGACAGCAGTGCATTTTCTCCATTTAAATATTGCAAATCCATAGCAAATGCTTCACTGCCAGTTGGAACTGAAAAAAAGGAATAATTTTTAAGTTTTAAAAACTTAACTTTCTCTGACTCCTCCTTGGATAACGAATGTAAGGATAATATTTTGTCATAGAGGAATGACAAAATCATTCTTGTATTTTTTCAGTTTCTTGTTGATATCTTTGTTTTAGACAAATCGGAGGAGCAGAGGCTTCAGACAGGAGTCTCCTTGCTCAGATTCAATATACCTGGTTTTCTCCAGCACAGAGAGAGACCAAATATACTCGGATGTAAGAGAAAAAATAACTCTTTACCAAGAAGAACACTAATAACAATACCGATAATACTGGGTTAAGCTAATAAGTGAGGGGAAACTTCCCAAACCCCTGCCCACCGGACCAAAATGAGATGGTGACCAGCCTTCCCCCACCCAGAAAACCTGGGCAGGAATGGTTAGAGTCAGTGCTGGAGTAAGGCTGCAATGCTGGCACAGACAGTCAGAGCAGGGCTGCAGACCCCTCAGATGACTGGAACAACCCATGAGACACCTGCTGGATCCGGAGATGAGACTTAGTCATTGCAATTTCAATGTTTGTTGGCCAAAATAGTGGTTGTAGTCCTGTAGAAGTGATAGTAACTCTCCAGATCCATGGAAGTGGTGGTAGAAAGCCTGGGTGGTAGAAATCTCATGTAGGGAGGAAAAAAGACCATAGTCTTGAGTAAAGTTCAGATGTGGTCTTTTACTAGGCTCAGGCTAGGTGGGAATGCCTCTAGTACCTCCCCCAGCATGGGGAGCTCTTTACTGGATGATGTAATGGAACATTACAGGAGTCTTTGACAACTTCTAGGATGTAGCAGTTGCCTGTTACATGAGCACAGATGGATCCATTATGGCCATCAACAGAGATGAATATTCTCAGGCCATGTCTGTGAATTGTCCTGGAAGTCATTACACGAGTCATTTGTGTAAGGACAAAGAAACAACACCCAGCTTGTAGCCTGAGGTAGCAGTCCTCAATAACCAGATTGTCCCAGTCATGCATTTTCCAGTCTTTCACATTCTTCTCCTGGGATAACAGTACTACACACAGAATTACTAGGTTGG